>JAJGOT010000088.1:0-132500 GCA_022457155.1 Cladopsammia gracilis
GACCAAGCTAGAGAGGGAGAGGTGAAAAAGTGTGCGGGGTCCAACTGGTAGTAGTTGAGGCAGATGCTCCGAAAGTTTTCAAATACATCGGCTAATAAAAGCACGTCTGAGAGAAGATACAAGTCGTGGTAATCGCCAAGATTTTGCATTTGAAAGCTTGTAAATACGGTTTGTGCATGTTGATAATCGTCGTCACCAATGGGCTCCTCTGTTAGCTTACTATAGAATGCTTCCTTGGGAGGCAGCTGATGTTCTTGGAACCTGTTCATAGAGTCCATATAATCGTACGGGTAGACACCTTTTCTCAGCAATAGGGGAACTTTGCTTTCTTCGATATAACGCTTGAGGACTTGAAATTTCTGATCTCCTTCCTTTGCCAAGTTACACACAAGCTTTTCCAATGACGCATTCATAAACTGATATGAATCAATAAAATCCAAGTGACCGATCGAAAAGGAAATGTACTTTTCCATATTGTTCGCCGGCAATACAGTTAATGGTCTTGTTCTTCAACTTTCCGACACCTTGCATAATGAGGTGGGAGTCATACCCTCGGAGGTTGTGGAAAATCATAGGTATCCTACAGGTAAATTGAAAGTTCAAGTTGCAGCCGTTATGGGCAGCACTCTAAATTTACCAGTAATGTGACAGTGATCGCGAACTCTGTCTGCGCCCAGCTCTTCTCTACAAATGTGGCAATGAGTTGCTCGTTGAAACTGCTGTTCTTCAGGCGGAGTGATTTGCATGGGAACAATCTCATTCAAAAGGGTTCGAATACTCTGTTCTTCTTGCAGTAACAAATCAAGAAATTTGTCCACAACATCTTCTCCGCGGTAGACGACAGGAGGTTTACAGTAATCCGGCCTTTCGGAGACAACGACATACGAGAACCCACAGGCTTGGTGATTTTGGAACTTCTCAGTCGATGACTTGTTGGGGTCTGGAGAAGCAGACTGAATCTTGGTGGTAAGACTTTCAAAATCAGCATAGATGGCGAATGGTACTCGAAGCTGCTTGTGAAAATCTTTAAACTGTAGAAACATGTTGTCATCACTCGGTAGCTCTATTCTCTGTGGACCATGCTGACTGCAGATACGCTTGTGATCTTCTAGAAGCTGCTCTCGAACAAATCCGTGGAGACAGTGAGGGCAGTAATACATTCGGCCTTTATGTCGCGTTTGACTTGAAAGAAATCGGTTGAGATTTCTAATCAAACAATAATGCCGTTTCTCTCCTAGCGAATACAGCAGTAAGTTGACATGAACGCGGAATCGCTCCTTGCTGATATATACAGGAAATGAAACACCTTGTTCAAATCCAAAGACATTAATCGCAATCTCGTTTTGCTTCTCAAACTTTGGGATTTTATTGACGGGCACCGGAAACTCGATGTCATTAAAGTTCAGTTCCGGTACGTGTGGTTGATAATGATGAATGCGTTCAGGATTAGACCTGCGTGGAACTGGGTGTAAAGCTGCCAAGACGCTCCACATGAAACATCTGTTGTCGTTATTTTTGATATTGACGATCACCTTCCTGTTCTTCAACGTTTTTGGCAGAGGAAGGTAGCTTGATCCTTTCAGAGGCTTGTACTGAGCCACATTCAAATCTATGCTTAGTATTTCAGAGAGCATCCAACCACTTCCTTCTTTCTGATAACTTGCAAAGGCGCTGAAAATCTTTTGGTTCACTTCGTTAAGCTGTTCGTCTATTTCGTGTGGGTTGACTGTTGTCATGCATAAACTTCGAAAGTGTGGTTCTGAGACCAAATCAGAACCATCTACTTTTGATTTCACAAACTTGACTTGGACGCTGATGAACCACTTTATTCCCTTCTTAGCGACAAGTTCTTGTTTCAGATAGCGGAAGAGCGGCTTCTTCTTGCTGTGTAGAAACAGCCTTAGATCGTGTTTCTGCTGAATTCCAGGCTTTAACTTGAAGGTCTTCAAAGTATCCTTTAAAGCCGAGGTGAAACCGCAAGGATCCCCAAGGTTGTCGTGTACATCTTCATTATCGGCTTGCGAAGCCGACGAACTATTGAGCGCCTTGTCATCTAGTTTGTTTTCTTTCCTTGTTGAACCGTCGTTGTCAGGCTCTTCCGCGGTGAATTTTCGCTTGATGCCGTTATCAGAGATTGGCTTCTCAAACTCACATACTTTCTGATGCTCTAAGCACTTATCTTGACGATAAAACTTGCGACTGCAATGCTGACATTGGTGTGTCTTGTCTTGAGAATGTTTCTTCATGTGCCGCTTTAAAATATCTTTTCGATTAAAGGAATCACCACACCGCTCACATTGAAAAGAACTGGCTCCGTGAACTGCTTTCTTGTGTCGTGCCAGGTTAGTTTTCTGAGAGAACTGCTTCTCGCAAATATCGCATACGAAAGCCATCCTATTATTATTAACAACTGACTTTGCTTTCCGCTTACTTTTGATCCGCACTCTTCGAAAGCTTGCTTTGAAATAAATGGAGGTTATATTGAAGTTAAATTTATTTACGTCCTAAACAATACCATTGTGAAATCCTTCTCCCCATTGGTTAACAAGAAAACCTACTATGACTTCACTTGGGCAAGTCTAGGCATGTTTAGAGTAAATGAGTGTGTCGTGATTGTCCAATTCCGGGATGTGAAGCAAAATACCTCGTGAAATTATCTAATTATCTCACTGATGTGCACCAACTGGATCATATTCAGCGAAGAAAGTACCTACAAGAGGCCAAACTACAACCCAAGGTTAAAGTAGTTATCATGACACGGAGAACAGCAAAGACTCGAGAGTATATTCCACAAGTAACCATGTTAACCATGTTCATTTTGTAGGAGAATTACAATCTAATGCTTTTAACAGTATGCAAATACAAACGAGTAGTTCAATTCCCCCTTGAGACAAATAAATCGCAATTAAAAACAGTAGTTTAAACTCGTGTCATTTCGCAGAGGACTTGCAAGGTTTCGTTACTTAAAAGATTTTTAGGCTTTATTTTTTCATTCCATACAAACATAGTGTACTTTCCTTACATTTCCTGAAACGTTTTCCCTACATCTCAGCCACGCTCAAAATTAATTGATATAACAAAAGTTATCTTTTAGAGCGACTCTTTATTAAGTTTACACGTTGCTCGAAAAAATTTAGTTCATTGTGTTTTTTGTGTGTGTGTGTGTGTGTTCATTGTGTTGAGAAACAGAAAAGGTTCGTTAAAACTCGAAATAATGACTAAAAACCTTTACATGCAACTGTCAGCAGAATATGGCGCTTTTGATGGTTTTGGCGTATTTGGCCTGGCTTTGGCTTTATTGGCCTGTCTTTGGCTTTTATAGCCTGGTTTTGGCCTGTTTGATCATCAATATATACAGAAAAATTGTTACATAAATATCGTTTGAGTCTTGTCGTCTAACTGTAAACATGGTCTACAAAGGAGTTTGTAGAGATTGTCCGATTCAAGGATGCGGTGCAAAGTATCTCGTAAGACTAGCTAACCATCTTGCAGATGTTCATCAGTTGGATCACACGCAACGGAGAAAGTACCTTCAAGAGGCCAAACTACAACCAAAATTTAAAGCAATTATCTACCACAACACGGAGAACAACCGAAAAGACTCGGGAGAATGTTCCACAAGCGAAGCACTGCCATCGACTGAACAAGAAGAACAACGCACTGTTTGTCATGTATCGACACCCAGAGAACCAAAATCTTTACCGCAGTTTAAAGCAAACGGTGTTAGAAAAACAAATGGGCACCAACACGATTTTACATTACTTTAATTACTAAATAATGATCAGTTTGTTTTTAGTTTCGACAGCGGAGCCGAAAGTTTTTAAGGAGAAAATGTTGCGGGAATATATGTTAGAAAAATTAGAATCCGCAAAAATTTAGTGCGAACGGTAATACGGACCAACAAAATCACATATTTTTACACAAACATTACGTAATGTCTTATTACAATCTCATGTTTTCAACAGTATGCAAATACAAATGAATAGTTCAATTACCCTTGAGTCAGCTTAATTGTAATTAAAAAAGAGTATTTTGAACTGGTGTCGTTTCTCTTTAGCACGCGAATAGCGCTGTGCATCCAAACAATCCTTGACTTCAAGAAAAGCATTGTTAATTCGTTCCTAAACTGTTATCGCTATTTGAACGTTCATTCGTCACGCTTTAAACTATCGCAGCCCAGTTCCTTTTCTTTCGAGTAAAGTTGTTAAATTTAATATAAATTAATGTTTGGACATGCAACTTTGCTTTGGTTATCTGGTTACTTTATTATAAATAAATATGGTCAAGGATTTCCGAAAACAGCCTCGAATCCAACAAGTTAATTTATTGGATGATAAACGTAAAAGTGCGAACTCGGCTTCACTGATTGATATGGCCGAACGTTATAAGTATTTCAAGGAAGAAGACGATCGGTTCCATCGTTAAGTTTGATTTCCTTATCATTTGACTGTGCTGTGCGTGGATTTGAGTGGTTGTAAATAAAACCGCTTTTGTTGACATGACGATTTGTTATAACTCTGATGAGGTTTGTTAACATTAAACGTGTGGTTTTGTTGTCTTAGCACAGCTGCTTTGTTTTTGACCAAGGTGCTAATTTTCCATGCAAATTTATAGTTCAGTGTTCGCATAATTAAAAGTTTGAACTTTGAAGCTACCGGAAAGTCAAAGTGATAAATAAACAGTAGACTTAACCTACTGAAATCATCGATTAAAATGCACCGCAATTTGTGGATCGAATGGCCTTCATAAAACTACCAATTCATAGAATTGAATGGTGCGAAAACCGCTTTTAACCAATCGTCTTCTAGAGAGAGAGAGAAACAATATTTTATTAAGATTAAGTTTTACAAAGAATAGAAGCGAACACTATAAAGACGAGAGCATATATCTACCCAACTCTGCAATCCAATATAATTCTACAATACAATTATTTCATTGACAAACAAGCGTTAACAAGCGTTGATCTTATAATGTCCATAAGCCAATGTCTTACATCCGTTTTGTAAAATATAGCGTTTGTCGTCATAGATAGACTTGTTTTGGTCAAAGTCATAGAATAGAGTTGATGATTCTCGATGCCAATTTGGTTCATCCGTGCCATCTGTGGTGGTGTAAATGGCTTTACAGATTTAAGTTTATTGTGCTCCTGACATTAATAGGTTATAAAGTGAGCCATTGAGGAGGTAAATGTTTTGTCCTTTGACGGCGTTTAATAGTTTTTGTTGTTTTTCTAACACCGTTTGCTTTAAACTGCGGTAAAGCTTTTGGTTCTCTGGGTGTCGATACATGACAAACAGTGCGTTGTTCTTCTTGTTCAGTCGATGGCAGTGCTCCGCTTGTGGAACATTCTCCCGAGTCTTTGCGGTTGTTCTCCGTGTTGTGGTAGATAATTGCTTTAACTTTTGGTTGTAGTTTGGCCTCTTGAAGGTACTTTCTCCGTTGCGTGTGATCCAACTGATGAACATCTGCAAGATGGTTAGCTAGTCTTACGAGATACTTTGCACCGCATCCTTGAATCGCACAATCTCTACAAACTCCTTTGTAGACCATGTTTACAGTTAGACGACAAGACTCAAACGACATTTATGTAACAATTTTTCTGTATATATTGATGATCAAACAGGCCATAAAAGCCAAAGACAGGCCAATAAAGCCAAAGCCAGGCCAAATACGCCAAAACCATCAAAAGCGCCATATTCTGCTGACAGTTGCATGTAAAGGTTTTTAGTCATTATTTCGAGTTTTGACGAACCTTTTCTGTTTCTCCACACAATGAACACACACACACACACACAAAAAAAAAACACAATGAACACAATGAACTAAAATTGTTCGAGCAACGTGTAAACTTAATAAAGAGTCGCTCTAAAAGATAACTTTTGTTATATCAATTAATTTTGAGCGTGGCTGAGATGCAGGGAAAACGTTTCAGGAAATGTAAGGAAAGTACACTATGTTTGTATGGAATGAAAAAATAAAGCCTAAAAATCTTTTAAGTAGCGAAACCTTGCAAGTCCTCTGCGAAATGACACGAGTTTAAACTACTCTTTTTAATTGCGATTTATTTGTCTCAAGGGGGAATTGAACTACTCGTTTGTATTTGCATACTGTTAAAAGCATTAGATTGTAATTCTCCTACAAAATGAACATGGTTAACATGGTTACTTGTGGAACATACTCTCGAGTCTTTGCTGTTCTCCGTGTCATGATAACCACTTTAACCTTGGGTTGTAGTTTGGCCTCTTGTAGGTACTTTCTTCGCTGAATATGATCCAGTTGGTGCACATCAGTGAGATAATTAGATAATTTCACGAGGTATTTTGCTTCACATCCCGGAATTGGACAATCACGACACACTCATTTACTCTAAACATGCCTAGACTTGCCCAAGTGAAGTCATAATAGGTTTTCTTGTTAACCAATGGGGAGAAGGATTTCACAATGGTATTGTTTAGGACGTAAATAAATTTAACTTCAATATAACCTCCATTTATTTCAAAGCAAGCTTTCGAAGACTGCGGATCAAAAGTAAGCGGAAAGCAAAGTCAGTTGTTAATAATAATAGGATGGCTTTCGTATGCGATATTTGCGAGAAGCAGTTCTCTCAGAAAACTAACCTGGCACGACACAAGAAAGCAGTTCACGGAGCCAGTTCTTTTCAATGTGAGCGGTGTGGTGATTCCTTTAATCGAAAAGATATTTTAAAGCGGCACATGAAGAAACATTCTCAAGACAAGACACACCAATGTCAGCATTGCAGTCGCAAGTTTTATCGTCAAGATAAGTGCTTAGAGCATCAGAAAGTATGTGAGTTTGAGAAGCCAATCTCTGATAACGGCATCAAGCGAAAATTCACCGCGGAAGAGCCTGACAACGACGGTTCAACAAGGAAAGAAAACCAACTAGATGACAAGGCGCTCAATAGTTCGTCGGCTTCGCAAGCCGATAATGAAGATGTACACGACAACCTTGGGGATCCTTGCGGTTTCACCTCGGCTTTAAAGGATACTTTGAAGACCTTCAAGTTAAAGCCTGGAATTCAGCAGAAACACGATCTAAGGCTGTTTCTACACAGCAAGAAGAAGCCGCTCTTCCGCTATTTGAAACAAGAACTTGTCGCTAAGAAGGGAATAAAGTGGTTCATCAGCGTCCAAGTCAAGTTTGTGAAATCAAAAGTAGATGGTTCTGATTTGGTCTCAGAACCACACTTTCGAAGTTTATGCATGACAACAGTCAACCCACACGAAATAGACGAACAGCTTAACAAAGTGAACCAAAAGATTTTCAGCGCCTTTGCAAGTTATCAGAAAGAAGGAAGTGGTTGGATGCTCTCTGAAATACTAAGCATAGATTTGAATGTGGCTCAGTACAAGCCTCTGAAAGGATCAAGCTACCTTCCTCTGCCAAAAACGTTGAAGAACAGGAAGGTGATCGTCAATATCAAAAATAACGACAACAGATGTTTCATGTGGAGCGTCTTGGCAGCTTTACACCCAGTTCCATGCAGGTCTAATCCTGAACGCATTCATCCTTATCAACCACACGTACAGGAACTGAACTTTAATGACATCGAGTTTCCGGTGCCCGTCAATAAAATCCCAAAGTTTGAGAAGCAAAACGAGATTGCGATTAATGTCTTTGGATTTGAACAAGGTGTTTCATTTCCTGTATATCAGTCAGCAAGGAGCGATTCCGCGTTCATGTCAACTTACTGCTGTATTCGCTAGGAGAGAAACGGCATTATTGTTTGATTAGAAATCTCAACCGATTTCTTTCAAGTCAAACGCGACATAAAGGCCGAATGTATTACTGCCCTCACTGTCTCCACGGATTTGTTCGAGAGCAGCTTCTAGAAGATCACAAGCGTATCTGCAGTCAGCATGGTCCACAGAGAATAGAGCTACCGAGTGATGACAACATGTTTCTACAGTTTAAAGATTTTCACAAGCAGCTTCGAGTACCATTCGCCATCTATGCTGATTTTGAAAGTCTTACCACCAAGATTCAGTCTGCTTCTCCAGACCCCAACAAGTCATCGACTGAGAAGTTCCAAAATCACCAAGCCTGTGGGTTCTCGTATGTCGTTGTCTCCGAAAGGCCGGATTACTGTAAACCTCCTGTCGTCTACCGCGGAGAAGATGTTGTGGACAGATTTCTTGATTTGTTACTGCAAGAAGAACAGAGTATTCGAACCCTTTTGAATGAGATTGTTCCCATGCAAATCACTATGCCTGAAGAACAGCAGTTTCAACGAGCAACTCATTGCCACATTTGTAGAGAAGAGCTGGGCGCAGACAGAGTTCGCGATCACTGTCACATTACTGGTAAATTTAGAGGTGCTGCCCATAACGGCTGCAACTTGAACTTTCAATTTACCTGTAGGATACCTATGATTTTCCACAACCTCCGAGGGTATGACTCCCACCTCATTATGCAAGGTCACTGGAAAATTTGGACCATTTACAGACTTCATAAAATGTCTATAAATCTTGAATTTACAAACTTGGTACTTTCACCTGTTAAAAACAAAATCTCTGTAAATTCTTTTGACAGACATTTTGTATAGTTTTATTGTCTTGTTCTTTATAAAATGTTTGTGAAATGTTTATAAATCCTAGGAGCTGTAATGAGAGGAAAGACTTACAATTTACAGACTTTACAAAATCTGCCAACAATGTTTGTAAATCTACTGTTTACAAAGATTTCATAATGCCTAGACTTCTAATATAAAATGTCTGTAAATGGCACTGCGTAATTTTAATGTTAATTCAGTTACCAAATCTCTGTAAATTAATGTCGTCCCCAAGCGGAACATATAATGACAAACGGGAAATTATAAAATCTCTGTAAATTGACACAAACAAACTAATCTTTTTCCGAATCGTCTAAATAGAATTTTTAAAGCTACATCCAGTGTTCACTCACATGATGTAGGAAATTCAAAATACAACCTTTTCGTTCCTAGACCGAGTACTGAAGCAGGCAAACGAAGTTTTCAATATCACGGTTCTGTTCTCTGGAACAGCTTGCCTTTAAGAGCTAAGATGTAGCCCACTCTTAGCTCTTTTAAATCATGCGTTAAAGCGCCATGAAACATTTGTGATATGTGCGCCATATAAGTCTCTGTATTATTATTATTATTATTATTATTATTATTATTATTATTCATAAAGGATACTTTTCATAGTTTTTAGTATAATCCCGTATAGATAATGAATTTAGTTAGATAACTTGATTTTGTTAAGTAATTAATCTATTGTCGTTTAAGGCTCGACGGAAGAACATGTATTATGAATTGACAACGCGTAATATAAATAAAGTTTACCTACCTAACGGGGCATTATAAAATCTCTGTAAATTGACGCAAATGGGGCATTATAAAATCTCTGTAAATTGACGCAAACGGGGCATCATAAAATCTCTGTAAATTGACGCAAACGGGGCACTATAAAATCTCTGTAAATTGACGCAAGCGGGGCATCATAAAATCGCTGTAAATTGACGCAAATGGGGCATTATAAAATGTCTGTAAATTGACGCAAACGGGGCATCATAAAATCTCTGTAAATTGACGCAAGCGGGGCATTATAAAATCTCTGTAAATTGACGCAAAGAATAAAACTGACTAATTTTGTTTAGCAGAGTAGGCATTTACTCGATATTTTGAGTTAGTTTACTTAAAATTTAACTTAAATATTTAATTCAGCATAGTGAGTTGAAACAACTCCTTAGTTTGAGAAAATCAAGTGAGAGTCACTTTTACTCAAACATACGATTAAAAACTTACTCACTGCAGTGAGTCAGTGCTTCTCACTCAAATTAAAAATGAGTTAATTCTTAACCCAATAAAGTGAGTTGATACAACTCTTTATTTTGAGTGAACAGGGGGTGCAACAGTCCGACATATACTCAAACGTGAAAGCACACACATAAGAGATTGCGAGGGTCCTAAAGGGGTAAAATGGGAACTGGAATTGGCCTGTTTTTGCCCTGGGAAATGGGATTTGAGTCACTGGGATTGGGATTTGCTCACTGGGAATGGAAAAAAAACGTCGTAATTGGAATGGGACAGTTGTCATTAAGCATGTCCAGTCAATGCTTAACTGGTCTTAACTAGTCTAACTAACTCCCTTAGTGAAACAAAAGAAACGGAAAACTGATCCTTACGGCAGAAAAACAGAAGCAGAATCAGAAGCAAATAAAATAAAATAAAATAAAAGTGGAATATAATAGTGCCCAATATTTCGCTTTGCAAAACAAAGCTTCTTCAGGGGCTAGCACTATAAATGATTACAACTGTAAAACCGTTATACAAGTGGTTTTGAAAAACCTAAAGGATAACAGAAACAATGAATATAATTGGTGAAGGGTTTGACGGGTGATAAACTAAACTGACTAGTGATGAAAAAGTTAATGAACTTCGTCGCGTCTGTTGATTCCAAGTGGTTCTAACGTCTGGAGTTTGTCTATGCGAAATGCTTCACGCACTTTTCGTACAGAGTCTCTGCTATTACGTATTAATTCCAGTGGTATCAGTTGCATATCCTTACAGGCGCGGATCCAGGACTTTTTTATGTGGGGTGGCTACGGGTATTTGCTTGAGTCTATAGAACTTTTTATTGTTGCAATTAAAAAGAAAACTGTTAAAACCGACGGTCTAAAGGGGGGGGGGGGTGGTGGCTAGCCACCCAATCCACCCCCCTGCATCCGCCCCTGTCTTAGTAGAGTGGCCTGGTAGATTAAAGTGTTCTGATATAGGAGTAGGGTCAGCTGAGGTGATGTCGATTCTCTACAGAGCGGCGATCTTCACCAAAGCGTTCATTTATATTAGTTTGCGTTTTGATGTGATTATAAATATAACGTTCCTCTTTAGTAGTAAAAAAGTGTATTTCTTTTGGCCTTGTTGAATAAACTGACAGGTCAAACAGCGTGGGTGGTTGCATCTGTAAGCTCCTGCTGGAGGCACCGATCTGATCTCTCTCGCTGGTTGGTTTCCTTAGTTTAGTTTGTAGTAGTTTAGAACCACTTGGAATCGACACTTCGTTAACTTTCTCATCACTAGTCAGTTTAGTTTATCATCCGTCAAACCCTTCACCAATCATATTCATTGTTTTTGTTATTCTTTAGTTTTTTCAAAACCACTTGTACAACGGTTTTACAGTTGTAATCATTTATAGTGCTAGCTCTTGAAGAAGCTTTGTTTTGCAAAGCGAAATATTGGGCACTATTATATTCCACTTTTATTTTATTTGCTTCAGTGAGTGTTCTGTTTTTCTACCGTAAGGATCAGTTTGCCGTTTCTTTTGTTTCACTTCAAGTATTAATACTGATCTAGGCCTGGAAACCCAAATCCGGCCATTCTCAACGGTTTGTTGCAGTGATCGTGCATTCTGTTTCTTTTTAATTCCCTTAGTTTGGCAAACATCAGAAAACTGTTAAAAGTGCCTATTTTACGGCCAATTCTACGATAGGAATATGAGAATATTTTATTTTTTCACTTGTCTTGCGGTCAACGATATTTGTGTACAGCGGTGCAATCAAGCCAAAAACGTTGAGCATGCGTATTTTCATGTTAAAAACAACATGGCGGAATGTCTGCAGGCGACAGGAATGTGAAGTGGCAGGAGCATATCACCTGATATGCGATGTGAATAGAAAAGAGTTGGTATGAAAAACACTGGTATTTTTCCAGAATTCTGCGAGTGGGAATTTGGACGCTGGGAAATGGGATTGGTCCCCCCCCCCCCCCCCCCCCCCCCACCTTTCAGGACCCTCGATTGCCGCTTCGCGAGCGAGAGCGGGAAAAAACGTATCTTTCAAAGAAAAGATAATATTTCAAAATACAAGACACAGATCAGAGTTCAACGGCGGTATTACTGTTGTATGAGGTATGTGTCTTATATACCATCTTTACTTCACATGTCAATAGCTGACGCAGCATTTTAATATTTTAGCCTTGCCTAAACAGCTCTTGAAAGAGGTGTTTTTAAAGCCTGGATTTACCTGGAACGGAAATAGGAATGATTTCCGAAGAACGAGAGATTAAAAAAATGCATTGAAAAAGCCGTATGTGGGCTCGAAAAATAATAATGGTGAATACAATGTAAAATACAATACAGTAAATCAAAGGCAATCGAAGGCAATGTTCCGCTTGGTCGCTCGGCCGAGAGGTCTTGGGTGCGAATTGATCATGCGCAAGCGAGTCATTCCCGGCGGGCAGTTCGTGTTGGCGCTTCTTTTAACGAACTCCCATGTTTAATATTACTCGGTTATTACTGTCTTGCTGCTCGCTTTCAGCGCTCAAAACTTCACTTGCTTTGAAAAGACAACTTGTGATTTGAGCCTTTTTCTCGTTTCACGTTTTCTGAATAAGCTGCATGCAATGTTTTTACAAAATATCAACGATTGCTTCGAACCTACATCCATCGTCGAGTCAAGTTGGCTAGTTGTCAATAAATGCTACACCAATTCAAGCGCTTCATTCTTGCTGCCCTTGTGATCCCAAAGGTAAGTAAGCTTACGTTAAAAATGTAAACCAGTTTAAATATTATTTTTGGCTACCTGTACTGAAGATTTTCTACGAATTTCAGGGTTCTGTCTTGGTGACTGTACGGGCTCACTTCGCAAGGGATTTCACGTTGTAATTTGTTTAGTCTTTTGTTTTAGTCCGTGTGTATTGGTACACCAGAACAGAACCAATTTCAGCCTGCTCATTTGAATAAATAAGCTTATAAGAAACTAAAACTTGAATTTTAATATTTCTTTCAATCTTGCAATTCTGTTCAAGTGATGTTGATTTTTAACATGAAGTACCTGTACAGTATTATTTTCTTCTTATTTGCTGGGGCCTTTGGTCGTCCATGCTTAGGAAACCATACTTTACTGTAGGCCATAAGACCACTGACTTGTTATGTACACATGCTAAATTGTTGAGGTAAAACCTTTGGAAAAGGCGAACATTGCTCAGTTAATCAGTACCAAAAATGACAATAGTCAGTTCAAGGACGTACAGTATATACAAAACATGGACCCAGGTACATGGACCACCTTTAATTTTCGTCAGTTTTAATATAGTATATTTTTTTCTGAATTTTTCTGTCATTATTATAAAGGATGGACTGGGGACAGGGTATAAAACACAGTCTTCAGTTTAAATAAATATGACATTCAACTTCAAGCAGCCACGTCAAGACACAAGTACTGTAGAACAAGAAGGACTGGACCCAAGGTACTATAATTATGGGATGCAGACAATCCCATGTGCTTTTCTTTTGGATTTGTTGTGCATGTGCTGTCAAGAAAATGCTGATAGGCCTGGTGGAGTATAAACAAACACATGTGCAAGCAACCATACTGATGAAAAGACAGTGTCAGATCAAGATAAAGATTGGTTTGTTTGTTATTATTTCTACAATGTAGATGCTTTGTGGATACTTGTGAAGAGCAGTGTTTAAGGTTTGAACATAGCCTCACCTTCCCCTTCCCTCACCGAGAACTCAAACTGAAAACACTGCTTTCGCGAGTATTCACGAAGCACCTACATGTAGAAACAATGAAAACAATTACATGTAGTATGGTGGCTTTGGCATGTGTTTGTTTATACTCCACTAGACTTTCGTTTTAACCGAATCCAAAAGAAAAGCACATGGGATTGTCTGCATGTCATAATACATGTAATAGCACACTGTACAGTGTAGCTTGGGACTTGGCCCAGTCCTTCTTGTTCTACATGCATCAAAGGAAATCTGTGGGGAGAGCACTAAAACTTCACATCATTGCTCGCCTCCTGCCCCAACAGTACCGGCCAAGAATCGGACTGCATACATTGTATAAAATGCAATGTTGGCAAAAGGGTAAAATAGTAGGGAGTTAAATACCAATTGATGTTGAATGTCATATTTATTAAAACTTAAGACTGTGTTTTATACCCTGTCCCCAGTCCACAGTCCATCCTTAAATTGACAAAAATTAGGGGTGGTCTATCAGATTGTCCATGGACCCGGGTCCATGTTTTGTAAACGTCCTCAGTTCAGTGTATTTTTTAGTATGATTATAATACATGTACAGCTGTAGTTCACAAATGTCATATCAGATGGCTCTTTGTAAAGAGAAAGGGCAACCAGAAAAGAAGGCAATTTTAATTTGTTGCTGTACATGTATGTTGATTGATCATGTAGCTGTTGCATCTTCACTTATTTTTTTTTCTTTAGTCTGTGTGAGATACATGGAATGTTTGCTAATGAGGATAAAACAAAAATAGAATCAAGGATAGTTTTAAGCACAACATAGGCTGTGCTTCAAATCTACATTATTGGTGCCAGCTTATAAGTTTTGTGAAAAGCTACATGTTTGTACACTTTCTGATCACCCAAGGTCAAAAGTGATATGCTACGGGCCACTGTGTGTTGCTAGAGCACAGCCCAACAATGCAAAATTTTACCTTTGGGCAACCAGGAAATCTTTGTTTTTGCACCAAACTTATACTGTATGCTGAGCACCCCAGATTTCAAGTGCTTGGAGATTTCGGGCTCCCAACTATTTTTTAGAGCACAGCCTTGGTTGTCTATACTTGTACAGGTGTACATGTATGTAGTCAAAGTTTATAGTTTTTGATCTAAATGGTGACTATTTCCTTTATTTCTTAGAAAACTGAGTGACAAAACTACAGTACTAAAACACGCAGTAATGAAAAAGATGTACAGTGTACATGTACAATTGTAGAATGGTCTGAGCCAGAGGTATGTGTATACTATCTTTCATCTTGCAGCAATGGAACTTGTTGATTAATTTTATTTTGACTAACCCCCAGCCTGATACATGTACACTGTATTGCAAGTTACAATGCATTGCATCGCCATGGAATTCCTCTTGATTTCTAACTTTCCCATGCATGTAAGAGTGCATGTGGGCATCATAGACATCAATATTACTGTACATGTAACTTCTGCTTATGGACTCCACCTGTCTCTTTGAGGATAGATTCTGTAGTCATGGTCTCAATAGCACAACCCAGAGTAGACTTTAAACTATGCAGGAGTTGCGTGACTCTGTGTTGTGTTTATACATGTACAGGAGCATAATTTGCACTGTTCTTGCATGTATAATTATGATAGACACATGAACATAAAGCAGTTGGTTTCAAATGAAACTGTGATAATGAATTGGTGGGGGAGTGAAACAAAATGTTAGTGTTATCAGCCTTGTTGATAAAGTAAATTGCCACCATATATGTATAAAAGGATTAAAAAGGTAATGTTTTTTAGTGCTAGTCCTCAAAACATCAGCCTTAATTTACTGTACATTGTGCGTATCAACAATTCAGTTGATCAAACTAATCTACACGTAAACAATGAAACAACTGACATTCTTCTAACAATTTTTTTTCTAATTACAAAACAGAACAACAGGGTACACTGTAGAAGAAGATACATGTACATTGTAGATGATTGCAGTGACACTGTGCATGACAAGCAACCATACTGATGAATAGTGTCAGAACAAGATAAAAATTGGTTTTGTTTGTTATTATTTCTTGATGCTTTGTGGTTACTCGCGAAGTGCAGTGTTTAAGGTTCGAACGTACATGTGTAGCCTCACCTTCCCCCCTCCCTCCCCCTTCCCCAGCAGGAACACTGGGAAACTAACACACTTTAAGAAAAGTGAAACAGGAAAACTCATTTATAAATTTTTGAGAGCTTGAGCATTTGCACTGACTTGCTGATATTTGAAGTCCTGGGTCAATCAGTTTTTACTTCCCAAGTTGTTTAAGTGTTCACTTTACCCTTGCAGTGCCTCGTTGCACATTAGGAGTAAATGAGTACTGCCACATTACCAGACAACATGCAGAGTCTTATTTGTGATAACGGCATTCCAACCAGAGGAGTAACAGCGTATTTAGAGTGTGCAGAATTCCTCTGGCTTTTGTTTCAATTCATTATTTTTGTGATATGATGCTCTGTTTTCTTAACTTAATGATAACCAATAAATTATGACTCCCTGTACATAGATTAATTCCTTGTGAAAACACTTACCCTACATGTATACTGTCAGTCAAAAATGTTATTTTTCTGGTTCATAATTTATAGATTGAGGACAGAACCAAGGATAACAAACAACCTGATGCTGTTGAAACAGAATCTAGTATATAGTAAGTTGACACATTATAATGGGATTGATATTTGTGGTGGTTAGATACAGGAAATTCAACATCATTTTGATGAGTTTGTTGAATAAGCTGATTTATTATATTGCAAGGTTACCCGTTACTAGGCAGGGATGACAACATGATGAGGAGAAAAGGCAGGTTGTGAAGCAAGAGCGGTGGCTCTTCAAGGCTGTGGTCTGAGAAAGATTGCAGGAAACCGAAAGCTCTGAACCTGTGAAAAACCAGGGTGCCCAGCATTATGAGTTTTATGCAAAAACTTAGATTTCCTAGTTGACTCAGGGCAAAAGTTAAGTTACCAGGAAACACCAGGCACTGCTGGAGCAAAGCCTTGTTCTTGTATATCACAAAACCTTTAGTTTTCGACCTACCGTGTGTACAGTGTAGGACATGGCTACATTTTCCAAAATTTTGAAAAGCTAGTGTGAGACTAGTTGGTTTGATGGAGTTCTCAAACTCATTGTTTAAAAGAATTATATAAAAAAAATACATTCTGACTTGCATTATTTTGTTTCCTTTCAGATTTCAGCATCCTATGCATCAATTACTGCATTGTTTTTCTGAAGGCCAAGAAACTTAGTGATGTAAAGTAATAAATTTCAAAAAGGAGCTGACCAAATTGGGCATGACTTTTCCAAAAAGGTCAAACATAATTATTCCAAAGAAGCTTTAGTCATAAAATATAAAAGATTACATTGAAAATTTATATGTCAAATACATATGGAAACATTATTGAAGGGAAGTTTATAATAATTTTTTTATGTTAGGGACGGACCATTTAATTTTTGTGGGGGGGGGGGGGGCAATTTCTTCTGAGCATGAATTTTTTTTCCAGCATCACTATTTGCAAGAATTTTTTTTACCTTAATGCTTGAATTTTTTTCACGTGCTTTCTTGTGCACGATTTTTTTTCTCTTAAATTTCTTCTGCAGGAATTTTTTTTTGGTAATTGCCCAACCCCCCCCCCCCCCCCCCACAAAAATTAAATGGTCCGTCCCTTAGGCCAAGGCAAACATTAATGTTACAGTTTATTACATGTGATTATTTATTTATAATCCAACCCAGATAAGCAAATATTAAGTGAGAATTTATTTTAAAAATGCTATACAGTATTGTAGTGCTATTTTCATGAAAGTACAATTGATAAATTTAATGTCTTATTTAATTTTTTTTATAGAAGTATTTCCCATGTATCAGACCATTATGTGTGTTGTATTTTAGGTTTTATTTGACAGCATTTAGGTTTTATTTATCAGAATTTTTATACATTTTAATTAAATTATAGAGATTTACATGACTGTAGAGAACAAAATTATTATAGAGAATTATTAGATTTACCTTCTAAAACAATCATTATTTGGAGTTGTAGATAAGATTTTTATGCAGTTTTTCTCCCTGAGATTGTCTATGATTGGTTTCTTTGGGCCTACCACTTTAAGAGGAAATATATAGCTTATATCAAGATTTAACAGATTGAAATATATCTTAATGAACACCTTCATGTAACTTTGTTGAAATTTGATTGTGCTGTATAATGAGACTTGAGCTACATGTATGTCACACACTGGGCACCTGTCAGACACAATTTTGAAACATAAGCATAGCAGGGAATTATGGGTATGTAAAGCAGTGGATTGAGGGTCAAGTGCTTCTAAGCAACGAAATATGCTTTTGCACAGAGAGCCAGTGCTCACTTAAGTGCCCGATAATTAATTCTCAGGCACCAAGTGTGAACTGAGCCTTACTGAAGACCTTTTAATTTCAATTAATACAATGTATAACTCTGGTGTTTAAAATCATACATTTTAAAACAGTTGCATTCCGCTGCCATTAGTTTTATTTGAACTTCAGAGTTAGTGCATGGTCGCACTACAGTCAAAACCAAAAATCCGCCCGTGCAAAATGACATACAATGTAAAAACAGAAACATTCCACAAAAAGCATGTCCCACCGGAGCGGTTTCTTTTGTTTTCCTCGATTTTTGCATAGGTGGATTTTTGTTTTTGACTGTAGTGCGACCAGGCCCTTATTGAACAAAAGGCAGTAAAGTTGTTCAATCCTTTTGTTTAACTGCAGCAACATTTTTCTTCCTACAGCTAGATTTTATTGAGTAATGTAGACATTTTGCAAGAATTTATATTTACAATAAAATTTTAGAAATTTACAGACATTATATGAACTTCTCTGAGACATTTGTGTGGTTTATTTGTGGACATTTAACTAACATTTTATGCAATGTTTCGTTTACTTTTTACAGATATTTTAGTGAGATTTTATGCTATGCGTGTTTCACGCGTTCCTTTTATACATGCTGATTTTACAGAGAAAATGTGGACATTTTGAATAGATTTAGTGCAATAAAATACATACATTTTACGAGCATTGTATGTACTTTTCTGTGACATTTTCTGTAGTTTTTTTGTGTACATTTTACAAACATTTCATTAAGTTTTTTTTACTCACTTTTTACAGAGATAATATGGAGATTTTATATTTACTGGTTTACAGAGATTTTTTTCTCGTGCCATTTTACAGAGAAAGTAGAAAGGTTTTACAGAGATTTGTTGTTTGTAACATAAAATCTCTGTAAATTTTACACAAAATTTACAAGAAAAACATCAAGATTACATGCACATTTTATGCGATCTTAGCGCAGAAAATGTGCTGTAATTTACAGACTTTTTACGAAGTTACAAAATCTCTGGGAATGTGCACGTTTACAGAGTTCGTAATTTACAAAGGAAATGTAGACATTTTACAGAGATTTAACTAACTTTAGTGAAGTCTGTAAGTGGTTCAAGTTTTCCAGTGTTAATTTCACGAAAAACGGAAATATAACTCTGCAATGAGAAAGAAATGTGGCACCGATTATAATAATAATAATAATAATAATAATAATAATAATAAACAACTTTATTTATGGAAGGTAACACTTGACAGTATAAAATACTGATAAACTCGTGACCCTCAAGAAAAATTAAAAGTAAACACATACAAAAGAATAATGAAGTAATTAAAAATTAGCCTATAAACAATTAAAATATGATATATCTAAGAATTAATAAACCTAACCGTGTTATTTGACATTACTAGAAAATATTTATTTTTTCTTAGGAAAGCAATTTTATGCTTTAAAATGTTTATCTAATCGGTAATAACTATTGTGACACACAATAATCACGCTGAAAATCGACTTAAAACTCGTCAACAATCGAAGTTAGCCCCCGTCAGGACATGTTTTAATAAGTTAGGAGGTCAGTTTAGGAGAAAATGAATTAAGACATATCTTAAGTTATAGTCCAGTAAGACTGTGGCTCAACATCAAACTAATTGCAACAAAAACTTTCTCGATGCAATATGAAGGGGATGGATAGCCTAACCAACATACTGAAAGTTCGCCAAAATTCCTTCAGAGGAACATCACGAAATTTGAAACTGAATTTTAGAGCGTTTTACCACAGGGTACCCAAGTCTTGAAATATTCAGAAATGCAAAAAAGTCAACGGTCGCTTTATTTTGTGACGAGATAAGTGTATATATGTCTAAATAGGAGTAATTACTCGTTGCTTTTTACAAATTATCACACCAACGCTTATTTTAAAGGATTTTATTTACCACAGGGTACCCAAGTACAAGGAACGTATAAAATGCATTTAGGAGAAAAACGCAGATAGATGATCGTAGAAAGGTCTTTATCAAAAAAGCAAATATATATATATATATATATATATATATATATATATATATATATATATATATATATATATATATATATATATATATATATATATATAACCGGGAGGGCACATTGTATACATAATTGTATATATATATATATATATAAATATATATATATATATATATATATATGATAAAAAAACAACAACAACATCATGTCTGATAAATGTCAATTGTCAGAAAAATTATAGTTTTTCATACATGATTAACTGCCAATAATTAGAAAGTTTAGGTGTCCCCTTTTAATGCACGTTCTCCTGAACCAGAATCTATTTCTCCAGTGGCAGATCCAGAGGGTGAATAGGGTGGTTAACAAACCCCTTTTCTTAATTTTCTCAGTATATTGTTACTTGAAGTCACCCCCCTCCCCCCCCAATTTCTTTGTACTGGCCACTGCCTTTTAACTTGCTGGATCTACTACTGTCCTAAGTTCTCTAGGAGTTTCTTAGATCTCCCATCAGCCGTCTCCTTCAATGAGGTCTGGTACTGGTGAGTTGGTGCAACTCACACCGCGGCAAACTCCACAAGCTGCAGAGCATTCCAGACCGTTTTTTGCGGCATGAGCATCTCCGAGTGCTACAGTCACTCTTACAGCTACAGCGGATCATCTCTAGTAGAGATGCGTGTGCTGCCGGTAGGGTGGTGCGGATTGGTAGAAGCCTACCATCCTTTGACTCCCAGCCCTATTCTTGCGGTTGCAGCTCGATGCCCTGCCATTGCTGGACTTGTAGATAAACTCTCTGACTGTGGAAACTGGCTGCAGTAGGGGTCGGGGGAAGGTTTTCTGGCTGGACGAATGCACTTCCTGTTGCCACTTTTTGACAAAACTTGGTGTACTTTAAGGTTACAGTGTACCTTAACTCCAGTATAACAGCTCTAGCGTCTTAAGATTACACTTAATATACCTAATCCCTGATATCAAATTAAAGCTTATAGAGCTGGCTATCTAAATATGGAAACCATTTGGTAATAAAATGAATTGTCGAATTTTTTACGACGTCTAAATTTGAACGTCCGAATCAGCTTTAAAACGCTATAACTCAAAGCGATTATTGTATTTTGCTAATTTGATTTGTTCTCGGGTTTCCGGACACGAAGCGCTAAAAAACGTGTCAGCGATTTCCTATATTCAATTGCAGTGAAAAGTAACAGAATATTTTCGAAAAAGGGAGAAAAAAATTGGAATGATCGTACGGAAATGGCTCTTGACGGAAAAGTTTTCGGAAATAAGAAATTCGCCGACATATTTTTTGTTGATTGTATGTTAGCCTAGCTTCTGTCCAAATTTGAGGAAAATCGAACAAATTTCCTTTGAGTTGTAGCTCTTTTAAGTGTCCCCAACAAGCGAAAAATTAACTTTGAGAAAACAGCGCTTAAAAAACATATTGCTTCATAAAGAAACTCCGCCCACAAAAGTTATACCGTCATTTTTCCGTCAATTTTCACTATTTTTCGATAATTTTTTTTGGGATGAAAGTTCATTCTGTAAACTTTATTTTGACGCCCAAAAAAAATTTCAATAACTTTTCGATCTGAAGGTACACGGTAACCTTAAGGAATCTAGGCTTTCATTCAGGCCACCATTATATAGGCACGCCAATGCCTTCTCGCCAGCTGCTACAATATCATCTTTGGTCATGGAGCTTACGTTGCTGATAAATGCGGTTGCCTTTTCTTGGAAAGTATGGCTGTTCTTTATCTTCTTCAGAGCCATCGCCTTACCGATACCATCAATTCGCGAAGTTGTATCGCAGCTGAGTAGCTGAGGGCATGCACGAAGAGTATGTTTGAACAGACACATGGCTCCAAAGCTGCCTTCGTCTCCTTGATATTCCATATTCTCCGTGTTTTGCTTCTTTGCTTCGGCTCAGGTTTGAAGAAGAGATCCCGTGCGTCCATTTCACCATAATAGAGTAACAAGACAAGGAGTTCGGTGTCATCTCCGACGAGAATGGTGCTTTGAGATCGGGCTGCTTCTACTGCGATCTTAACAATATGAAGATCTGCATCGCTGCGCGCGTTGAGGACAGTACAACCAGCGCTTTCTAACTTCTCTCCAAGAAGAGTAATGAACCTCTGCTTGTTCTCCTTATTTGACAAAAAGTCGTTCTTCTTCAATGTGATAGGCATACCAGGGTCGAACAACACTGGCGGTGCGTTGGAACTTGCTCGTCTCTGGTGAGTGCAATCCTTTGCGGTAGGGCCATCCTTGTAACCATCGAACACGACTGTGGCGTTTCCATATCTTCTTTGTACATACTGAACGTACAAAAGGCAGACTTCTTCATAAGAGGCACCGTTTGACCAAGTAATGAGATGGATAGATAGTCAGATAGTCAATCACTTTGAAAAAAGCTGTGTACTTAATAGTGCCAACTGGCCGTCCTTGAGAGTTCGAATCTACGAATCTACGAATCTACTCACTTTTGTCACAGTGGCGATTTTTGTCGCCGTGACGGGAGAAAGAAACAGGACATACGTCCCAATTGACACCGGGGACAACGTCCCCTACTCTTTTTCGAACAGTGATGTGGGTTCTTTTACGTCCTCTACTATTTTAATGTCAGAAGGTGTAGGAGACAAGGCCAACGGCTTAACGTCACCGCCCAATGACGCGATCATCTGAACTGAGACAAGGTGTTCTTGAATTTCTTAGAGCCGCTGTCATCAGGAGTACTGTACTGCTGAGGTATGTTTTTCCCTGTTCTAAAGTTGCTGCTGCATGCTTTGTGGTATACATAATTTGCTGCATGAAGATCCTGGAGATATTGTAAACGGCCAAACACAGTCTGAGCCCATTTATCATTCCTTTCTTTGCACAGCTTTGAAATACTTTCCTGGAATTCTGTTGTCCTTACAGGGATCACATCCAGCACCTGTCTTTCCGTCATACTTTGAACGCTCTCCGCAGAAAAAGCAATGCTCCCTAGCATTATATTGCTACTGCATCGAGCGGCGTCTAACAACGCCCCTGCCGCTGGACTCCTCACCCTGCAGGTCATTTGACGACTTCTTGGGAGGTCTTATGAGGTCAAGACGGCATTTTCAATGAATACTCAGCCCAGGTCTGACGTCAAGATGATTGCTTATTCGATTTATTGTTTCACATCCCTTGAGAGTTAATACTGAGGTTTTGTCATCCGTTTTATCCAGATCAATCCACATATCCAACAGGTTTCCATGGCCATTTCCATGCCACTCACAATGCATAAACTAAAAAATGGTTGGTGAATAGGTGATCTTTTAAACATCAAATGCAAGAAAAAACGCGAAAATAATGAATGAAACCCATAATAAAGTCATACTTAGCTCACCTTTCAGGCCCATGGCTACACAAAAATAACGAGAGAAACGAGCGTAAAACTTCCATACAATCTAGTTGTGCTTCGATATATTTAAGGCATTCCTTGTGCAACCGAGAGGTACTGGTACTGATCATTGCTTGTTCTTACACTTATCGACTACTTATCTGGGTTTTCTTGAATATTTCTCTCTTCTTTTATCTAATATTAAAGTACATTTTTTTCTGTACCGTGAACAAAATAATAAGCCCTTGACAAAATAAATAAATAAATAAATTACATGCTTGAGCGGGATACCTGTGGACAATAATTCCGTTTTTTCGTTGAGAATGCAGGAAATTAGATTTAAATGGGTGGTGAAATATTTGAAAAACGTTCCACAGCAATGATATGAGTAATAAAACTTTGTGACACTCCTAACGCCAAAAAGTGAAAATTGAATAAAAATAAATTAAAATATATTTACATGACTTGGGTACCCTGTGGTGTACTGTCACTTTTTTCAAAGGCCAATTTAACCATGTTCCTCCATCCGAATTTTGGGGAACTTTTAGTACGTTGTTTAACACGTTGTCCTGAGCCTAAAAACAGTTAAAAAGCTTTTGTTGCAATTAGTTTGATCTTCGCCTATAAAATTTCATAGCCTTACTGGACTAGTCCAGTAAGACTGTGGCTCAACATCAAACTAATTGCAACAAAAACTTTCTCGATGCAATATGAAGGGGATGGATAGCCTAACCAACATACTGAAAGTTCGCCAAAATTCCTTCAGAGGAACATCACGAAATTTGAAACTGAATTTTAGAGCGTTTTACCACAGGGTACCCAAGTCTTGAAATATTCAGAAATGCAAAAAAGTCAACGGTCGCTTTATTTTGTGACGAGATAAGTGTATATATGTCTAAATAGGAGTAATTACTCGTTGCTTTTTACAAATTATCACACCAACGCTTATTTTAAAGGATTTTATTTACCACAGGGTACCCAAGTACAAGGAACGTATAAAATGCATTTAGGAGAAAAACGCAGATAGATGATCGTAGAAAGGTCTTTATCAAAAAAGCAAATATATATATATATATATCAGAGTTAAAAAGTGTTGACGGGCCTGCACGACTCCTGCAGTTCGCAAATGAATTTTAAAGCCTTCATAGCTTAGCTTTTACGTTCTTTCTTAAGCAAGACTCGAGTTTCGTTTCTAAGGTGAACCTCATCAGTTGCTCCCATAAGTGAATGTCTCGCGGAATAATATGAAATTATTCCGTTGTTCATGAAATCTTTGCCGCTTTTGTACTCTTGGGAAGGATCGAATGTTCCGTTTTCTCATTGGCTCGTTTAATTGAACCAATAGCATTGGTGTAGTTTCGATCCGACGTTAGGTTGTGTTTCTTACTGAGGCTTTTTTCTCAATTTCTGAGCATGTAAGATATTTTCTGACACAAAGAACAGCTCTTTTAGTGTTGTAGAGAGGAGGACTCGTGTAACTCTCAATGAATTCGAGATACATTGCGTATTTTTTCTACAACAAGCGTGTAATTCTGGTGTAAAGCTGTGTTTTGCTTCATGCGTTCCGTAATAGGATATAATTTTGTGCAACGTAGCGGAACGGGGCACTGTCAAAAACATTGATATCAGTATTATAAAAGTGACAGGCCAAACACGACTCCCGCTAGTCGCAAAATGTATAAAAAAGCCTTTAGAATAGTTTTCCCAAGAAATTCTTCGAGATATTTGTTCCCTTAGATCACCAAAATGGAATTGTGACAAGTCACTATTATCTAGTTGTTTTGCACGCTTGATATCGTGTGACTCTTTGGTTCTTTGATCTTTGGGATATAAATATCTTTAACTGATAGGAGGTTTTCATGCTGTGTTTAGCCATTAATAGAATTATTCTTTCTCTATGCCTTCGCTATGCTAGCTCTCTTGACATATGTTAGGGCTTCTTTGGCTAACTTTTGCTGCAAGATAAGTAGTGGACGGCTGCAATTTTATATGAAAATGCTCGGATCAGAAATCTCTCTGCCCGTGATTTAGAGTCACTAAAGTCTGCGGTGTGCTAGACTTGTGAGAAAGTAGATCTTTATCACGGATGTAAGCGTCTAAGATCCAAGTCTGAAGCTGCCGTGTCTATTGGAATCAAGACTTTTTGCAGTTTAAATGTTTTAGCTCCTTGTTTTATTCTGCTTTAGAGTTGTGTTTCATGGAGCTAGAAGGACCTCCGTTGTTTCATAATGGCGTTATCGCATCCAACATGTCTTTTACAGATATGGTGATCTGTTTTGAAAATCTCACGGATGCTAGTGATTACTTACATTCTTTCTTAATCTATGCTTCCGGTCAAAGGCCAATGTTCGGCTTCCTAGATATTTATGTTTTTGTGCAGGCAAGATGGTTTTCTTTAAGAGCGATACGTTCTTTGAACATGTAAATCTTCTGCTCTCAATGGTGTTTAAACCTGCAGTAGTAAACGTGGGAAGCGCAGTAATCTCATGCGAGGCAGAACGGGGCCCGTCCATTAAATATCATTCAGAGTTAAAAAGTGTTGACGGGCCTGCACGACTCCTGCAGTTCGCAAATGAATTTTAAAGCCTTCATAGCTTAGCTTTTACGTTCTTTCTTAAGCAAGACTCGAGTTTCGTTTCTAAGGTGAACCTCATCAGTTGCTCCCATAAGTGAATGTCTCGCGGAATAATATGAAATTATTCCGTTGTTCATGAAATCTTTGCCGCTTTTGTACTCTTGGGAAGGATCGAATGTTCCGTTTTCTCATTGGCTCGTTTAATTGAACCAATAGCATTGGTGTAGTTTCGATCCGACGTTAGGTTGTGTTTCTTACTGAGGCTTTTTTCTCAATTTCTGAGCATGTAAGATATTTTCTGACACAAAGAACAGCTCTTTTAGTGTTGTAGAGAGGAGGACTCGTGTAACTCTCAATGAATTCGAGATACATTGCGTATTTTTTCTACAACAAGCGTGTAATTCTGGTGTAAAGCTGTGTTTTGCTTCATGCGTTCCGTAATAGGATATAATTTTGTGCAACGTAGCGGAACGGGGCACTGTCAAAAACATTGATATCAGTATTATAAAAGTGACAGGCCAAACACGACTCCCGCTAGTCGCAAAATGTATAAAAAAGCCTTTAGAATAGTTTTCCCAAGAAATTCTTCGAGATATTTGTTCCCTTAGATCACCAAAATGGAATTGTGACAAGTCACTATTATCTAGTTGTTTTGCACGCTTGATATCGTGTGACTCTTTGGTTCTTTGATCTTTGGGATATAAATCTCTTTAACTGATAGGAGGTTTTCATGCTGTGTTTAGCCATTAATAGAATTATTCTTTCTCTATGCCTTCGCTATGCTAGCTCTCTTGACATATGTTAGGGCTTCTTTGGCTAACTTTTGCTGCAAGATAAGTAGTGGACGGCTGCAATTTTATATGAAAATGCTCGGATCAGAAATCTCTCTGCCCGTGATTTAGAGTCACTAAAGTCTGCGGTGTGCTAGACTTGTGAGAAAGTAGATCTTTATCACGGATGTAAGCGTCTAAGATCCAAGTCTGAAGCTGCCGTGTCTATTGGAATCAAGACTTTTTGCAGTTTAAATGTTTTAGCTCCTTGTTTTATTCTGCTTTAGAGTTGTGTTTCATGGAGCTAGAAGGACCTCCGTTGTTTCATAATGGCGTTATCGCATCCAACATGTCTTTTACAGATATGGTGATCTGTTTTGAAAATCTCACGGATGCTAGTGATTACTTACATTCTTTCTTAATCTATGCTTCCGGTCAAAGGCCAATGTTCGGCTTCCTAGATATTTATGTTTTTGTGCAGGCAAGATGGTTTTCTTTAAGAGCGATACGTTCTTTGAACATGTAAATCTTCTGCTCTCAATGGTGTTTAAACCTGCAGTAGTAAACGTGGGAAGCGCAGTAATCTCATGCGAGGCAGAACGGGGCCCGTCCATTAAATATCATTCAGAGTTAAAAAGTGTTGACGGGCCTGCACGACTCCTGCAGTTCGCAAATGAATTTTAAAGCCTTCATAGCTTAGCTTTTACGTTCTTTCTTAAGCAAGACTCGAGTTTCGTTTCTAAGGTGAACCTCATCAGTTGCTCCCATAAGTGAATGTCTCGCGGAATAATATGAAATTATTCCGTTGTTCATGAAATCTTTGCCGCTTTTGTACTCTTGGGAAGGATCGAATGTTCCGTTTTCTCATTGGCTCGTTTAATTGAACCAATAGCATTGGTGTAGTTTCGATCCGACGTTAGGTTGTGTTTCTTACTGAGGCTTTTTTCTCAATTTCTGAGCATGTAAGATATTTTCTGACACAAAGAACAGCTCTTTTAGTGTTGTAGAGAGGAGGACTCGTGTAACTCTCAATGAATTCGAGATACATTGCGTATTTTTTCTACAACAAGCGTGTAATTCTGGTGTAAAGCTGTGTTTTGCTTCATGCGTTCCGTAATAGGATATAATTTTGTGCAACGTAGCGGAACGGGGCACTGTCAAAAACATTGATATCAGTATAGTGTAAAATGGGGCTGGCAGGCCTGCACGACTCTTACCTCATGTTTTTAATGCCATTTGCTCCTTCTATATGTTTTGGACGGGTATTCTACATTTAGCCGTTTGTTAAGGGGGATTTTAGTGACTGTAGAGTGTAGACTGAGTTTAAAACCTTTCAAAAGCCGCGTGCAACGGACTAGAGGTCAAGTAAAGGTGTCTGTTGTAGTTTTCCGTAGTATTGCGCTTGTAGATGTTGACCTCATTTTAGCGTCCTTTTTTGCCTGGCGGTTGTATCGTTGTTTTCGCCATTATTTATATTGGCATGTAGATTTTTCAGTATGTAGGAAAGGTTTGAATTTCTCTAACTTTTCTCTCTGAAATACCGGACATGACAAGATCTGAAATGATCTGTTGTCCGTGAATGTCTTTACTGCTATTAATTCTATGTCACGCTGGGCCCAGCTATTTTAGATTTGTCTTTGCAGGATTTTAATGTTCAGGATCTAAGCTTTATAGCAGAGAGAGTTGTAGCTTTAAAAGCTATTCAACTTGTAGAGAGTTGAAGTTTGTCTCAGTCAAGACTGTAATTTTAGCTTCCATTCGCTACGCTTTATAGCTTTGTGGAGCTCACTGTGATTACTAAAATCTCCGTTGGCAATTTTGGCAGTCTAGCGACTGCTTCGTTTACGCCACTATTCTATTCAGGCAAGACCATGGTTTCGGTTCTCCTCTCGAACCTCATCAGTTGCCGGGTTTGTATGTGCTAGTTGCTACCTTTTTAGCAACGCATTTTTTATTGAGAACGGTTAAACCATTCTGCTTGGCATAATTTTCAAACATGTATTTATACCCTTGCTGTGGATCGAATTTCCTCGTTTTCTATTGGCTCTTCAGTAGAAATTTCGATCCTCTCCGCTTGAAGCTAAGCGTGTGTTTCTTTGGAAGGCATTATTTGAAAATTTTAGCACTTTCTTCTTTTGACTGAAATGAGGATATTTCTAAATGTGAGCGCTTACGTTTCCTGCACATTCCTTCTTAAGTTCGGAATGGATGCTATTAGATCAGTGCGCATTTCTTGATTTTATCCTCTGTCATATTTTTGAGTGCGTAATCATTTGTGTTGATCTTACACAAGGTAAAACGGGGCCTGCCTAAAACAATCAATCAAGTGTAAAATGGGGCTGGCAGGCCTGCACGACTCTTACCTCATGTTTTTAATGCCATTTGCTCCTTCTATATGTTTTGGACGGGTATTCTACATTTAGCCGTTTGTTAAGGAGGATTTTAGTGACTGTAGAGTGTAGACTGAGTTTTAAAACCTTTCAAAAGCCGCGTGCAACGGACTAGAGGTCAAGTAAAGGTGTCTGTTGTAGTTTCCCGTGGTGTTGCGCTTGTAGATTTTGACCTCATTTTAGCGTCCTTTTTTGCCTGGCGGTTGTTTCGTTGTTTTCACCGTTAATATTGGCATGTAGATTTTTCAGTATGTTGGAAAGGTTTGAATTTCTCTAACTTTTCTCTCTGAAATACCGGACATGACAAGATCTGAAATGATCTTTTGTCCGTGAATGTCTTTCCTGCTATTAATTTTATGTCACGCCGGGCCCGGCTAGTTTAGATTTGTCTTTGCAGGATTTTAATTTTCAGGATCCAAGCTTTATAGCAGAGAGAGTTGTAGCTGAAAAAGCTATTCAACTTGTAGAGAGTTGAAGTTTGTCTCAGTCAAGACTGTAATGTTAGGTTCCATTCGCTACGCTTTATAGCCCGGCGGTATCAATCAATGAAAAGCAATAATCAATATAATCAATAACAATCAATAATAATCAATACTAATTAATTGATTGGTGTTGGAAATCAATAAAAATCAATGCCTTGGAGTTGAGTGAGTATCGATTTTCATTGATTATCATTGATTTCTATTGATTAATATTGATTTTCATTGAAAACTAAAATCTCCGTTTTCGATTCCAATAAATGCCCTAATGAAGCGTAATTGTTCTGATTTGTGACAAAAGTTCGCTTTTGTAAAAAGAATAAATAAATTACAACAACAAAATTAACTGAACAACAACATTTTATTACCTATTTAATTGTATATCGATCCGGCACGCAGACAGAATTTAGTATTTCGTGTTATAGAGGGAGTTACATTTTTAGCACCGTGAAGTTATATTTGCCGGGATAACAGGATGTCTGTCATAGCGAAGTGTCCGCAAGGCGGACAGAGAAAGAACGGAACGAGAACGAGAACATCACGAGAATGGCAGAGATGGTCAAGGTAGCTGCCGTTTTCAACGCGAGAAGACCTGCTTTCACATGTTTTGTAACGGCAAGTGGCAGAGTCGGCAAGTTTACATTTCCCGTTCGCGGTACACGCGATGGTTTTTAATGGGTTTATAACTAACTCATAAGAGAGATTAAGCATTGCGTAATTTTTACCCACGGACGGCAGGGATAGTCACGGCAGCCGCCGTATTTGTACGCGACGAGACCTGCTTTTATACACTATAGGACGGCAAACGGCAGACGACAAGCTTACATTTCCTGTTTGCTTTATACGCGAAGCTCAATAGAGAGATTAAGTATCGCGTTTCCGGCATACGGCAAACATTGCACGACCAGTTATTGATTATCTATAAAAATCAATAATAATCAATAGCAATTAAGGAGTCTGGGTGAGTGAGTATCGATTTTTATTGATTGGTTGAACCAATCAATATCAATCAATGGATTATTATTGATTATTATTAATTGTATTGATTGGCAATCAATGATTGATTTTCATTGATTGGTACCGCCGGGTTTATAGCTGTGTGGAGCTCACCGTGATTACTAAAATCTCCGTTGGCAATCTTGGCAGTCTAGCGACTGCTTCGTTTATGCCACTATTCCATTCAGGCAAGACCATGGTTTCGGTTCTCCTCTCGAACCTCATCAGTTGCCGGTTTTGTATGTGCTAGTTGCTACCTTTTTAGCAACGCATTTTTTGTTGAGAACGGTTAAACCATTCTGCTTGGCATAATTTTCAAACATGTATTTATACCCTTGCTGTGGATCGAATTTCCTCGTTTTCTATTGGCTCTTCAATAGAAATTTCGATCCTCTCCGCTTGAAGCTAAGCGTGTGTTTCTTTGGAAGGCATTATTTGAAAATTTTAGCACTTTCTTCTTTTGACTGAAATGAGGATATTTCTAAATGTGAGCGCTTACGTTTCCTGCACATTCCTTCTTAAGTTCGGAATGGATGCTATTAGATCAAGTTTAAAATGGGGGTGGCAGGCCTGCACGACTCTTACCTCATGTTTAAAATGGGGGTGGCAGGCCTGCACGACTCTTACCTCATGTTTTTAATGCCATTTGCTCCTTCTATATGTTTTGGACGGGTATTCTACATTTAGCCGTTTGTTAAGGAGGATTTTAGTGACTGTAGAGTGTAGACTGAGTTTTAAAACCTTTCAAAAGCCGCGTGCAACGGACTAGAGGTCAAGTAAAGGTGTCTGTTGTAGTTTCCCGTGGTGTTGCGCTTGTAGATTTTGACCTCATTTTAGCGTCCTTTTTTGCCTGGCGGTTGTTTCGTTGTTTTCACCGTTAATATTGGCATGTAGATTTTTCAGTATGTTGGAAAGGTTTGAATTTCTCTAACTTTTCTCTCTGAAATACCGGACATGACAAGATCTGAAATGATCTTTTGTCCGTGAATGTCTTTCCTGCTATTAATTTTATGTCACGCCGGGCCCGGCTAGTTTAGATTTGTCTTTGCAGGATTTTAATTTTCAGGATCCAAGCTTTATAGCAGAGAGAGTTGTAGCTGAAAAAGCTATTCAACTTGTAGAGAGTTGAAGTTTGTCTCAGTCAAGACTGTAATGTTAGGTTCCATTCGCTACGCTTTATAGCTGTGTGGAGCTCACTGTGATTACTAAAATCTCCGTTGGCAATCTTGGCAGTCTAGCGACTGCTTCGTTTATGCCACTATTCCATTCAGGCAATTCAGAGTTAAAAAGTGTTGACGGGCCTGCACGACTCCTGCAGTTCGCAAATGAATTTTAAAGCCTTCATAGCTTAGCTTTTACGTTTTTTCTTAAGCAAGACTCGAGTTTCGGTTCTAAGGTGAACCTCATCAGTTTTTTTTTTTTTTTTTTTTTTTTTTCTTTTGTTCTCCTCCACGGAAATCTTTTTTTTTTTTTTTTTTTAAATAAATAAATTTATTTATTTGTATCAGAGTCATGACTCAAATTTTACAATAATTGAAATCTTAAGGTATAAAATGTAAATAAATATGTAAGAGAAATTATTGTTATCACTAGAAAGATCAGGGTTCGAGCTTGTCTAGTAATTAATTACAATGAAACTATTGCGAGAAACCGGAGACCAGTGATAAGCACCGGTAACACGGGATCCACTCCGCGAGGTCCCGCGAGCGCGCCCGACCCCGGGAATACTGGCCCAGCCAGGTCGACCTCGCGCGCGAGACCCCGCGGAATGTGAATTACAAGTTATAGTTTATTATAAAAGTGACAGGCCAAACACGACTCCCGCTAGTCGCAAAATGTATAAAAAAGCCTTTAGAATAGTTTTCCCAAGAAATTCTTCGAGATATTTGTTCCCTTAGATCACCAAAATAGAATTGTGACAAGTCACTATTATCTATTTGTTTTGCATGCTTGATATTGTGTGACTCTTTGGTTCTTTGATCTTTGGGATATAAATCTCGAACATTGGCCTTTGACCGGAAGCATAGCTTAAGAAAGAATGTAAGTAATCACTAGCATCCGTGAGATTTTCAAAACAGATCACCATATCTGTAAAAGACATGTTGGATGCGATAACGCCATTATGAAACAACGGAGGTCCTTCTAGCTCCATGAAACACAACTCTAAAGCAGAATAAAACAAGGAGCTAAAACATTTAAACTGCAAAAAGTCTTGATTCCAATAGACACGGCAGCTTCAGACTTGGATCTTAGACGCTTACATCCGTGATAAAGATCTACTTTCTCACAAGTCTAGCACACCGCAGACTTTAGTGACTCTAAATCACGGGCAGAGAGATTTCTGATCCGAGCATTTTCATATAAAATTGCAGCCGTCCACTACTTATCTTGCAGCAAAAGTTAGCCAAAGAAGCCCTAACATATGTCAAGAGAGCTAGCATAGCGAAGGCATAGAGAAAGAATAATTCTATTAATGGCTAAACACAGCATGAAAACCTCCTATCAGTTAAAGAGATTTATATCCCAAAGATCAAAGAACCAAAGAGTCACACGATATCAAGCGTGCAAAACAACTAGATAATAGTGACTTGTCACAATTCCATTTTGGTGATCTAAGGGAACAAATATCTCGAAGAATTTCTTGGGAAAACTATTCTAAAGGCTTTTTTATACATTTTGCGACTAGCGGGAGTCGTGTTTGGCCTGTCACTTTTATAATACTGATATCAATGTTTTTGACAGTGCCCCGTTCCGCTACGTTGCACAAAATTATATCCTCTTGCGGAACGCATGAAGCACAGCAAGGGTATAAATACATGTTTGAAAATTATGCCAAGCAGAATGGTTTAACCGTTCTCAACAAAAAATGCGTTGCTAAAAAGGTAGCAACTAGCACATACAAAACCGGCAACTGATGAGGTTCGAGAGGAGAACCGAAACCATGGTCTTGCCTGAATGGAATAGTGGCATAAACGAAGCAGTCGCTAGACTGCCAAGATTGCCAACGGAGATTTTAGTAATCACAGTGAGCTCCACACAGCTATAAAGCGTAGCGAATGGAACCTAACATTACAGTCTTGACTGAGACAAACTTCAACTCTCTACAAGTTGAATAGCTTTTTCAGCTACAACTCTCTCTGCTATAAAGCTTGGATCCTGAAAATTAAAATCCTGCAAAGACAAATCTAAACTAGCCGGGCCCGGCGTGACATAAAATTAATAGCAGGAAAGACATTCACGGACAAAAGATCATTTCAGATCTTGTCATGTCCGGTATTTCAGAGAGAAAAGTTAGAGAAATTCAAACCTTTCCAACATACTGAAAAATCTACATGCCAATATTAACGGTGAAAACAACGAAACAACCGCCAGGCAAAAAAGGACGCTAAAATGAGGTCAAAATCTACAAGCGCAACACCACGGGAAACTACAACAGACACCTTTACTTGACCTCTAGTCCGTTGCACGCGGCTTTTGAAAGGTTTTAAAACTCAGTCTACACTCTACAGTCACTAAAATCCTCCTTAACAAACGGCTAAATGTAGAATACCCGTCCAAAACATATAGAAGGAGCAAATGGCATTAAAAACATGAGGTAAGAGTCGTGCAGGCCTGCCACCCCCATTTTAAACCCGTTTTACCTTGTGTAAGATCAACACAAATGATTACGCACTCAAAAATATGACAGAGGATAAAATCAAGAAATGCGCACTGATCTAATAGCATCCATTCCGAACTTAAGAAGGAATGTGCAGGAAACGTAAGCGCTCACATTTAGAAATATCCTCATTTCAGTCAAAAGAAGAAAGTGCTAAAATTTTCAAATAATGCCTTCCAAAGAAACACACGCTTAGCTTCAAGCGGAGAGGATCGAAATTTCTATTGAAGAGCCAATAGAAAACGAGGAAATTCGATCCACAGCAAGGGTATAAATACATGTTTGAAAATTATGCCAAGCAGAATGGTTTAACCGTTCTCAATAAAAAATGCGTTGCTAAAAAGGTAGCAACTAGCACATACAAACCCGGCAACTGATGAGGTTCGAGAGGAGAACCGAAACCATGGTCTTGCCTGAATAGAATAGTGGCGTAAACGAAGCAGTCGCTAGACTGCCAAAATTGCCAACGGAGATTTTAGTAATCACAGTGAGCTCCACAAAGCTATAAAGCGTAGCGAATGGAAGCTAAAATTACAGTCTTGACTGAGACAAACTTCAACTCTCTACAAGTTGAATAGCTTTTAAAGCTACAACTCTCTCTGCTATAAAGCTTAGATCCTGAACATTAAAATCCTGCAAAGACAAATCTAAAATAGCTGGGCCCAGCGTGACATAGAATTAATAGCAGGAAAGACATTCACGGACAACAGATCATTTCAGATCTTGTCATGTCCGGTATTTCAGAGAGAAAAGTTAGAGAAATTCAAACCTTTCCTACATACTGAAAAATCTACATGCCAATATAAATAATGGCGAAAACAACGATACAACTGCCAGGCAAAAAAGGACGCTAAAATGAGGTCAACATCTACAAGCGCAATACTACGGAAAACTACAACAGACACCTTTACTTGACCTCTAGTCCGTTGCACGCGGCTTTTGAAAGGTTTTAAACTCAGTCTACACTCTACAGTCACTAAAATCCCCCTTAACAAACGGCTAAATGTAGAATACCCGTCCAAAACATATAGAAGGAGCAAATGGCATTAAAAACATGAGGTAAGAGTCGTGCAGGCCTGCCAGCCCCATTTTACACTTGATTGATTGTTTTAGGCAGGCCCCGTTTTACCTTGTGTAAGATCAACACAAATGATTACGCACTCAAAAATATGACAGAGGATAAAATCAAGAAATGCGCACTGATCTAATAGCATCCATTCCGAACTTAAGAAGGAATGTGCAGCAAACGTAAGCGCTCACATTTAGAAATATCCTCATTTCAGTCAAAAGAAGAAAGTGCTAAAATTTTCAAATAATGCCTTCCAAAGAAACACACGCTTAGCTTCAAGCGGAGAGGATCGAAATTTCTACTGAAGAGCCAATAGGAAACGAGGAAATTCGATCCACAGCAAGGGTATAAATACATGTTTGAAAATTATGCCAAGCAGAATGGTTTAACCGTTCTCAATAAAAAATGCGTTGCTAAAAAGGTAGCAACTAGCACATACAAACCCGGCAACTGATGAGGTTCGAGAGGAGAACCGAAACCATGGTCTTGCCTGAATAGAATAGTGGCGTAAACGAAGCAGTCGCTAGACTGCCAAAATTGCCAACGGAGATTTTAGTAATCACAGTGAGCTCCACAAAGCTATAAAGCGTAGCGAATGGAAGCTAAAATTACAGTCTTGACTGAGACAAACTTCAACTCTCTACAAGTTGAATAGCTTTTAAAGCTACAACTCTCTCTGCTATAAAGCTTAGATCCTGAACATTAAAATCCTGCAAAGACAAATCTAAAATAGCTGGGCCCAGCGTGACATAGAATTAATAGCAGGAAAGACATTCACGGACAACAGATCATTTCAGATCTTGTCATGTCCGGTATTTCAGAGAGAAAAGTTAGAGAAATTCAAACCTTTCCTACATACTGAAAAATCTACATGCCAATATAAATAATGGCGAAAACAACGATACAACCGCCAGGCAAAAAAGGACGCTAAAATGAGGTCAACATCTACAAGCGCAATACTACGGAAAACTACAACAGACACCTTTACTTGACCTCTAGTCCGTTGCACGCGGCTTTTGAAAGGTTTTAAACTCAGTCTACACTCTACAGTCACTAAAATCCCCCTTAACAAACGGCTAAATGTAGAATACCCGTCCAAAACATATAGAAGGAGCAAATGGCATTAAAAACATGAGGTAAGAGTCGTGCAGGCCTGCCAGCCCCATTTTACACTTGTTGTCCTGAGCCTAAAAACAGTTAAAAAGCTTTTGTTGCAATTAGTTTGATCTTCGCCTATAAAATTTCATAGCCTTACTGGACTATTAGGAGGTCTTCGTGAATACTATTTAAGACATGTCTTAAAACTTTAGAAGGTCCTAAGTTTAGGAGAAAAAAATAAGACATGTCTTAAAATAGGTCTTCGTGAATACCAGTTATCTCCTAAGTCATGATATCTTAGGAGGCTCTTTGGACTTAGGATTTCTATTGTTTCTGACCATCAACATGGCTGCCGTGAAAAGCATTTATAGCCACGAAATTTAGCCGATGCAATATTTAGTTCTGACCCCCCCCCCCCCCCCCCCCCCCATGTTTATGTACACTGTTGTTAGTCTCTCTTTCGCGACGTTACACCTTTGGAAACTGTTGGTCCTATTTTTGCCCACCCACCTCCCCATCAGGCGATGTTTTCTCTACGTAAATTCGTATGGTATAAAGAAACAAAATGTAAACCAAAACGGCAGCAAAGTTTCGCCTATTAGACCTGTTAGCATAGAACTTAAAACTAAATGCAAGGCTGATCGGACAGCTATAAAGGGTATTTTATTGCCCAGGCAGTATTTCGGTTAGGCAAAACTAACCTTCATCAGGGGCTACAAAGAATCATTTTATATCTTGTAACCGTTTTATTCCATTTTTACTTAGCTCTTTGTAGCCCCTGATGAAGGTTAGTTTTGCCTAACCGAAATATTGGGCAATAAAATTCCCTTTATAGCTGTCCGATCAGCCTTGCATTTAGTTTTAAGTTTTATTCAATACTGCTGATCCTGATCTACACCAAGATCCGGCTTCACTTCGCCGTGCTGTTTGTCCAAGTGGTCCTTGCTTTATTTGACTATTAGCATAGCTAGCTCGAGGAAATAATCACGCAACTCCAGCGGTGGAAGGGGAGGGAGAGGCGGCTGGGCACGCAAAAAAATATATTTATCATCGGTTTCCGGCCGATTTAACGTTTGAAACTGATTTATTTGATCACGTTTGTAAGGGTTTATGGTAGTTTTGTCTTCCTCCGTTTATTCATTAATTAATTAATTTGAAGTGCAGAAATTTGAACCATTAATTTGAAGTGCAGAAATTGAAAACATTTTAAGGTTTTTAATTTCGTATAACCGTTTTTCATATTCAGCTTATGCAATTACATAATTAGTGAAAATCACATTCTTGTTATTGTACATGTAGGTAGTTTACTATAGGCATGGGCCTCACCGTTGATGATGTGCTGGAGAAGATTGGCAGCATGGAGCGATACCAATACAGACTCGTGATGATGATGGGTTTAATGAAGATGTTTGGATACGCTTTCCAGGCCATGATCTCGACATTTCTCAGCGCTGAACCGCCATGGCGATGCAAAGACAACAGTTCTGCGTGTAACCTCACAGGAATCTTCAGACCAGGAGACGATAATTACAAGTTTCGCTGCTCCATTCCTCGCGAAGATTGGGAGTTTGACACCAGTGAATTCAATTCAGTTGTCTCTGAGGTAAGCGTCGCTGCTGCTGTTGTCCATTTTGCAACAACGAATCTAATTGGCTCTTTCGTCAGTGTTTATATTTATACCTAATTTTATATTTAGCATACTTTTTATATCACATGTAATAGTTGAGTGTTTTTTAACATGAGCCTACTGCTCGGAAGATTGGGCGAACACTCCCCACACTATCGACGTTAAATACATTTACTCAGTTTATTTACTTATTCCGGAGATAGCCGACTCCCAGTTTTTGACTATAAAAATGGTGGAAAGACTAACTTTCGCCTAGACGTCTGGCGAGAGAAGGAGTACACAAGAAACAGCATGTTGCTTGTGTCTATGCTGGATAAGCCTACATGTAAACGCTGGAGCACCCAGGAGCATAGACATTCACGTCGCTTTGTTGTATTCTTTTTCTTTCTCAAACAATCTCCTAATTTTCTTTTTTATCAAAGGGAAATAATATATCTCATAAACATGAAAGATATCGCCATGATAACATTTTACTTATCTATTTCAGTGGGACTTAGTTTGTGATGTATCAGCTTTATCCAGTCTCACCAAATCTGTCCTTTTCCTGGGATTTTTGATCGGCGTTCTGCTTGGAGGAGTGCTGTCTGACAAATATGGTCGCAGGCTACTGGTGTACGTGCCTTGTTTTATGTGTAACTGTTTGGCGCTACTTGCATCGTTTGCCAAGGTTTACTGGCTGTACGTGCTTCTCAGGGTCTTGGTTGGTGTCTGTATAGGTGGGTTACCTACGTTTTTATTCCAACTATAGTATCTTTATCTTTAACTTTATTTATTTAGTAGTACTTCAGAAGGCCAAAAGACATATACATCAATGGAAACGCAAACATTACTGGTCCAGTTTTGTTTAAAATTACTCCACTAGTGCAGTGAGGCTATAGCTATTTCAATAAATGTTGTCTGAAGACGGTGCCTTGGTGCATTCCAAGACCGCAAGGCATTGTTGGTCCATCTCATCTTGCCTAAATCCGTATCGCCTGGCTTGTCGGTCACAAAAGGTATGCTTAAAAGTAATTGACCCTCAGGTCATCGCTGTACTGAGCCGGCAAATTGTCCAGTGAAGAGTATTTTGAAATATATTTTCCATGTGAACCCGCAATGCCTTGTGGTTTTGGAATGTACCAATGCAAAATTTTTCAGACAACGTTTATTGAAATAGCTGTATAAATAAGTGCCTTAGAATACGGATGGCCTGTAAATAGTTCAATCGGGAGCGGATCACTCCATTTTTATCTGTTTTCCTTTTGGTTTTTGATGTGGTTGAGAAGTCGTTAGTCAGCTGCGGGCAGCTCCTGCTGACATCACCTTTACAATGATTAACATATTTTTACCACTAGGCTGTGGTACACTCTGCGCCTACGTTTTGACAGTGGAGTACGTTGGCAAACGTCATCGTCACGTGGCGGGAACAGCACTGTGGTTCTTCTGGCCTACGTCATTAATGATGATGGCCTTGCTGGCTTATCTGATAAGGGACTGGCGCACACTTAACATTGTGGGAGCAGCCCCAGGCCTCGTCCAGATCTTTTTATGGTGGTAAGTATACGGGGACTGGCCCCTAGTTTGAAAGTGTACATTTCTATTGTTACTCTCGGTGATCAGAAAACCTCTCTGGAACAAGATGCCGTTTCTGTCGGTTTACAATTTACTGTTGGATGTCTCTAACTCCTTCTCTCTCTAACAATTATTATTTCTCTTGAATGCTTGAGATACTGGAAATCTACAGTCATTAACGTATCGTGACATTAAATGAAGTAAGTTTAAGCACGGGGATATCTCTGCTTTTGGACACGTGTGGATCAAAACACGGCTGCTAACTGCAACGCAACCTTCAATTGTAAGGTACGTATGGGTACCCTTTTACATGCATTTCTATCTTTTTTATTATAATAAGGTACATACCAGAGTCATGTCGCTGGCTTTTAGTGAAAGGCAGGCAAGAGGAAGCCGTGGAACAACTCGCCAAGGTCGCAAAGTTTAACGGGAAGGAGATGCCTCAAGAGAGGCTCTGTCTTATGGAAGGAACATCAGCCGCACGGAGACTTGGTGACATCCGGGATCTGTTCAGTACTATCAAGATGGCAACCAGGACCCTGATAAGTTGGTTTGCTTGGTAAATGTTTATATTAAAGAATTCGTTCCTTTTTCATTTTTCGTGCATATGATGGTCTTTCCCCAGTCACCCCAATGTCGCCATCCATGATTTCTGTATTCATGTTGTTTGATTAGATGCCTTTCTCAACCACGAATCTGAAAGACCAACTACTAGACTTTGTTTGACCTGTCTAGAATGGTTTGGGGAGATGCAACCTCGCTGGCATTGCTCTTTGGGTAACTTAGAAATAAAAGCTCCCCTACCTCGTCAAGGTGGTGGCAAATGGGGGTAGAGACAGTTCGTCAGTGTTTGTTAAATTTCAAATGACGAAAAGCCAAACAAAAAAATTAATTAATTAATTTAATTGCATGCCAAACAGTTTTTGTCTTCTTTTTTGATTTTCTCTATATTGTATTTTTTTTTACTAGTGTAAGCCACTAATTAGTACATATTGACCAGGGCCGGATTCACGAAACCCTCCTAAGTAAGACATATCCTAAGTATTGTTTCTTAACAATAGTCTATTGTCATTCCAACAATAGGCTATTGTTATGAAACAATACTTAGGATATGTCTTAACTTAAGAGGGTTTCGTGAATCCGGCCCCAGGCTTACATTGTCGATAGGCGGAAAATCAACACCGCCTTATTAATTGATTATATCTGTCCTGTTTCATACTGCTAGGTTTGTGATTACATTGGTCTACTATGCTGTTTCATTCAGCGCGGGATCGTTTGGCGGAAATCGCTATTTGGTGTTCTTTTTGACCAGCCTCATAGAGATCCCTTCCAACTACACAGCAATAGTGGCGTGTAAAAAGTGCGTTTCTTAAACTTAATCGTTTAATGAATAGTTTTAATTGAAGGAAAGTTGTACAAGGAAAGATAATACAAAAATAGTATGCTCAGGTAACCGTCTGTTAAGAAAGTCATACATAAACGAAAGGGTTTTTCCTCCAAGAAAGGGAGAATTCTAATCAAATCATGACTGTGTTTAAGAGTGTGTTATCGGATTTTCTTTTTTCTCAGCACTTGTAAGTATATTTTTGTAAGAATTATGTCAAGCTTATAATTATTATTATTAACCCTGTAACTGTCAAGAGTGCCAAACTGCGTAATCAAACTTCAAGAAAAATCCCAAATTCCGTTTTGTAAAATATTGAAAGACAAATTGTACCATAAAAAAGTGCTGCCGAAGAGGTTTAATTTGAATGGTCACACCATAAGATTTCGTCCACTGAATCAAAGGTTAGACCTATAGTACACGTTTCTATAATTATGATTAACTCTGTGAGTAAAGTTCTGGATGTTTCTTTGACGAAAGAAAGCGTTGTTTTTGAAGCCACCTCCCAATTCAACAACGGTCGCATTGTTGCATTGACCTGAGCGACGATCCATACATATACTGTATTTAACACTATACACAAAGACGAACTCCAACAGCGGCAACGTCCAGGATAACTCGTCACTAAAACAGCCAGCAACACGCTGCCCAACCTCGAAATAAAGCTCTCCATAACGGCCCCGGAATGAACAACTGAAGAGCTGTGTAAACAAAATTTGACTTTTACCTACAAAAGAGGCCAGGGAATGTGATCCGTACCTAATGTCCTTGGAGTGTACATACCGTATTAATTTACGTTCAAGTTTAAAAAGGATATAAAACAAACGCTTTGTAGAGAGGTTCAAGTGTAGACTGTGGATTAAACGTTTACTGTATGTAAAGTGCAATCTTTAATTGACAATCATTAGTGGTTGCATTTTCCATGGTTAGCGATAGGTCATAACGGATAAGTTACTCTAAAGAGCGTGTTTTATAAATATATACAACAGTATCTTTTTGCAGGATTGGTAGAAAGAAAACCACTATTATTGGACTGATAGTCTCGTCCATCGCCTCTGCTATCGCTGTTCTGTTTCAAAGTGATCTCTCGAACACAGGTAATGTGTCAGTGGCATGCATTGAAGAACAATGAACACTCTTTGTTTGTTACTTCAACACCATTGTTCACTGCCCGGGTTACACCCACTTTCCCTCACTAATAAGCAACCCTCTTTAGGACTCCCTTTTTATAGCCTTTCCCATTCCACCTCAATTAAGCCTTTCCTCTTTCTAAGATTACAGCTCAAGTAATAATTGAGTAACAATTTTTTCCACGTAGGACACTCCACATGTGTTGGTTAACCAATGCAGTTAAACTTCTCGTATTGGATCATGTAGAATTTTGGTGCAAGGGACTCAATTTTATTTTCATTTGAGTTGAAATGTAAGACATTGTTCAGTTTGTGTCTATAGTGACATCGAAATATGAGCGAGTGGTCGCCTTTTGGAGGTTAAAAACAATAGAAAATGCAAATCACCGCAGTTGATAGTAGTTACTGTCGCTTACGAGAAGTTTCGACTATAATGATTTGACTGGAGAAATTTTGGTATTTTGGAAAAGTAATCGCTTCGGAGAGGTTCGACTGTATACCCTTTTATTTCTGAAAAAAAAAATTGTTGAGAGGGGCGCAAAATGCTGGTGCGTTTTGATAACCGGGATCAGTACAGCGATCAAGGAAAGAAAACTTTAGCTTAACGTTATGCGCGTGTGAAGCTATTTTAAATTCATTTTAAACAACATTTTCTTCGGGACGAGACGCATTTCAGCCCATTCCCCTTTATTACCACCCCCCGTAGACAATGTTGGGTATCGTTTGGTCAGGTCTGTCGCTACAATTCTACAACATTGCTGATTCATTGCAATTCATTCAGCCGTTGCAGATCATATGACTTCAACGGGCCAGAACATATATTAAATGGGATCATTTTTAAATTTTAACAACTGGGCGATCCGATATCCATTGTAGAATTAAGGAGACATTATTGATTAAGGGTTTAAAACCAGCTTTAAATGAAAATGTGGGTAGTGAGAAACTTTTTCTTTACTAGCCTTGTATATATTTTTATATTTTCTAGTAGACTTTAAGATAGGTCTGTATATTATCATTTTTTCACTATTGTCATTTCTTTTAATTAGGTTCCAGTCTTTCTCCATAGCATTTAAAATTTATTGTATTATATCCAACCGTCACTTCTGAAGATGTATGTTGAAGCATACGAAACGTCAAGTCATTAATCAAAGTTTTTTACAACATGCGTTGTTTTGTCATGTTTATAACCGCAGTGTGTATTTTATTTCTACAACATTGGATGGGGGACGGGAGTTAATGCGGCAGGCAGAGTGCAGTGAATGGAAAAATATAGTGATAAATATTGCACGAAAACCGTTTCTTGGTACACAGTCACGGTGTCAACTATTTTTGTCGCCTATTGTAGTTAAGAACTTCAGTGACTCGTTTTTTTTTTTTTTTCATTCTTTTGTCTTTTGCGAAAGAACATGACCTACATTACTGGAAAATTGAATTTTCACTGATGTTTAACCTTTCATTTCATATTTTAGGTTTTCTGGTTGCCAGAATCATCTTTGCCTCAGTGATCGCCAAGTTTTTTATTAATATGGCCTTCGCCACAATCTACGTGTTCTCCACTGAACTGTTTCCAACGGTCGTCAGGTAACCATAGTAACTTCAGAAATAACCTGTTGAATATTGTCCTAGCCCGCGAATACAGCCGCCTCTCATCGCTCCAGGCCCCTAGGGGCGTTCGCGCGAGAGAGCGTCTTTGATTTACTCTGAGAAATTCCATACTGATGACGTAAATCAGAGATGAGAGGCGGCTGTATTCGCAGGCTAGTTAATATTGTCCATGTTTACTGACACAATCTGATTAAAAGATTACCATATGAAATTAATTCTAGTTGTCGCAGGCTCCGTCCGGGAGGGTGGAATAGGTGGAATAAACATCTTCATCTCAATTATTTTAAGGGCTGGTCCATTGGTTGGCAGATTGATTGACTGATTGATTAACTGATTGATTGATCAATTTCTTTTTCCAGGAACATAGGTGTGGGAACATCATCTGCAATTGGGCGCGTTGGATCGATGGCTGCTCCTTATATTATTTGGATGGTATGAAAACCCCTGCGCAATATTCAATGCGAGTGTTAACATGGGCAAAATTCCCTCAAAACCTGTCTAACCTGTGGTGAAGCCGAGAGCTCTTGAGAAAAAGTTTATTGCATAGCAATTCGCGGGCTCACTCTTCATGGCACATTTGTTTGACACTAAATTTTTTGTTCACCCACATCGAAAGTTCTACAAAACACGGTTGAAACTAACTGAATTTGATTGCTCAATTATTCCCCATCGCTGATCCGTTTTTATCTCGTTAATGCGCTTGCGCATTAAGCGAGATTTCGAAGTCGAGTACTAAAAAAGGGACAAAAGCTGTTAACAAAATTTTGTGGACTTTTGTCCGGGGGGGGTTTCTTGTTCCTTCTTTATAGAAGCTATATTAGGGCATTGAGGATATGGTTGGTTAAAGCGGTTAGGATTTCAAGAAGGGCGTCACATACTGCCACTAAAATGTTTGGGAAGCACCCCCGGACCTATTGTTAATTTCCCTAGGGTATTGGGATGTCAGAACTTGTGATGAACTTGTCATATCTCACATTACGTTACCGCAAAGGTATTAGTCCTTCTTAAATTTCGATATCTCACGTTACCTATCAGTTTCAATCATTTGTCGTAAAGCCATTATAGCTACTTTAAAAGGGTAAAAATAGGTTAAATGCGTTTTCTTGGGAAACGTAGTTTGAGAATTTCACGGTGTATTTTACTAATGGAGAGGTTATAAGAAAGTTAAATGGGACAGGAAAGTTTGTGTGTTAATATGAGCGGTATGGCAGAGCAAAATAGCATGAACTTTGCGTTTTTTTCTATTGAGTTGTGGTTACACATACCTTGGGTTTGGGGCCTTCCCAAGGGTTAATGGCTTGGGTTCGGTTTATCTCAGGTTTCATCTTACCCTTGGGGATGCGGTTACACAGTAAAAGACTCCCCAGGGTAAAATATAATAAGATATGAGTTCACTGACACTGCAGTTTACGCGCGAAAACGTACAGATCGACATGGATGACACGAATCGAGATCTTGTAAGTTTAATTTCAGTCATTCTCCTGCTTATCATTTGATAAATATAACAATCCGGCATTTTTTTTTGCGAGAAGACACCGAAAAAGATGCCTTCAACTACGCTATCTTCAAGGTTTGTCGGCGTTTTATTTACATTTAGGAGCTCGCCACGAACTTGCTCGTCGCCAAGGAGGGCTTGGGTATTTCCACGACCACAGAATTGGTTTCAGCAACTTCTAAATAACAATGCACTCGATCACTGGTGGAAAGAAAATTTTAGAGTTACAAGTAAGCGTGCAATTAACCAAGCGTATCAGAGGTCAACTCAGCAGCAGGCAATTTCCTGTATTAGCTACGTTCTGCATTATGATTGGCCAAGCGGTTTGATTGTGCAATAGTATGGTAAACATGTCATAGTTGTGTTGATTTTCGAAAAAAGGGACAAAAGTTGTTAACAAAATTTTGTGGACTTTTGTCCGGGGGGTTTCTTCTTTCTTCTTTATAGAAGCTATATTAGGGCATTGAGGATATGGTTGGTTAAAGCGGTTAGGATTTCAAGAAGGGCGTCACATACCGTCACTAAAATTTTTGAGGAACACCCCCGGTCCTATTGTTAATTTCCCTAGGGTATTGAAATGTCATGAACTTGTCATGTCTTACGTTACCTCACCACAAAGGTATTACAGTTCTTATTAAGTTTCGATATCTCACGTTAGGTATCAATCTTTCAAATTTGTTTTTAAGTTTATGTGTCCTAGACGTTCTACGCTGTTTGCGTTTTATGCTTTTTGCCGGTTTCCTGTGTGGATGTGTCGGAGACGTTCTACGCTCTTTGCGTCTTATGCTTTAGAAATTTCTTTGTCCGCTTTTTGAGGTTTATAGCAGAGTTGTTTTTCAACTGTTTTAGAGCTGACCTCATCGCCTGACAGATTGTACATGTTTCTTATCTAAACCACAGAAACAACAATGTTGAGGTGTCATGATTATGCAATAGTATGCAAGAGAGGTGAGATTTTGCCTATTCAGCTAACTAAAAATGTTTCGGTTTGATTACGCAAGAGTATGCATTACGGTTTGATTATGCAATAGTACGCAAAAGACGTAATAATTTTGCTGATTTTGTTAACAAAGTTTATCAAGCAAGCATTTTAAGAAGAATTTTTCGCCGTGTCTAAATGCCCGGCAGCCGGGCACGGTCTCAAATAGACTAAATGCCCGGCAGTCAGAAATTTTCACAAAATTTTCACTGAATGGCTCTTTCAAACCTTTTGAGAGTATTTGATGTTCGTTGAGAAATGTCAAGCGATTCCAAAAATTATTTTTCTTTTCCATTTGACGAAATATCCAAGCTTGACATTTCTAAACGAACATCGAATGCTCTTAAAAGGTTTGAAAGAGCCTTTCAGTGAAAATTCTATGAAAATTTCTCACTGCCGGGCATTTAGTCTATTTCAGACCGTGCCAGGTAGTCTGCAGAAATGTTCTTAGTGTCGTAAACATAGCGATCTTATAGTATACCGAAGCTTGAATATTTCGTCAACTGGAAAATCGAAATAATTTTGGGAATCGCTTGGTAATTCTAAACGAACTTTACTAAAGAGGTTTGAGTGAGACGTTCAGTGGAAATTCTGTGAAAATTTCTGACTGCGAGTCTCAGCAGAAATTTTCTAAGTGTCGAGAACATAGCGATCTTATGGTATGCCCAAGCTTGGATATTTCGTCAACTGGAAAGCAAAATAATTTTTGGAAGCGCTTGACATTTCTAAACGAACATCGAATACTCTCAAAAGGTTTGAAAGAGCCATTCATTGAAAATTTTGTGAAAATTTCTGTTTGCCGGGCATTTAGTCTATTTAAGACCGTTCCCGGCTGCCGGGTATTTAGACACGGCGCATTTTATAAGCGATTTCAGCGTGTAGATTTTTTTCAAGAGAGATTTTGTCTATAACACAACAGATCGCCCTTGTTAGTGAACACCATCTTAGCTGAACCGCTTCCAAATATCCCTCTAGCAAAGAAAATGCAGACATCTCTTAATTTTCCATCAACCCTACCCGTCTGGCTTTAAAAGCCACTGTTAAACAATTTACAACATCACACAATATTATACAACAAAAGACAAACTGTACCCTCAACAAAATTAGCGATTTTCTAAAACCATACATTTTCTAGTAAACATCAATCTATTGAGATTCCTTAAATTCCTTCGAAACAAAACACTCCCATATTATGAAATGTTTTATCACAATCATTGTCACACAACAACTGATATATAATTATACCTTTAAAATTTTTCATAAGAAGAACCTTCCTTCTTTAATTTACGAAATAACTTTGTCACACCGATACCCCTACAACTTTACAAAATTAACACCCCATCAACGTACCGCCTTAGACACAAAATCTGCACATATTAAAAAAAAAGATGCAATTTCATTCGAAACGTACTCCTAAAACCAAAAAATATGAACACTTTTTACAAGAATTAACTTCAAATAGCAATCAAATACAAACCAATTCATTTCTTAAACTTAAAAGGATCCATTTAATCCCTAATAGTTACATGGCAGTTAGCAAACAGATGACACCGGAAATACAAAACTCTCGACTTGAAAATAAAAAACAGACAAATAGTATATATTCGCAAATAGCCCATTCATAATTACCTTATGCAGCCATTTCTTTTTAAACCCTCCACATACCAAAAATCAATCTCCGCTTAGCTTTTCAAAAAATTCCACATCGATCTCGATACAAACACACAACAGCGTTAAATTAATCCTTCAAAAACCATTGACAAGTAGCTAATTAGTCCATCACAGACATACCGCTAATCGATACCGGAAAACGTAGATATTTCGGCCCTCCCACAACTAAACAAGTTTCAACAAAATATTGCACATCACACAATATTTAATAAAGCAATCTTAAACAATTTGTCAATGTTGCTAACCCTTACATTTAAAAGCGATTTCCGACAATCCATCTTTAATTCATCTTCATTTTCTTTCAACTTACCAATTAAACGTTATATAAAAACACAGACCTAGGGATTGTCTTATCAAACATATCAATCAAAATATAAAAGGTATCTCCGCAATGCCGCAATGTTCTTACTTAAAACGATTTACACCTTTTCAGTTCAAGTGCTTTTCAAACACTACGAACAATGTCTGTCTTGAATACCAAAAAATAAAACAATAAGGTAAAACCTAAATCTTTTAACAATATACACATTCTGCAATTTCTTACGACAAAAAATATTGCGAAAACGTTATTATAGTAAGCTCATTGACTAACTATAACATGCCATATGAGCAAGCTGAACCTTCATCTTTCACGCAATCGGCACACCCTTTTATCGCGCAAATAGACACATGACTAAGCAACACCACAGCTATCCTTAAAATAACAAACAAGTGTCTACAAGTATAAACTCGATGAAACTTTAGCACGTTTCGAAATCTTATCATAACTTAAATGACACGCACTATTTAGAGTTTCTTAATATAGTCCTCCTTATTTTAAAGAACATTGTAATTGAATTTCGATGATGCCTCAACTGAAAAAACATTCACTTACACTCATAATAATATCACGTTATTCCGTTCTACATAAAATCTTTGTCCCGTATGTACGCTTTGAAAAAATTGAATATTCAATTTTACCCTCCCCCCCGTCACCCCCCACACTGAAAAAAGACAAGACGACCCAAAATAACATCGAACTGAAACAATTTTTTTCTAAAATCAAACAGGTGCCAGCAAAACAAAATAACATAAATTGCGCCTTTCGCGCTCCATAATAGTCCGTGATTTAATGTGAACGCCGAGGAGAGAGAGAGAGCGGGGGGGGGGGGGGGGGGGGTACAATTTAAGATAAGCATGTGTGCCGCCAGGGTTCTCAAGCCCTGACCCTATTAAGAGTAGAAAATCAAAAAAATCAGAACTTGTCATGAACTTGTCATATCTCACATTACGTTACCGCAAAGGCATTAAGTTCTTCTTAAGTTTCGATATCTCACGTTACCTATCAGCTTCAATAATTTATCGTAAAGCCAAAAATAGGTCAAATGCGTTTTTTTGGCAAACGCAGTTTGAGAATTTCACGGTGTATTTTTACGAATGGCGACGTTTTAAGAAAGTTAAATGGGACGGGAAAGTTTGTGTTTTAATATGAGCGATATGGCAGAGCAAAATTTGCGTTTGTTCTAGTACGCCGGTGGCGGCTTAGAATTTTAAACATGAACGCTTATCAGCATAAGTGGAAAAGCGTTATTTCCTGAATTATTCTAGAGCTCTCACGCAATGCAAGTATGAACGTCCCAGTATGGGAATCCCGAAACGTCAAGTTGGATATCGAGTTCGAGTTCGAGTTGGACTTCGAGTTGGATTTCGAAATATGAAAAACTATAATCGATAAAAATCGACAGTCGAACCTCCCTTACGGACACCTCTCTAATACGGATACCTCTCTATTACGGACAGTTTCCTGTGTCCCGACAAAATTCGCACATATTTTCTTTAAAAAAGACCTCTATAATACGGACCCTCTCTAATACGGACAACGGACACTAAATTCGGTCCCAGAGAGCAAATTAATATAAACTTAACCTCTTTATCACGGACACTCCGGTGATCAGGTGATGATAGTTTGAGTAAGTAATACAATTTCCTGTTTGCGGTTACAAACATGTGTCGCAAGACGTTTTCAGAATAGACCTTATCACGGTTTTTCCAAAATTTTATATGGGCCTGATAGCAATAATCCATCGACACTGCTGGGAAAAGCATCTCAAAAATAGTAAAATGGCCGAGTTTAAAAGCGATATCTTTTAAAATAATGGAGATATAGCTCCGCCAAGTCGGCAAATTTCACAGACGTTTGTATCGCGCGGCCAAATATCTTGCCTACCGGTAGGCAAGAAATTTGGCCGCGCGGATCTGGATCAGTAAAATCCTGTACAAGATAAACTAGTAGTTTCCACTGGAAAGTGAAGTGCTGCGAGTAAAGCTTATTGCAGAAGAAGACTTGTTTGGAGATATCTCGTTAATTGCATGTACTTTAAATAGTGAACAGATGAGCGACTTGATCTATTTTGCCATTGGATTAACTTGGCTAATATATATGCCGTTCGAACGGCAAAACCGCACGGCTACTGAACGGATGAACGCGAAGTATGAATAAAGCCGTTTCTGATGGCTCAAAACGGGAAAGTTTGCAGAGATTAGCGACCTTTAATTCTCTCTCAATGTAATGTGCGACTCTGATGAAGATAACGAATGGAAAGCAGAACCATCGACTATGGTCTAAGTAGAATTTCGAGGCGACTGGAGGCGTTGGAGCGATTTTACCGCCGATTTCCTTCGGTGGATCCGATCGGCTCGATGAGCGGAGTGCTGTCTCTTTCAGAGGGAGGACTGAAACAGTTGAACTAAAAATCGCTGGAATCGCGAATCGACCGCAAAACCACTCACTGAGGCACAAGTAAACACACAAAGAAGTTCAGATGAACCAGTTTTATTCAAATATCGTTCCTAATTTTACGCTCAAACTCGAAGTGAATTTTCCCAATACAAATCCTTATAATTTCGCTATTACGCCATTTACCACGACGTTTATCACTTGAGCTTAGGCTACCTGTGCTGCCAGATGGTACGTTGTGACAAAAGGCAGTATCCTCTCGTGACCTTTTTTCTTTTGTGTAAGTGCCGATTATATTTTTTCATATTTGTATTTTGTTTTTTTAACTCGAAGTCCAACTCGAAGTCCAACTCGAAATCCAACTCGAAGTCCAACTCGAACTCGAACTCGAACTCGAACTCGATGTCCAACTCGACGTTCCGGGATTCCCTGCCATGATCTATCAAGAAACGAAACATAATTATTATCAATTCGCTGTTCTGACACAAATGAGTTCAAATTTTATATTCAAGTTCCGATGAATTTCATTGCATTCTCAAATACTTGTTCATTTGGCTCGGATGGCTTTATGCCGGTGGATTTTCAAGATCAGTTGCTAAAACGCGCCACACTGTGAAAGAAATTTCCGGGAATATTTAAAATTTTACAAGATTTTGGTCTATTCTCTTGCCAAATAATGCCATTTCAATGTAATCGATTTTTGTAACAGTTAGCGTAAACTTCGAGTTCTACGAAGGATTCGAGTTTAATCAATTTTTGCATAACCGGAATTCAATTGGATAAAAATGTACGACGATGAGTCGTGCACTTGTAATAAGCTGAGCGTGCAAGGCCTAGCCGTGTGGTTTTAACGCAATGAGAAGTTCGTAGACAATATAATAATTAAGGCCTTTAAAAATCAGTTGAAATCATTAATTCAAATGGATGGACTCGATACCTATTTAGTTTACTCTTAATTCAAAAGACAAATAGTATTGAAATATTTATGAAGAGGAATTTAACCGTTGCAACCCCTTAAAACTGTACTTATCTATATCCATGGTGCACTGTATTAAATTTTTCTTAATAGGTTTTTAGAAGACTTACCTTCTACATGCAGCTGAAAAAGCTAGGCTTAAACGTAACAGTCGCTAGACTGTCAAAAATGCCAACGAAGGTTTTAGCGAGCTCCACGCAGCTGTAAAGCGCAGCGAATACAAGCTAAAATTGCAGCCTTTACTGAGACACTTACGATACGACCAAAAACAGATCGCTGCATTCACCCCTCTCATAAAATAGAAGTCTGTATACAGGTGAACATTTCAAGTTCGTTTACCAACAGGTTGCAACTGAACTGACTGAAAATTCTAAAAACTGACAGGAATCTTCTGCGACACCTCCTTTCAACAACCTTGACGGGCTTTTTTAATTTCGTTCCTATAGGTGGTTTGCAATGAATCTCTAGAGACATAGATAACAATAGTGAAACGAACAAATGCTGGTGGACGAACAAAAGGAGCTAATGAGAGAACTATTGTTTATGTCCACCAGCATGGCGGCGATGACGTAACATGAAAACCACCTATAACAAATTAAGTTATCGTCTCTTTCGTAAAAAAATACGTAAACATTGGGAACATCAAACTTTAAGAGGGTATAAAGGAAAAGTAACACACATCTGAACAGCGCCACCATTTTGGACGGCAATCTATCCGTTCCGATGTTAATGCGTAACTGTTTCCTCCTTTCCGGTTCTAGATTTCTGTTCGTGAAATGACCAGATTTTTTCCGGATATATAATTGATACTATCCATTAGATTATTACAATGGAACTCAATTCATTCTATAGGTGTCAGAACATTCACTGAAGCGTGATGCTTGAAGTTGTTTCTCGCGGTGAATTTGCCTGTAAAGAGCTGTAAACCCGGCGCAGCTTTTTCTCGACAGCTATATACAGTGAGCTTACTTTACCATTTTGTAAACAAGGCCAAACACACGACAAATTAATCTAGCACTGCTAAATAAGGGTGCTAATGGGGGTACCCAATTGTCAGTTAAGAAGAGGCTACACTGGTAGCCTATACTCATGCGCTTTTATAAAAAAAATTTATGTTTTTCTTTTTTAACTGCGTCACACTGTCGGAAATCGGTTCATTTCAATATTTTCATTCATTGATCTTATCAAGTGATTTAGCTTGACAAGTAGGAAATTACGTATATCAGTAAGGCTTTTAAATTTGCAAAGTTAAGATAAGGTTACTTTAAAGGCCATGAGAATGACCAGAGTGAATGCGTTTTTGGGATTGGACTTAGAACAGCCGCTTTACGAAAATTATTCGACATTAGATTCTCATACAAAAACCATAATTTCTCACCTGTCAAGATAGCTTCCAAAACCGTAAAGATGTCTGTTTGATACAGGATCGTACACAGAGAGTATGGGAAGGAAAAAAAATCGAAACTCACTGATGCTTGTGTCCAATAAAATACGGTGTGTCCACTTACTTTGGAGTCTGCTTAATACAGGTTTTAGTGTAATCAGAAATCTTACTCATTTAATCTAACACTGAAAAGGGCTCGTGTGGTTAACCCCTGGGTCAACCCGCGTTCGCGTGCTAGGACAAAATGACGAAACAAAATACACACCATACCACTATCACTTGTCACACTTCCCATTAGAAAAGGTAGCTCCATTTCCAACTGAGCCTTTGTAACAGCTTTCCCGTCGATCTTCTCTAATCGGAACAACTTTAAATCAAACTCACCGAGTCCAAACTTTCCGCTTATTGTTTGATTATATGTCCATTGAATTGTGCTTTGTCATGTCAAACGGTATGCGACTTATGTGTCATTCGAATGCCGATCCTTTGTCATCATCTCGATAAAAACTCAGAATAACTTTGACCACGCCACTCGACGCCATCACGGAGATCAAGGTCAACGCTCTACGACCCTGGTACCTTTCGCATATAATATCGGTTAATATGTCACCTGGTCACGCAGCGAGGCAGGTAAAAGTCACAAAATAGCTTTGCTGTTAGGAAAAAACTATATTGCTTTTATTAACAACAACAATCGTTAATTTAGTATAATTAATAGAATGTCACTTAACTGTTACCGTATTTTCTCGATTAAACGCCGGGCCCCGAATAAACGCCGGGTATAATTGAGGAAGTTGTAAGTAAGCTCCTCAAACGTTTGTTTGTGGTATAATAAACTTAAGATTTAAGGGCAAGGTACAAGGCTGCCAAGAAAAACGAATAATAACCCTTTCTTAAAAAATGGCGGGCGAGAAAAAACTGCTGATACAAAGAAACGCCGGGTCCACAAGGCCAAGTTTGAAATAAACGCCGGGGGCATTTAATAGAGAAAATACGGTAACTTTTCATTTATCAGTTAACTACTATATTTTTGGGCAATTGTCAGTTAACTGTTAACCCCATCAGCACCCTCCTAAATGCACTGGTATTCTGAATTTCACTTTTGCCGGAACGCAATTGACATGAAAACAAAACGAAAAAACTCGCGAGATAATAACGCCTTTTGTCACAACATTTCACCCACGACTGAAAAACCTTAAACAAATACTGATGAAAAATGGAGTTTCGTTCAAAACCAACCATTCCTGAAAACTATTTACAAAACGCCGCCTAACACATCATACAAGACGTAAATCACTTAACGACACGACTCATAACAGCCAAACTTTGAAAGCTAATATAAATGCATCGCAACCGCAAAACCACATAGCGGAGTCGGTGCAGGCCTGTCATGAACCTCATTTCGATCTAAGGGAAACTAAAAAAGTGACCGCCAGGAGTGGTGCCCTGTTTATCCGCTCCAGACCCAATATTTTCTATATAAGTGCGTCCATAGCAGACGTGACCGAAAAATGACCACGTGATCACCATTTTCCCGCCATTTTTCACGTCAAAATATATAAAACAGCAGACTTGATACTTTAGCTAACTACAAAACTTTCCGTTTCATTATGCAAGAGTAGGAACAGCAAAATACCATAAATTTTGACTTTCGTTCTATTTTCGAATACTGCTGGAGAGTTGAAAAAGAAATGGCTGATGGCGCGATGTCTGCTAAACATAGCTCAAATTGTCCTGGCATGGGGAAAGGCAGCTCTAGAGAAATGACATGTTGTTACGGCCTCCTTCCATTAGATTCGGCAAATGTGAAGTTCAATGTTTGAATCGGGCCTTACTTTAAAGAATATTAAAGATTCAGTCACCATTTGTTGTGTCAATTGATATTTTGATAATTAATATTAATATCTCATCTGATCAGATATAAAGTCATTGCACGTGACGTATTATCGATGTGGGCTTTTAATTGTTTTAAAATTGCGGCAATCTATTGTATTTGATTTAGAAAGTCTTTTCCATTGTCAAATATCCCAACAGAAAATAGACAATGAATAACTGAAAATGCACTGTGTAAATTGAACCAACAACACATTTTCATCGTCAATTAGCTAGGAAGGCGGGAAAAGTCTTTCACTTTCACTTCCCTAACATCAAAATTATTTACATTCACACTCGTGATTCTTTGTTACTCATAACTTTTTTTGACTTGCACCAACATGAATTATTAAACCAAGTTCTCTCAATCTTCTCTATCCTGCCAAGAACCATATCCAGTTGACTACTGCGCCTCGCATTTTCTACATAATGTCTGATTCTACAACGCCATCTTTACCATATTTATTTTATATTTATTTTAGATTCTTCTTTTTTTTAACCTCATGTTTCAACGCATTAACGAGATGGCTTTAAGAGCCCTTTGATTATGTTGTTGTTCTCTGGCAGGTTCGTTTCCATGCTCTTGTACCTTACTCAATTATTGCTGTGCTTTGTTTCGCGGCTTCTGTGCTGTGTTGTCTTCTGCCAGAGACAAAAAACGCTCCAACACTTGAAGTAATGGATTCTGTTAACAGCAAAAGTCCAGAAGTTGTAGAAAACTCCGAAGAGATGGAAGAAAGAGATGTTAGGAAAGCTTCTGACACAAACTTGTAGAATTCTAATAACGTTTTAAGCTGTACTTTAAACAGCGCCGCTACAATTTGGATCCGTTAAAGTTTTGTACCAGCAAATATACATGTAAGGCACCAGTTAGAAATAACTGCGGAAATTCGGAACAGTGAAGTGTGTTCAAGTGTTCACAAAGTGCTGGATTTATTTGACACCGGTATGGGCCGGTACAGAAGTGATTGAACCTCTATAATTATGTAATATTAGAACATCAAAGGAACCTATCGTTACGTTTACCAAGACTTAAAACAGATTAAGAAAAGAACAGTTTTCCTTTACAGCAGCAAAAAAGCTGGAATTCATTGCCAGCAGGCAAAAATGAATTCTGAAAACTCTTTTGAAATTAGGATCAGAAAAACCTGAAACTACTCAATCTCCGCGTTAGGCCCGGTTCAAACGTCGAACTTCACATGTGCCGAATCTAATGCAAATGAGCAAGAACAATAGATTTTTCACATTTGCATTAGGTTCGGCACATGTGAAGTTCGACGTTTGAACCGGGCCTTAGGCCCAGTTCAAACGTCGAACTTCACATGTGCCGAACCTAATGCAAATGAGCAAAATCTATTGTTCTTGCTAATTTGCATTAGGTTCGGCACATGTGAAGTTCGACGTTTGAACTGGGCCTTAGTTAATTTGTATTTACATGACTGGTGCTTTTATTTTATCCCTACATTGTAACACCGCATGCAATTAGCGATCTATTATTATATATTACATATATTGCACAGCTAATTTGTGTAAGCCAAACATTGTTGTTATTTTTTAACAAAGCCACCGTGGGTGATAAATTTTTATATCTATGCATGTTTCTTTTCTTTTTCTTTTTTTTGTTCGAGACTTGCACGGATAGGCGGTCTAAAGTGGGGGGGGGGGGGGGGCATTTCTCCTTGAAACTCCTTAAAGCCGCACAATGTTGTTTTCAAATCCGTCGCGTTCTGCATAATGTAAGTCTGAGTATTCAAATGAGCCGTGGTTAGCATTAAAAGTCATCTAAGATATCGTCTTTCAATTCCCATTCTTAGGAAGCGTCGCCGTGAGGTTAGAAATGTAGTCTTCTAATTACACGGAGCTCAAGGAAATGAATAGGGGTAAGTGATCAGAGTTCTATCCCCACAGTGGTTTTGTTTGGGGAAGAACATTGAAGAAGCCGAGGGTCACGAGCTTTTTAGGGCATCATAAGGGAGCGTGCACCCCAAAATGGTTTTAAATGAATATGTGCTGAGATACAATCTGGTTTGTTTTGAGAATTTTTTTTTTTTGAGATATGTGGCTACGATTCTTCCTGTAGCTCAGTGTTTAGAGCATCCCAGCCGGTGGATCATGAGTTCGATTATCGTCGATAACTGGGATTTTTTTCTTTGAAGTCTCGTACGCGTACGACAAACTGAAAACAGTTTACTTTCAATATTGATATACAGCAAAACTTGTATTAAGCGGGCCCCACATTAAGCGGACCCCATATTAAGCGGACCCATATTAAGCGGACCCCATATTAAGCGGGCCCCACATTAAGCGGACCCCATATAAAGCGGACCCATATTAAGCGGACCCCATATTAAGCGGACCCCGCATTAAGCGGACCCCATATTAAGCGGAACCCATATTAAGCGAGCCCCATATTAAGATGACCCCATATTAAGCGGACACCAGCTTGGGTCCCGAAATTTCTTCCCATATTTACTGTAATTTGAACCGGTTTTCAGCGGACCGCTCTATTAACCATACGCGGACACCAAAATAAGGCTATTCCGTTACACGAAACCTGTATTCAGCGGACATCTCAAGCGTTTTTAAAATGCATTTTAATTAGATTGTGGGGTTATCGTCAACTTCTAAAAGCGTTTTTTACAGTAAAAAGTAATTCAACGTGATACAGACATTTGCGAAAATTTAAAAGAAAATCATAAATAAAATTTATGAATTAAATGTAATAAAATCAGTACGTGTGAGTATAAGGAACGTGGAGAAATAAGAGGGTCAATAATTAACTATTATTGAGCCTTGCATCAGAACCTGTATTCAGCGGACACCCTCTATTAAGCGTACACTAGCGAGGGTCCCGATCGCGAGGGTGTCCGCTTAATACAGGTTTGACTGTATTATCACAATAGTATTATACAGAATATTCTATATTGTTTGTTTGTCATGATCGCAACAGTAAAACCTGAGCTTTTACGGCGTATGTACGTCACGCGTCATATACCCGACGGAATTTTGCACGCTGTAGTAAAACTTGAGTTGGATAGAAACGTCCGCGGTAAAACGTCCGTAATGTCGAACCAAGATCTCGTGGAACTATCCATATTCTGTGTCGTTAAGGGCTATCACGAATGTCCTTTTGATGTGAATGTTGGAGAAACGTTTTTGGCATCCAAGAAGAGAGAAGATTACGTGGGAAGCATTTTTTTCGCTGGCTGACTTGAGAAAGGAGTCGCAAGCACAAACTGTTCTGGCTAATTTGAGCAGATCGAAAAGAGACTGGTTATGTATGGATTTTGCGAGGAGAAGTTTGATGTTAGTCACTTTGGGGCTTAAAAGGGTTCAGCTTTGTAGTAACAAATTTAAGCAGTTCTTAGAGACACCCGAGACACCCGAACCCGACTGTTCGAGACAGCAGTACATGCACAAAACAATAAAAGAAAAAGCTTCAAATAGTTTGCCATTAATGTTTCCAAGCCCCTTTTGGTAACTTATTATTATTATTGTTTTTTTTTTTTATTTATTCATTTTTTTAATTGCTGGCTGGGAAACAGACATTTTTTTATCCAGCTGGCTGGGAATTTCCCTATGTGTTATGCTAGAAAAAAGGAACAGATATATTTTTCCCAGCAACGTAGAAGAACGCCTGGAAATGCTTTTATATCATTTATTTGAATTTATTTGAGTAAAATAATGCATTTTACCAAAGATTGTTCGTTGGGTGCCCCTGTTACTACTATACTATTAAAGTATGAGACGAACTTGATGTTTATCAAAACGTATCGTTGTATTGATTCAAGGAAAAACAAAATAAAGTCAAAATTAAATGATTTTAAATTTAACTTTAAGAAAGGGTGGGTGATGAAATTCGAACAATTGGAACATCTGATTAATCTGTCAAAAGTGTATTTTCGTGATCAACAAACTGGGAAACATTGGTGATGAATAGCAATATCTAAGTACGTCGGATTTTAAACATATTAATGACAAATTGTTGGACGTACGAGTGGAGGAAAATAGTTAGTAGTTAAAATAAAATTCCGTATCAGTGAAAGCTTTCGTGATGAACACTGTTTCTCATCAGTAAGCAATCATTATGCGTTGTCGGTCCGAGTGTTCTACTGTGTTACTACGATACTAAACCTGAGGCGAACTTGATGTTTATCAAAACATATTGGTTGTTTGCACGTCAACCACGTTGGGGGTCAGAACAATAAAATGTCATCCTTGACATGCAAACCACCAATAGTTGAGCCAATTCGAGAAAAAAGAGAATAAAGATAGTTTTAAATGATTTTAATTTTTTTCTCTTAACAAAATTTTATCTCAAATCCTAATTTAAAGAGAGGGCCTGGGTGATAAAATTCGAAAACTCGAAGAGTCAAAGCTGTCAAAGTGTATTTTCATCGTTAGGCAACTGGACTGCTATGTCTTACGAATGTTTAACGGACAAGACAAAGCATTATCAGCATTTATGATGACGATGCCACTCGCCTGTTAATAATATCAACAAACTCGGAAATATATGAAACTATGAATAGGACAATGTAAAAGAGAAACCAATTGGCCCGTGGCGGAACCATCCACCTTCCATTTGAAGGGACCGCTTATTGAGAAGGTGTTCATATATAACAGAGGTTTCACTTGCTGTATTTTGGTTTGTTGATCCGAAACAAAGGTATCAGCCAAGCTAATCGGTCTATCTGTTATCACTAATCGAAGAGTTAGACATAGAAGGTAAGCGAATTAATAATGAATGATTTTATGTTTTATGGTCATAAACGCTGAAAGAAGATCTCCCTGTGAAAAGGTTATTTTCTTCATTTCGCAACTAGCATGCCACATCTACGAGTGTATTACCAGGAAACAATCCATTTATATCATCCGGCGCTTTTAAACTGTGACTACAAAATTGCGTCTAAAGCAATAGCTAACAGAATGAAATGGATATTTTCCAATACAATTAATTATGACCAAAGTGGTTCCTAAAGGGCCGCTCTATTGCCGAGAGTATTATACTAGTTCACCGATTCATAAATTTTGCTGAACACAATGCAATGAATACAATGCGAAACCCGGACTTTTGTTGTTTATAGATTTTGAAAAAGCGTTCGACACTTGGAGTGGAAAGTTACAGAAAAATCCCTTCAACACTTTAATTTCAGGCAAACTCTTCTTAAATGGGGATTTCACCAGGACAATAAAAAATCGCATGACGACTTCAACACGGTCAAAGTGTGTAATTATGCGAACCCCACTTGAGTGGGGTTCGTACATATTTATGAGCCTTGTTTCCTAGTAACGGTTGACGTTTTTTACGTCACATCCAATTGAGAGTCTAAAATGCTGGCCGTAAAAAAAACCGGTTCTCTTGAGGTTTCGATAATCTGAAGCTGACATACATTTTTACGAAGTGCAATTCGTACGGCACCCGTACTGCCCGTACGGGGACTTCGATTTGCTATTCGTACGGGAGTCCAAAACTTTCGACAATTTTCGATGTTATTCTTCACTTTTGTTGGTCCACAATATTAATGTTCGTTTAGCTTTACGAAGCGCTTCTGGTAAGCGATGTTGATTTGCTTTGCCGACTCTTTGTATACTCAGACACGCGAGCGACTCATCGTGATACTTTAATAGAAATATTTCGCGTCAAAGAATACTCCCGTACGAATAGCAAATCGAAGTCCGCGTACGGGTGCCGTACGAATAGCCACTGCGATAGTATTAATACGAATACGATTCTTTTCATTCAGAGGTCAAAAGATGTTGTAATCTTCACTATTCAGAGAGATCTGATCACATCTCGTTCGTGTGGGATTTTATGCAAATTTTAAGCTCTTGCCGTAATTTGAGCTCTTTGTTTACAAGTAGAAAGCGAGCTGTCCTTGCACGAAAGTTTTCCATTTCAAAGCGAAATATATTCGGAGACTTTAACATTAAGACAATTCCATGCGGATGGTGTAAATCGACTGGTTTTATTTCGTTTTGATATCCTGAGCCGGGCCCGGCCATGATCGATCAGGCGATCAGTGATCAGTGATGCGTATTGTCATGTTTCTGTGTTTATTATTTGAATAAATTTCTGGAAGGCTGAAGTTGCATTGTAACATTTTATAAACCATGGCGTTTACTCAAGAGATATAATTTATTTACCACTGGAGCAAGAACTATAAACAAGCTTCATTCAATATTTTTGCTCGAAAGGTTGAGCGTTTTCTTTTGACGCCATCTTTTACTGCGATCGTTTCTTTGCGAATCTCGCGCTCATTTTCACTCGGAACTTCATCCATCAAATGAAACCATCACTCGGCCTCTCAGATTGAAGAAACAATGGTGCGGACAGGCCAAACTCCATAATCATCGATCGCTTCTGCTTTACAGTCAGGTTCAAAGTTTTCGAAAGCCATATTCTCGTTCGCATGTTTTGTTTTCGCTCATTCAAAACAGGTTTTGATCGACGGAAAGTCCGCATTTGGTTGCTAAGATACTAGTTAGATCCAAGTCTCCCGCGGTAGTATTAACTCTAAACTGCGCATGCGAGGAATAATTAATGAATTACACACTTTGACCGTGTTGAAGTCCTAATGCGGGTTTGGTCTCGCACCACTTGCAGCTAAGTAGAGGGTAAGACAAAGTTGCCCGCTTCTTCGACGCTAAAATACTAGGAGTTTCAATGTGAAAGTGAGTGCTGGCGTTAGAACTAGAACAAATTATTGGTAATAAAATAAATAAGATATAAAATGAAATTATATATTATGTGCTATGACTTCACGAGAAATGAAAGGCAAGGGGTAGACAGCAGACTTTCGTTGAAGTAAAATATTCGACCGCCAAGTCAAAATTTTCCTCCTCTATTGAGGTAAAATACTGGTTCTGAATTAATTTTTTTGTGTGAAGGCAAAGGAAAAGTATAAGCTAAAACAATACTGTTCCCGTACGTTTAAGCGCTTACGTTCGCCCCAAAAAAATCTTAAATTAGTTGGCGCGTTCAAATAAATACCACACCGAGTTGGATCTTCATCGAAACAACCTTTAAGTTGTTTCCCTCCAGTTTACGTGTAGCCGCACCTACCATTTTTAAGCGGCCGTTTAACTAACTTTCCTTTATTGAATTAGTATGAAACTTACATAAAATATTGTACTTAGTTTGAAGTTTATAAGATTGTAAAAATTTTGAAAATCGGATTTAAAATTGCGGAGATAAACGAGAAACATTGAAATCGCTTGAGTCTAAATTCCGAGCGATTGCGATGGCATCTAGAAAAATCAAAACTATTACGATAAGCTATGACATATGGCAAACAAAATATCTAAAAATTAGATACTTTTGTCAAGCCGATTTTTGAGTAAGGGCCCAGTCGCACTACAGTCAAAAGCAAAAATTAGCCCGTGCAAATTGACATAAAAACAAAAACATTCAACAAAAAGCGTTTCCAACCGGAGCGGTTTCTTTTGTTTTTCTTGATTTTTGCACGGGCGGATTTTTGTTTTTGACTGTAGTGCGACCAGACCCTAAATCAGGAAAACATTTCGTACTTGTGATTTTGCATGTGTATGAGCACATCAATAAGTTCCTCAATTAAGCTTATAATAGTTTAATTTCTCAATCTCAAATTTACGCCAAAATGTGTGTTTAGTGTATGAGATGAAACTATGAAAGTTTGAAAGCGTTTTCTCGTTTTAGTTTTGGAGATTCGATTTTCTATAGGAAACCATAGTTTTTTGACTGAGTCCTTGATATTGTAGTTTTAGCGCTTTTCTATATATTTCAAAAACCGCGAGATAGATTTTTTTAAAACCTTTTTAGTCGTTTCTTTATAACATGAACAACATCGTCTCGAAGTTTCATCTTGATTGAAACATTGCAACATGGTCAAATAAAATAATAAAGTTCACCCAAAACGCGATTGAGACTTTGTGCTTTGATCGCACGGTTGAAGGCGCACGCTTTAATTAATTAATTCAGGTGAAGCGCAACGCATTTCTGCGTGACCATCATGTTTTGCGGAGTAACGTTAGGGGCTGTGTTCCACGTTATTTTTATCATTCCCACGAATTTCAGTGGGACGTTTATTTGAAAGAAGGGTTTTTTATTCGCATTTGACGTGCACTGGACACTCTCGACATTTTGAATTGTAGGGAAAACAAAGAAGTCATCGCGATGCATAATTCTCAACACGCAGAAATGCGTTACAACATCGACGAGACATTGTCAACATCGACGAGAAGCTTGCTACCCTCATAAAGGAGGGCCTAACATAGGGTTGGCGGGATGCGGGATAAGCCTTTTTTCGCTGCCGGGATGCGGGATGAAAGAAGATTTGAAGGCGGGATGCGGGATGGTTAGAGGTGGGCGGGAAGCGGGAAGTTCGTAATTTTCATGGCGGGACGCGGGAATTCTTGATTTTTCCGAGCGGGAAACGGGATGGATGACGACAATGCACTCGGATATTTCACCTTTCTGTGAAGGAAGACTATGGTCTGATGTTTACTTAGGTCATTTTTTAAACCGCATTTTCTATCCTGTCTATCCTTTGAAATCATTTCAGAAGTCCTGATCTTTATCAATCCGTCGAGTGCCAAAAAAGCACCTCATTGTCACGGTGTCGCAATTTTGTCTGAAGGAACCATTATAATGCTAAAACAGTGAGTATATTTTTGCTCAAAAGAGTGCCTTTTAATTTTTTAAAAGATATCATGCGTGGTTCTTTGTAGATTTGTCGTAGCAGTGGATGGTTCTGTATTATGTGTCATTCTGACATTGAAATTGGTTTGAGATTTGGCACTAATGGCTGGTATTGTGCCACAAATAAAGGGCAAAAATTTTTTTTGTGTTTCTCCTCCTGTTAAAGCGCATTTGACTTTCTTCGAATTATATTTTTGATAGAGTGTTCTCTATCAGATTTCGTGGGTAACCCCTATGTAGTACGTGTGTTTTGAAATTTGAAATTTTGAAGTTTGGTGTGACGGGAGGGCAACTGTCCCATTCGTAAACGGTCGGTGCCATTTTAGTGATACTTAGAAAATTTTTCACCAATTATCTTTTTCTTTTCTATCAGAAAAAGAAAAATGCAATTAATAACCTAGAATCGAACCTGACCATTGTATTGTATTTCTTTGTTTAGAAATGAAATTAAGCTGAGTCAGTTTGCTGATGATACAAAACTTTTGTGTTCGGATTTAATATCAGTGGAATTCGAAAATGGGTTGCAACTTATAAGATCTTTTGGTGAAATTTCAGGGCTACAACTGAACATTGGAAAGACTAAAGCAATGTGGCTAGGCAAATTAGCCAACCAGAAAGACAAATCATTAAAGTCTAAAATGGGTCGATAACCCGACGAGAATATTAGGAATTTTCTTTTCTTACGATAGTAAAGGTACTAACAAGCATAATTTTTTTTTATCTTAAAGTCCAAAAACTTCAAACAAATTTAGATATGTGGAGATCTAGAGACTTAACGTTGGAAAAGTTTTGATCATTAAGGCCCAGTTCAAACGTCGAACTTCACATGTGCCGAACCTAATGCAAATTAGCAAGAACAATAGATTTTGCTCATTTGCATTAGGTTCGGCACATGTGAAGTTCGACGTTTGAACTGGGCCTTAGTCATTAAGTGTCACCGCTGAGATACTCTGCTTCAAAAATTGATGTTCCAATAGAGGTTATAGGAAATGTGCAAGGTCGCCTTTTTAAATTTTTATGGAAAAACAAAGACAAGATCTGAAAAGGACGAATCTATATCAGGATTATGACTGAAAAGGCGGATTACGCATGATTAATATAGAAAATATGATAAAGGCATTACGACTAGCATGAATTCCTAGACTCTTAAAGAAAGGACATTTCAATTGGAAGACAATCCCAGACTGTTATTTTAAGAAATGTGGTGGCCTTGACTTTCTACTATCTTGCAACTATCGAGTGAAAGGAGGAGGAGAGGATTCTATTGATCACAGCTTTATCATGAAGTTGTCAGTTCACAGTCTTTCGCTCAGAAGGTGTTGCAATGGTTTAATACAACTCACAATTCTGCATTCAATCTTAACGCTGAGGAATTTTTATTTGGACTATCTACTGTATCTGATGTATTACAGAAAAAATTAAATTGCACTCTACTGTTTTTGCGCTACTTCATTTATACAAGAGAATGATTCATTACTGATTTCTGATTTTATAAAAAAGCAATGTACAAATATAGAATTGAACTCTTTCCATAAGTCAATAAATCTTGAACTGTTTACTAATTAAAAATCCAATCTCTTATTTACTCCTCTATATCTACGCGTACTTCAATCAAAATGTTCTAACACTGTATTTCTCTTTTGTTGTTGTTGTTTTTTATTGTACTTGTAATGTATCTTGTTTGTAAGCTTGGTTTTGTAAAATGCAAAAAAAAAAACCTAGAATAGAACCCGAAAACTCTTGCATGCTAACATCCCTCCTTCACCACTAGACCACTGGGTTTATCCGGAAAACCCAAGAAAAATTTAATTATAAAGTTAAGGTGCTTTTCTTAATATATATCAATAACGGGTGACCGCAACCCTAAATCCTACCTAACCACGAATCTAGCTTAGATCTAATAATAGCTTTACCGAGGCCCAATTTTATCTAATAATGATAGCCTACTTTCATCCCGATCCAGGCATAAACTAGAGAGAAATGGCATCGACCATTACAAAAGGCTTGGTTACTAATGAATGCTAATAATGGCATTGACCGTTAAAACTTGCATCGACCGTTTACGAAAGAGAAATCAGCGACGGAGGGCCTTCGTCATGGTCCACGCGCTGTTCTCCGATAAAGAAAACTTTTATTTGGCTCCTCAACACTTACTCAAAATTAAAAAGAGGATAAATTTACCAAACTAAACTGACTGCTGCCGGTTTACCGTAAACAAAGACCAAGGTTGTGATGCATTAGCCCGCGGAAATCGCGCCTTCTGTAAAAAAAACTGCGACTTGTCATGCAAAAAAAGTATTTTGGAAGTGGGATCGGGATGACAAGTCCAAAGCAAGCGGGATGGCGAGATGAAGGAAAAAACAGTGGCGGGAAGCGGGATTAAGAAACCCTATTTTAGACCCTCATAAAGCTATTGCCAGAATTCGAAGCTTATAAGAGCAAGGTTAATGAACTGGAGAAAGAGAATAAAGACATGCAGAAGAGTATCGAAGACTCCCAAGCGGAAATCAAAGATTTAAAAGTTCAACTCGCGACAACAACTTCGCTTCAACAAGCGTCATCCATCGATCTACAACGCCTCCAGCAAGAGTTGGCAGACTTACATCGTCGACACGTAAAACTGGAGTGTCATAGCCGACGAGGTAACATGAAATTTTTCGGCATTAGAGAAAGCGAGTACGAATCGAGCAGCGACACAGAAGAAAGCCTAAGAAAGTTCATGAGTACCAAAATGAAAATCCCGCAAGTCGATGTCGACCAAATACAATTCGACCGTGTACACCGAATTTCGTCCCGCCAGGATCCTTCCAAAATCCGAAATCCTCAACCGCGTCCGATTATAGTCAAGTTGTCACAGTACCAGGACAAGGACTTCATAAACTCATTTATTAAGAATCTGCCGAAAGGTTCCAGCTTTGGAGTGTCAGATGACTTTCCAAAAGAAGTCGACGAAATTAGAAAAAAGCTTTATCCATTACTCAAGGCAGCGAAGCAAGAAAAGAAACAAGCTTACTTCAAAGTAGAGAAGCTTATTATTGATGGAAATCTCTACCGCGGTACAGAAACTTCTAACTTTCCTATTTATGGAAGATTAATGGACAATTAAGTTTAATTCTTAATTTCATGTAGTTTATTTCTAAACGCAACTTCTTTTTGGCGGCTGATGACATCGTCCTCCTCAATCAGTCAAAATACCGCACAAATGCTTAGGTAAGTTATTATTATTAAAATTATTATTAGTATTAAGTTTCTTAGAGTACAAAATGTATAGTCGTTCCTCTTCATCGTCGAGGTTCGAGTTCTGTGTTATTAAGTTTTGCAATGTTTATATTTCAAGTACAGAATTTCATTTAACTCCTGCTAATTCAGTCAGCACAAAGGCGAAAATAGTATTTCAATCTGATTACGGTATTTACAACACTATTCATTTCTACAGCACCGAAGATTGGAACATATAAAATATTATCACTGAATGTGAGGGGGCTAAACAGTTCGAGGAAAAGAAGGCAAGTTTTTCGCTGGCTTCACCAACGACAATCTGACGTTATCTTTTTGCAAGAAACGTATTCCTCGGCGAAAACTATTAAAATATGGGAGGCTGAATGGGGTGGCAAAGCCGCTTTTAGCCACGGTTCTTCGCATAGTAGAGGGGTTCTGATCCTTTTTAAACCCCGTCTTGACGTTAACTTTGAAAAAATCACAACAGATAAACACGGGAGATGTGTTTTAGCAGAATGCGTTGTTGACGGAACGAAAATAGTTTTTGTAAACATTTATGCACCAAATATCGCGTCCCAACAAGTGGTATTCCTTAGAGATCTTTCTACCTTATATCTTAGAGAATATGCAAACGAGAATGTAGTGCTAGGTGGTGATTTTAACTGCGCAATTAGCAGCTTGGACAAAAAAGGCGGCAAGCCTTTTGACGCAAAAAAATTTTCCGTTGTTGAATTCCAAAACCAAATCAAAACAAATAATTTAGTTGATTCATGGCGATTTAAAAACCCTGATTCATGCGGATATACTTGGAGCAATGCCTCCCTAAAAATCCAAAGCCGGCTAGATTATCTCTTTGTTTCGAAAAGCTTGTGTAAACTAATTCGAGAGTGCAATATAATTCCAAACATACATTCCGATCACTCTGCCATATTGCTAAATATTATGTTCAACGAAGATAGCCCCTCGCGTGGACCAGGCTTCTGGAAGTTTAATAATTCGCTATTACTCGATACCGATTACATTGAATTGTTAACTTTTAAACTCCCTGAATTCGTTACAAAACATAGTCAAGTAACTGATAAAGGTCTGTTCTGGGAAATGATTAAAATGGAAATTAGGGCTTTCACCATTAAATACTCGAAACGCAAAGCAAGGAAAAAGCGCGATGAAGAAAAGGCTCTTTACACAGGATTAATAAATATTCAAAATAAACTACAAGCAAATTACAATGAAGGCGACAAAATCGAAATGGACAAATTAAAAGCCAAACTATCTAAAATAGAAGCCCGCAAAACACAAGGTACAATCGTGCGTAGCAGAGCACGGTGGTATGAGTATGGCGAGAAAAATAATAAATATTTTTACAGCTTAGAAAAAACTAATTATAGAAGAAAACATGTGACTTCTATAATAAATCACGAAGATAAGAGGATAACGGATTCAAAAAAGATTCTTCAAGAAGAGGAGCTCTTCTTTAAAGAAATATATACCTCTAAAAATATAAACCCACAACTTCCGGAATTTACTGATTTCTTTGAAAGTATTGAGAATAAATTATCAGAGGAAGAAGCCGAATCCTGCGAAGGTGAAATAACGCTCGACGAATGCTATAACGCCTTAAAATCAATGGCCACTAACAAAAGCCCAGGCTCAGATGGCTTTACCGCAGAGTTTTATCACCACTTTTGGAACTTGATAGCTAAATATATGGTCGAGAGTTTTAACTATGCTTTTCAAAACGGTATCCTTTCCATCTCACAACGACAAGGGGTGATTTCTCTAATTCCAAAAAAGGAAAAGAATTTAGAGTTTTTAAAAAATTGGAGACCAGTCTCACTTTTGAATGTAGATTATAAAATTTTAACTAAACTTATCGCTCTCCGGTTAGAGAAGGTATTGCCAAAAATTATTTCTTCTAGCCAATCCGGTTATGTAAAAGGGAGATACATTGGCGAAAGTATAAGATTAATTAAAGACGTTATGGATTTTACGAAACAAAATAACTTGCCTGGGATCGCCGTTTTCCTAGATTTCGAGAAGGCCTTCGATTCAATCGAATGGGACTTTCTCCAAATATGTCTGCAATCCTTTAATTTCGGCCCGCAGCTGAGGCGCTGGGTTAGCATTTTTTACAACAATATTACCAGTTGCATCTTAAATAATGGCTATGCATCAAATCACTTTCTTCTAGAACGAGGAGTACGCCAAGGCTGCCCCCTCTCTGGTATGTTATTTATTATTGCCATAGAAGTTTTAGCTCAAAATATTAGAAACTCCAATGAAATAAAAGGCATAAAAAAACAGAATAACAGAATAGTTAAATTATCGCAATACGCAGATGACACTACAGCTATCCTCGCCAACGCACATTCAGTAAGTAACCTGTTCGCATTGCTCTCCCGATTTGAAAGATGTGCGGGACTAAAGATAAATGTATCAAAATCCGAAATGTTGTGGCTTGGCTCAATGAGACATAGAAAAGACGGAATTTTAAATCTTCAAATAAAAGATGAACCTGTTTACGCCTTAGGCACGCACTTCTCGTATGATGACAATATATTGAACCAGCGAAACTTTTTCGACAAGCTGACAAAATTGCAGAAAACTTTAAATTTTTGGTCTCAACGAGATATCTCTGTTTATGGAAGAATAAATATTGTCAAAACATTAGCCCTTTCAAAAATCATTTTCGTCTGTAGTTCCATGGAAACACCACCTCACTTCGCTGAAGAAGTGAACAGAATGATGTTTGACTTTATATGGAATCATAAACCTGCGAAAATCAAAAAGTCAACTTTGATAAAATCTAAGAAAGAAGGTGGCTTAGAGATGAAAGACTTTGTCGTCTTTGACAAAGCGTTAAAACTGAACTGGGTAAACCGTCTATCTTCAGACCACGACGCTCCATGGAGATATATTCCAATCTCTCTCCTAGCTAATGTCGGTGGCGCCTTTTTATTTCAATGTAATTATGACCTTAAGCTTCTTTGCATAAGTGAACGCCTCCCGAGATTTTACAAAGATGTCATCGCCTTTTGGCAGAAAATTGCTGCGACCTGTCCTCAAAACAAACCTGAAGTGTTAGATCAAGTAATCTGGAACAATAGGTTTTTAATTGTTAATAAAAAATCGATATACTTTCCACACTGGCATCAAGCCGGAATTATTCACATTTCAGACTTATTTGACGCAGAAAGGAACTGCTTTCTATCTTTTAATTCCCTTTGTGAAAAATGTAACACAACGTTCAATTTTCTACAGTATTACAGCATCCTCTCTGCTATCCCTCATTCCTGGAAAAAACTATTAAAGTCAAACGACCTACCACACATTGTACCCCTTGTTTCAATTAGTGACTCGTTGACATGCAAAGCTCTCTATGAAAAACTACTATCTTTGGAAAAGTTACCTCCTCCCACGGCAGAAAAGAAACTTATAGAACATGGATTAGAAAAGAATAATCTGAGTAAGGTTTACCTTTTACCCTTTAATGTTACAAAAGAAACTAAAATGATGATGTTCCAGTACAAGATCATTCATCGCATTCTACCTACGAATAGCTTATTACATAAAATGAAGAAGGTCGACTCTCCAAATTGTCCTTTTTGCCCTTCTGAGATCCACACTATCTGGCACTTGTTCATAGAATGCACGCAAGCTAGCTCTTTCTGGGTCGAATTCCAAGACTGGTATAGTGCCCACAGTCGAAAAAAGTTCCATCTTTCGAACTTGGATGTTTTATACGGTATATTTTGCTCTTCTCGCTACTGTTTAGCCCTAAATCATCTTATCATTATAGGAAAATACTATTTATACGTCAAAGCCGGTGCCAAAGATAAATTTCAGTTTAGCGAATTTATATCTTTAGTTCGTGACAAATTAATGTTAGAAAAATACATTGCAATCAAATCAGATGAACAAGATAAATATATTAAAAAATGGGACTTTTTACAAAACATTTAGTTCCCTTTGCTTTATCATTCATTTTTCTTTCTATATGTTATAAAGCAGGACAAATATTTCGAACTGTTAGTGTCGTATTGCTAGTATTATTAGTTTTACAAGGTTGTCTAAGTATTGTTTCTATTATTTGTACTGTTAGCGTTGTATTGCTAGTATTATTAGTTTTACAAAGTAACGTAAGTCTGTACTGTCAATAACTAACTTTTGTTTTGTTAGTTGTAGTGTAAGTTAGTTTGTACTGTTTGTATCTATAAGGAGTAAATGTAAATAAACATGCATCTACAAAAAAAAAAAAAAAAAAAAAAAAAAAAAAAGAAATGCGTTACACTTCACCTGAATTAATTAAAGCGTCTTTGCGACGTGCGCCTTCAACCGTGCAATCAAAGCACAAAGTCTCAATCGCGTTTCAAGTGAACTTTATTATTTTATTTGACCATGTTACAATGTTTCAATCAAGATGAAACTTCGAGGCAATGTTGTTCATATTATAAAGAAATGACCATAAAAGTTTAAAAAAATCTATCTCGCGGTTTTTGAAATATGTAGAAAAGTGCTAAAACTACAATAGCAAGCACTCAGTAAAAAATACTACGGTTTCCTACAGAAAATCGAATCTCCAAAACTAAAACGACAAACGCTTTCAAACTTTCATAGTTTCATCTCATACACTAAACACACATTTTGGCGTAAATTTGAGATTGAGAAATTGAACTTTTATAAGCTTAATTGAGGAACTTGTAGATGTGTTCATACACATACAAAATCACAAGTTCGAAATGTTTTTCTGATTTACTCAAAATCACCTTGACAAAAGTTTCTAATTTTGAGATATTTTGTTTGCCATATGTCATAGTTTATCGTGATAGTTTTGATTTTTCTAGATGCCATCGCAATCGCTCGGAATTTAGACTCAAGTGATTTAAATGTTTCTCGTTTATCTCCGCAATTTTAAATCCGATTTACAAAATTGTTACACTTTTATAAACTTCAAACTTTGTACAATACCTTTTGTAAGTTTCATACTAATTCAATAAAGGAAAGTTAGTTAAACGGCCGCTCAAAAATGGTAGGTGGGGCTACACGGAAACTGGAGGGAAACACCTTAAGGGCTATGAAGAGGATCATAAAATCTGCCAATTTGAGCCAATTTGCGGATGATACGACGCTGTTTCTAGACGGATCAGAGGAGTCTTTCCAGAATTCTATTAACATCCTAGAACTTTCTGGCACCTTTATGGTTTGAAGGTTAACTGTAAAAAAAAGAAAAGGCTTTTTTGTTGGTTGCTCAAAGAATAGACGGCCTTTCGCAGGGAGGGACGATATCACTTGGAAAATAAATATAACAAGGTTTTTGCCTTAGGTATCTGGTTTTCAACCAAAAGAGCCGATATGCTCTTATTAAACTATCAAGAAAGGATCGATTACAAAAGTGATGGAAAACTGGCAATGTAGAAAACTTACTCTACTTGAGAAGAAAAAACGTAATAAAGAAATTCCTTGTGTCTCAACTGGTACACGTACATTTTAACGCCACTTCCCACTCATACTCAGATTTGTTAAAGAAAGTTATACAATCTGCTCTTTGACTTCTTATGGGATGGAAAGGGAGGTAAAATCCAAAGACGAGTAATGACCAATGAAGGAGGCCTAAGAATGATTGATATACATAATAGGTCGTTAAAAGCCAGCAGGATAAGGAAATACCTCAGTCGAACCTGCAAACAAAGCTTAAGGTTAATGAAAATTCGTTAGCCTCGAGATTGACTAGGGGGCAGTTATTTTTTTCGGAGCCGTTTTGTTTCTATCTGCATGGATGAAATTTACTGTTGCAGTGCATTTTCTACTGTTAGTGTTAAAATGCCTAAAATTTAACTGTTTTATGTTACAGGGCCCAAAAATTAAGTGTTAAGTGTTATCCGCAAGGTACCCCCATTTAGACCCTCAAGTGTTCACAAAGTGCTGGATTCAGATTTGACACTGGTATGGGTACAGATGTGACTGAACCTCTATATATAATCTTAGAACATCAAAGGAAACTATTGTTTACCAAGACTTAAAACAGATTAACAAAAGAACAGTTTTGCTTTAGCAGCAGCAAAAAAATTGGAATTCATTGCCCGAAAAAATGAATCTAGAAGACTTTTGAAATTAGGATAAGAAAATCCTGAAACTTCTCTGCGTTGATTTAAAAAAACTTAGTTTATTGTACTTACATGTGCTTTTATTTTATCCCTACATTGCAATACCGCATGCAATTAGCGATCTATTATTATATATTACATATATTGCAAACTAATATTGCACGGTTAATTTGTGTAAGCCAAACATTCTTGTTATTTTTTAACAAAGCTACCGTGGGTAAATAATAATGCATCTTTCTTTTATTTATTTTTTGGTTCGAGACTTGCACGGTTAGGCGGTTTCATTTCTCCTTGAAACTCCTAAAAGCCGCACAATGTTGTTTCCAAATCCGTCGCGTTCTGTATAATCTTATGTAAGTCTGAGTAGTTAAATGAGCCGTGGTTAGCATTTGTTAGGAGTCATCTAAGATTTACAATATTGGAATGATATCGTCTTTCAATGCCCATTCTTAGACAGCGTCGCCGTGAGGCGAGAAAGGTAGTCTTCTAATTACACGCGGGGCTCAAGGAAATGAATAGGGGTAAGTGATCAGAGTTCTATCCCCAAGGTGGCTTTGTTTGGTGAAGAACATTGAACTGATTCTACATTCTATATTGGTTGTTTGTCATGATTTCGTGTTTTCAATGTTTACTTCGCTGTTTGCTTACTTGAGACAGAGTGTTAGCCGACGTTTTTATCTCCTGTAAGTTAATAAGCTTTTAACACGTTGTTACAGGCCCGGGATTACAGGACTCATTCAAGGATAACGATCTGTAGATCTGGGGCCGTATTCTGTCACGAAAGCATCCTAAGTCCAAAGAGCCTCCTAAGATATAACTTTGGAGATAACTGGTATTCACGAAGACCTCCTATTTTAACCCTCAGTCGTGCACGCAAACGTATACCCCAACCGTGGCACAAGGGGGGGGGGGGGGGGGTGTTGCAACCACCCCCCCCCCCTAGGGTTTTTGCGATGTTGCAATATTTCGGAAATATTTTATATCTAATAAATAGCCCGCGAAGTGCTCTACAAGATAAGATAAATATTATTGCTTGGGGCGCTGCTGGGGGTCCGTGACGTCATCTAAAATGGCCGCTAATAGGGCCGCCATCTTGGATTTTGCTAAAAATTCAAATTTATCGGGAAAATGCGGAAATTACAAATATTGTTTGCTAGAGTTGCTAAATAACATACAATTAAACATTTTGATGCTTTTGGTAGCATTTTTATGTTTTCTCAGGAAGCTCCTAAATTTTCTCTAAAGTTATATCTTAAGATGCGGCCTTATGCGCAACCGAGCGCGAAGAAGGAAGGTAAGGTAAGGTATATCTTAAGATATATCTTTCTTGGTAGGATTTCGTGAATACGGCCCCTGCAGATTATCCCTAGGAACTCTATAAGTCTTGTGAACACTGCCACATCTGACATCCATAATTTCTCAATAGCTTATAATATGAAATTAAATCCAACTAGATACAAAGAAATGCTTAATAACTTTTTACACAATTCCGACGTTTTGCTGAGGCCAATCTCAATGGGCAATAATGTAACAGAACGTGTGACGAGCTACAAGATCTCAGGAGTTTGTATGGACAGTGACCAGCTTAGGTGGAATAGCCATGTCGAATAGTACATTCTTAAGAAAGCTTGCAAGAAATAATATTCTTTAAGGGTATTGCGTAGAGCCGGTGTTGACAAAGCAAACATCCTGAAAGTGTATTTAAGCACAGTAAGATCAGTCTTGGAATATGCAGTACCGGTGAGGCTGGCTATCCCAAGTTTTCTTTCTGATACAATCGAGACAGTCTTAAAAAGGGCGCTTAAAATAATTTTTCCCAGCGTCTGAGACTTACACAGAACTCCCCCCATCCCCACCTTGTACCACGGTGGGGGTATAAGTTTTCGTGTCCATAGTCTGCGGCGTGCAAGACTTGTGAGAAATGAGTGTTTCTTGATCACGGATGTAAGTGTCTAAGATCCATGATCCGTGTAATTCTCGTGAAGTAATGTTGTGCTCCATGCGTTCCATAATAATGGAGTAAATAAAAATAAAATAAGACCCCCCCCCCCCCCCCCCCCCTCCTTAATTCCTCTTTACAAAAGTTATTTGATGAGTTATTGGACGAGTTATTTGACGACTTTTTTTTACTACTAGTTTACCGCGGGCGCAAGTAATCCAAATCAAGATGGAGGACCGAAACGCCGAAACGAGCTTATTGAGCATTACTTTAATATCGGATATCAACAAAAGGAAATTCTTTCATGTCTGCTACTGATACACGACCAGAAACTTAGTTCCAGACAGTTGAAACGAATACTTGCAAGGACAGGTCTAACAAGAAGGGAAAATGTATCCGATCTTTCAACAGGCATAAATCACGTAGAGCGAGAGCTTCAATATACTCCCGGAGAGTGGGGTACTCCCTATAATGAGCTATACGGGGATCAAGTTACGAGTTGAAGTATATGAAAGGGTAGGGATTTCATGAAGTATAGGAAAGGGTAGGGAAAACACGAAATGAAACATAAAAAAGGTAGGGAAAACTTCCATTTAAGTATTATAAAAAGGACCTTTCAAAATATATCAAACAGACGCACTTAAAGACTATATGAAAGGGGTACCATTTTCAATGAAAGGTATATGAAAGGGGTACCATTTTCAAAGAAAGGTATATGAAAGGGGTACCTTTTCTGTCAAAAAACGGTATATGAAAGGGTAAGGGTTTGGATCTTGGGGCGGAGCATCCCCGTACAAAACTTTGTTGAGTAACCCCCCCCCTCCCCCCCCCAAACACCCCCCCGGGAATGTAGAGGATGTGATGTTGGTTATCGTTCAATGTGGCAAAGGCTTGTGGTGGACCACGGCCTGGTGATCGCTAAGGAAACAGTACGACACGCTCTCAGGATTTTGGATCCAGGAGGTGTTGATGAGAGGTACGTTAAGGCATAGACTTCAAAAGCGTCAATACAACAACACAATATTAAATCTTCAGTACTCTTTTTGCCTTCGAATATTATATTATGTGCCATGACAAAATTTGGACCTCTCCCTTTGTATTGACGCCTTTCCTTAATCCGAGATTAAAGTAATGCTCCATAAGCTCGTTTCGGTCATCCATCTTGATTTGGATTACTTGCGCCCGCGGTAAACTAGTAGTACAAATAAGTCGTCAAATAACTCATCAAATAACTCATCAAATAACTCGTCATATAACTCATCAAATAACTCGTCAAATAACTCATCAAATAACTCTTCAAATAACTCATCAAATAACTCATCAAATAACTCATCAAATAACTCGTCAAATAACTCGTCATATAACTCATCAAGTAACTCGTCAAATAACTCATCAAGTAACTCGTCATATACTCAACAAATAACTCGTCAAATAACTCATCAAATAACTCATCAAATAAGTCGTCAAATAACTGGTCAAATAACCCGTCAAATAACTCGTCAAATAATTCATCAAGTAACTCGTCATATACTCAACAAATAACTCGTCAAATAACTCATCAAATAACTCATCAAATAAGTCGTCAAATAACTGGTCAAATAACCCGTCAAATAACTCGTCAGATAACTTCGTCAAATAACTTGTCAAATAACTCGTCAAATATAGTTATTTGACGAGTTATCTGACCAGTAATTTGATGAGTTATTCGACGAGTTATTTGACGAGTTATAATTAAATTTAACTTGTAATGGCCCTTAGCGGGCTCCGTATTATATCCCATGTAGAAATGAAAGCAAATATTTGATTCACAATTGTGAAATGTATCAAGAGAGATTTCAGCAAGTAACTAACATGTTATATTCGAAAGAAAAGAAAGAAGAAAGGAAAACTCTTTGAAAAAGCTATGGGAGATCCTGAAAATAAGGAAAGTGATAAGTTAGATACTGTAGCTCCGTCTGCTCAACATAGCGATGAACAGGATCTAAGTGAAGATAAAAATCACCAAGGGTACAATATTTTAAGTAATGCTGGAATTTTTTCTACAGCAAATGATAATGAAAAGCTGGTAATTAATAGTATGGATGATAACAGTTATAGAGAAGTTGTTAAATCTTTGAACAGGGAACAAATGGTCCGAGGTTTTTTTTACAATATGTTACTCTCTGTTAAAAACGACGAGAAGCAATTGACACTTTTTAAGTAGTGGCGCGGGTTTAGGGAAGGCAACAGTAACACAATGTTTGTATGAGGCTCTTGATAATAAACCAGGTGAAAATTTAGACGAGTTGAAAGTACTAAAATTGCTCCAGACACAAGACAAGAGGACTGCATAACCATTACCAATTACATGCAAACAAAATTGTCAAAAGAGAAATTGAACTCAAGAAACCACGCATTCTAACCTAAATGACCAAACAATATTCGGACATAATATGACAGTATTGCATGATGGGAAACGAAAAACGTACAGGAGATAGCCTAAAGGGCACTTTGATTCGGTTCTGTCGCCGAGGAGAAATATCGAGAGGCGCTTTCGCAGCCGTACTATGTCACAAATTGATGGGTTGTGTTGGCACGAAATATTTAGAACATTCTTCTTCTTCGGAATTAAACACTTTCGTTATACGAACCGTGTTATTTTTATGAGCTCTGTCGGCATGAAATATCATGGACTTTCTTTTCGTTAGGAGACTTGGATCTAACTAGTATCTTAGCAACCAAATGCGGACTTTCCTCCTGACGCATCCAGTTTCTTTCCGTCAATCAAAACCTGTTTTGAATGAGCGAAAACGAAACATGCGAACGAGAATGGCTTTCGGAAACTTTGAACCTGACTGTAAAGCAGAAGCGATCGATGATTATGGAGTTTGGCGTGTCTGCACCATTGTTTCTTCAACCTGAGAGGCCGAGTGATGGTTTCATTTGATGGCTGGAGTTCCGAGTGAAATTGAAGGATCGAAGATGAGCGCGAGATTCGCAAAGAAACAATCGCAGTAAAAGATGGCGTCAAAAGAAAACGCTCAACCTTTCGAGCAAAAATATTGAATGAAGCTTGTTTATAGTTCTTGCTCCAGTGGTAAATAAATTATATCTCTTGAGTAAACGCCATGATTTATAAAATGTTACAATGCAACTTCAGCCTTCCAGAAATTTATTCAAATAATAAACACAGAAACATGACAATACGTATCACTGATCGCTTGATCGATCATGACCGGGCCCGGCTCAGGATACCAAAACGAAATAAAACCAGTCAATTTACACCACTCGCATGGAATTGTCCTTATGTTAAAGTCTCCGAATATATTTCATTTTGAAATGGGAAACTTTCGTGCAAGGACGGCTCGCTTTCTACTTGTAAACAAAGAGCTCAAATTACGGCAAGAGCTTAAAATTTGCATAAAATCCTACACGAACGAGATGTGATCAGATCTCTCTGAATTGCGAAGATTACAACATCTTTTGATCTCTGAATGAAAAGAATCGTATTCGTATTAAAAATATCGCAGTGGCTATTTGTACGGCACCCGTACGCGGACTTCGATTTGCTATTCGTACGGGAGTATTCTTTGACGTGAAATATTTCTAGTGTCACGATAAGTCGCTCGCGTGAGTATACAGGGAGTTAGCAAATTAGTCTGAACCAAATCAACATCGCTTACCAGAAGCGCTTCGTAAAGCTAAACGAACATTAATATTGTGGACCAACAAAAGTGAAAAATAACATCGAAAATTGTCGAAAGTTTTGGACTCCCGTACGAATAGCACTGAATCGAAGTCCCCGTACGAATTGCACTTCGTAAACCGGTTTTCTTTTACGGCCAGCATTTGAGACTCTCAATTGGATGTGACGTAAAAAACGTCAACTGTTACTAGGAAACAAGGCTCATAAATATGTACGAACCCCACTCAAGTGGGGTTCGCATAATTACACACTTTGACCGTAATTACACACTTTAATTACACACTTTAATTACACTTTGACCGTGTTGAAGTCGACCGTGTTGAAGTCGTCAAAAGTAGCGGCGCTACTTTTGGTCACGGCCGTCTCGGTGTTTATGTGAATTTTCCAGGGAAAACAGCACTGTTTGGTCACAAATTGTTATAAATTACAAGAAATGCCAAATGTTTTCAACGATTCTTCGAGACGATTAATTGCTAGATTGTTCTTTTTCTCCAAGAATTTCAACAGTAAAATTTGCATACACCATCAGTCAGTCAATCTCGCTTGTGTTACCGAGGTTATTTTGGAAAAGTAACCCCCAGTCTTTACACTGAGTTTTTGAGTTTTGTTTAAAAACTATTGAAGCGGAAGAATTAAAGGTGAAGTTTACAGCGAGAATTTCGCTTCGGTGAAAAGCGAGAGAAGCGAGAGCTCCACAGTGTACATTTTCTCACGGCGGAAACGCTATCTCGCTTACTTGCGTGTCATTACGCCCCTTTGTTTATATCGATATGAGACGATATAAAATTTTAATAAAGGTTTCGTCATACGGTGCTACACAATAAAAGTTTTTTTTTTTTGTTTATCCTATTTACCGCAGAATTCACTATCTATTCGATACACTAGTGAAATAATTATTATATTCATAATTCGCGTTACTGCGTGAGGGAGAAAATGAGATTTTGTTTTCTGCCAATGGAGCGTAACCTTGACCGTCTTAGATAGATCTGATAGGGACTAACTTGACCTTGTCAAACCGGTCATTGCAAGACTGAACAAGGCGCGTCAATATTACGGTCGATATACAGTCAACGTACGGTCTCTATTGACTGAGCATCGCATCATTACTATCCCTGCTCCAGTTCAGTATTTCGATCTACTGATGTGATCCGGTAAGTATTTGGGGTAGATATTCTAAATATTGCAAGTAACCCAAATAACGTAAATGTCAACGTTTTTGTCGTTTAATAAAGTAGACCACAAGGGAGTGTTTAATCTATTCAGAACTTTGGAGTACACGATCTGGGATTACATGAACTCAGGCAAAGATCAAGACATTTTAGCCGTTGTACACAAAGTTAAAAACTAGTCCGGCTCTCAAGTTAACGGACTCTTTGAGTTGGTTTAGCAGCCTTCACATGTGGCGGTATTCATGGTCACAATTCAATATAAGCAGCCATGTTGATCTGGGGTGTGCATGCTTAACCTTCAAGATGGAACGCATTTCTGCACAAATGCCAGGGAATCGATATTTTACTACAGAAGCATTTGTTCACTAAAGATCATAAAATATCATCATGCAAGAAATGAATAGAAAAAGTAACAGAGCGGTAATCATATTGATCAGTGTTCTGGGTCAATAACCATCGGCATTATTGAAATTATTTAATTCTCTTACTTGTGATCCCACATTAACTTCCACAAACAGGTTTAAGCAGGCTTGCCACGGTCTGAAACATTTAAAACGGGTTTCAAACGCCTTTCGAACTCTTTCGAAATGAAATTGAAGTGTTTTACAAATAAGAAATGCGTTTCATTGCGTTTGAAGCAAACAATCAACTGAGATGTGCATTAATTGGATCTATGGATGCATTTTCGTGTCAGTTTATAATATTTAATTTTTGCCGCTTGTGAAAGACTTTGAAGTAACAGTTCAAAAACGAGTGCGAGTTTTTCATCAGGGGTTCCAAACACTTTAGCTACTTCCACGACCAACTTCAAGAGCCAGTCGTTAAGAGATACGGCGGCAAAAACGACTCGCTCCGCCATCCATGATCTCCGCCATCATGCATCAACTACAATGAATGACCGCTAACACAAGGCAAACAACTTTCAAACTCTACAAATGTATGCAGGAAGAGAGTTGTGAAAAATTCAAAAGAATGCACTCTCTGTTTCTCATTAAAACACCGGTGCTACACAGAGAATATATTTTCTTTATTGCTTTGTATTTTTATGCGTTTGAGAAGGCATATCAACAACTCGTGCATGGCCGCATATTAACATGGGAAAGAATGTTCTTTCTAATGCAAAACATTTTCATTGTTCCTGCCATGCAACATGGCTGCCGTGCAAAACCTCTATAACAAACAAACAATCGCCCATTGAGCACGCCTTATAACGAACTATTGCTCTTGTCTAAATTTCCCAAATATCATAATACCCGTGCGAACCGCAAGTAGACAAAAAACATAAACACATTTTGCTATCACGTACTCACTGGAGGCCGCACGGTGTTTATTAAGATAGAAATAGACTGAATCGTTACACGGGAAGTAACAACAAACAGAACTTTGGAGAGAAACAACGAGCATCCATAGGATGAAAAACTCCACCGAGCTCGTTGCGATAAGACAGGGGAAAAATTCCGGCCCCATGGACAGTTCTCCCCGACCTACCGGGCTCGGTCTAAACAAAAGTTTACAGTAATTTTTAAATACCAAATGATTGAGAAACTGAGGCCCGGTTCAAACGCCGAACTTTAGATGTGCCGAACCTAATACCTATTTACGTCTACCCAAACTATTAAGTTCGACTGTTGATTCAGACGGTCGAACTTTACATGTGCCGAACCTAATTCGTGGCGAAAAGAAATATCATCCTTACTGCTTAAAATAGGGAAATAAACCCAAAAAGTAAAATCCACCAAGCCTGGAAATTCTTGTTTTGATTATAGTGTGCTTTGTGTTCTGTTATGGCAAGGAGATAGCCGAGGAGATCGTGATCGTGATATTTGGACAAAATAAAGTAACGCCATAAATTTTAAAATACATTGCGATTTCCCTTTATGGATATAAAGAAAACCAACTTTTTGGAAGACCGATTTAAGCTGTCCAGTTTCAGTCTAAAAATCTACAACGTGAATGCTGGTAACCGTCGTTACGCTTCTGTGAGTTCTGTCTGCAAAGGCGCGAAAACCCACTAAATAGCAATCAGAAGCGCGGTTATATTGAAAAATACGTTAACATAATTTATGCATTAGGTTTGGCACATGTGAAGTTCGACGTATGAATCGAAGTCGATCTTTTGTCGTTCTATTCGACAAGCTCAGTCGAATAGAACGGCAGAGTCGACCTAAATACAAAAGTGCCGTTCCTAATTTATTCATACGTCGAACTTTACATGTGCCGAACCTAATAATTAGGTTCGGCACATGTGAAGTTCGACGTTTGAACCGGGCCTGACAGTCGTCAGTGATAGAATATTGTCTTTAACATAGCCATCTTTGGCATTTTCACTCGCCCATCGACCGTGACGCTTAAAAAGTCTATCTTGAATGCCAGCGTTTGCTGCAGCAGAGGCCCCTCCGACTCTAAGGCTGTGAACACTAATATTGCAACGAGAAAGCGAGGGACCGTGAACGAAAATGCTGCTAGTATACGCAGGATCTGTAATGCCGCGTCATTTTTTCACATGGTTTGGCCATGTTCCCTCTGGCAGATAGTTTTGCTATCGCCGCTAAGTTCAACGCAACAGTGGCATGATATTTTCAAATGTTTTGTTCATTGTGTATGGCATAAGCTGTGCACGTGGACAGATATATGATCTTGAGGTCATATCCGGAGTTTTTACCAAGCGCACATTAGTACAGTGCTAACTCAATCAGGTTAGTCACTGGAACCTGTTGCTACACTGTGCTGATGAGCCGCTAGAATCGCGAAATAGCTATCCACAGTTGCATTTAAACTTTCGGTTTGGTCTCAATCATGCCATTGTTGCGTTACTTTTTCTACGCAGTTGTCAGCCCTTGCTTCTTATAGTATACTGATATCGAAAACGTCTGTAAACTCTCTAAAGGCGTCCTTGATAAGCTCCCTGGTTCTTGTGTAGTTAATCCCCTGGCATCGAACTTTCTCTTTAGACCTTGGGTTGGCAAGGGCTCCGAACAACGGTAAATCTTCAGAGAAATCAAAGTGCGCAGCTGCGATGTATTGTTCCAAGGCCTTCACAGGACAAGTCGGAAGGTCTGTCCTTGCAATCACAATCCACGCCCCATCGCGAAACTGGTCAGTCGTTGACGATTCTAGAAATATGGAAACATATAAGGGGAAAAACTTAACATCACAAGCTCTTAGAAAGCATAACTCACTGAAGCGGAAAAAAACCGGCAAAACCAATGAGACATACAGCAACTGTTTTCAGATCTGACAGAGATGGAGACTTATCTGCAATCTTAGAAGATACGAGAGCTTTTGGCATCTCAAGGTGTAACAGGATCTTTTTTGACCTTTGGCCTCCCCAGAATCCTTTGAGCCGCATTCACCGTAGAAGAAACCGGGGGTAATCAGAGATCTTGGACAAACCAGCCATTCGTTGCGCCCAATCGATGCTGTAGACAGCATTAAGTACCGGAGAAGGAGAACTGCCTCGATTAAGCAGGCACTACAGGTAAACTGCAAATTGAAAAGGGTTGACGAGGTAGGTGACACTGTGATGTTATTAGACGAAACCCACTGTTTCCATCTTTTGAAATCTCCTAGGCAGGTACGCACAGAACCATCCGTTCTGGAAGTGAGGACGGTCCCTTGAACCAAGCTGGCCAACGGCTGAAGATGTAGAGGAACTGAGGCGAAAAACTCCGTCCACATCTCAAAGTGGAATACATCTGTAAACCGAAAAGCACTAACAAAAACAAATATATTCCAAAAAAAAATGGCACTTAAAAACTCCTCGTGCACATTTCGTCCCTAAGATTCGGACTAAAATAGCCCCTTACTAACAGAGCACAGATGGTCTCTACTGACTGGGCACAGATGGTCCCTTACTGACTGAGCACAGATGGTCCCTATCTAAGGGCCGATTTACACGGTACAACTTTGTTGCATGCGACACGCTTACGGCATGCTTACGACATGACTTGAGTTGATTTACACGGAGTAATTTGTGTTGTAAGCATGTCGTAGGCATGTTTTAAGCGTGTCGCATGCGACAAAGTTGTACCGTGTAAATCGGCCCTAACTGGACACAAAAATGTCCTTGAATTTTGTTTTTGTTTATTTTCTTGTGGGCACAGATGGTCCCTAACTGACTGGACACAGGGAACAGATGGTCCCTTACTGACTGGGAACAGGTAGTCCCTGTCTAACTGGACACAAAAATTCCTTGAATTTTTTTTTTGGTGGGCACAGATGGTCCCTTACTGTCTATGGTCCCACACTCTTTGGGCACGGATGGTCTCTTAGTGACTGTGCGCAGTTGGCCTCTCTCTGGCTGGACACAAAACAAATCCTGAATTAAATAAAGTAAATAAAATAAATAAATAAAAATAAATAAATAAAAGTCAACTGCCCCCAGCGAAGAGCACCAAGAGAACAAATTAACTCCTTAAATACACTACCAAATCCCTTGATACTACATAACGACAAGAGCATATTTTCCCGCTAATTTTTACAAAAACGCGGAAAAATCGAACTCTTGTCTAAATTTCCCAAATATTATAACACCCGTGCGAACCGCAAGGAGACAAAAAAAAAACATCAACACATTTTGCTATCGCGTGCTCACTGGAGGCCGCACGGCTTCAAGAGTACAAAGAAAGAAACAAGGAAAATATAACTTCACAAAATATGCCAATAATATCAATATAATAACATAATCAAAAGGCAAAAAATGAGTAAACACTCAAACTTGAATTCCCAAAGCAAGCATTCTAAAGTTCAAGTCTTCATTACCAAAAATGCTATTACAACTGCCGGCGATAAACGCGTGTTTAAAAGAAAGTAGTTCCATCCAGTCGACGACGAAAATGCTAAAGCTTTCGCCATCCATGCAAATCATCGGCCAAAACGGAGCGGAATGCCATAAAAGAACTATAAGAGTTCCTGAAGCCTTACAGTTATGCATATGAAGCAACACTCTAGGGATAAGACAAATCGGTGGACACACATAATTGTTCTCCCCATCCCATGATTCATGGCAAAAGAGTCGACACCCTCCGAGCCTGGATTCCAAAATGTAGAATTATACCTGGCAAGCTTAGAATTCAAATGATTAGCAAAACGTTCTACAGAATGGGGACCCCAAACTAAATCAATGATATAAAAAGTATCCCAAGAAAGACCCCAATAATCAGGGTCATAAATACGGCTGAGAAAATCTGCTTGTTCGTTTTCAGATCTCGTCGAAAATCTCGTATATCGTCGGTCATTGCAAGTGATCTCGGCACTTTCCTAACCAATTCTTGACGGTCCATGAGCCAGAACGTTGAAATTTGATTTCGATCGTACTTATCTCATCCAGCCAATTCATAAAATGTGATATGAATAAGAATTCAGTGACGCCGAAGAGACTAAACAGAGCCCCTTTAATGATTCCTTTGCTTTTCAGGCATTTTTCGTCAAATCATGGCTTTTACAGTTGATGATGTGATGGACAAAATTGGCAGTTTTGAACGATACCAATACAGAATGCTGTTCATCTTTGGTTTTATGAAGATCTTTGGAGACGGTATCCAGATAATGATACCAACATTCCTAAGCATTGAGCCGGCATGGCGATGTAGAGATAACAGTTCAGCTTGCAACCTCACTGGAATCTTTAAACCGGGAGACGAAAATTACAACTTTCGCTGCTCAATTCCACGAGATGAATGGGAGTTTGACACCAGTGAAATAATCAGTTCAGTTGTGACTGAGGTGAGGGGATCAGCTTCATTTCATTCAGTTCCATAAAGCCTGGTTTACCTGTGATCTCTTGTTGAAATCTGTGAATGATATCGATCACTTAATTGCTAAAATAGAACGATCCTGTCAGTATTTGTTGTGGTCACATTTTGGTCACATCTCTGAGTGTTCTTTTTCGAACAGAATCGGCTGCACACAGGTCATTTTTTAGATAAATATGTTTAGCGCTGCCACAGCATCCTTAATAAGGATTTGTAAGGTTTCTTAACCGAACATTTACTAATTAGACACACCTCCTGAGAGAAAATGGCTGATAAAACTAAACAAGAATGTGATTAATAATCGTTTTTCGGACCATTAAAAGATCAAGTCCTATTGATTCATGTTTTTTATGCCTAATATAAATGAGTTTCATTCTTCAATTTCTCCTTTAGTTTGACTTGGTTTGTAAGGTATCAGCGCTGTCTGTACTGAACAAAGCTGTTATGTTCCTGGGCTACCTGATTGGTGTACTTGTCGGAGGTTTTTTATCCGACAAATTTGGACGCAAGCCAATAGTGTACTTCCTTTCCGTCTTGTGCAACATTTTAGCACTGGCCGCATCTTTCGTCCAGGTTTACTGGCTGTACGTGCTCATCAGGTGTTTGGTGGGTCTTTGTATCGGTAAGTGCTGCTCTTTATAGCGGCTTTCAATTGAGTGTCGAAAGCTTAACGATTGGCTAATAAATATTACGCCACTTTCTCACGAATCAGAATCAAAACCAAAACCAATTTTTACTTGCGCGCGCGAGTTTTGCTGCGTTTGATGCCGGTTACGTGTAGTTTTTTTGGAGTGCAGATTGGTTTATTGGATTACCTGCGTCTGTTGTGATTGCCCAGAGTAATTACTTTGGTTTTGGTTTTACGACACTCAAGGGAGAACTGCTCTATTCACCTATTATCTTTTTTAGATCAAGAACAATGTTGGAAAGAAAATATGTTTAATTAGCATTAAGGGGAGCGGATGAAAGATAGATTGGAGATTTATATTGATGGCAGGTTGTAGATGATGGAAATATAACAATAGGAATTTCAGTAAAGATCTACAAGGTGGCTCTTACTTCCGTGACCGGATTTTTGTGAAGGGAAGAAAACCAGAGTACATGGAGAAAAACTCTCGGAGAAAGGAAGACAACCAACAACAAACTCATCCCGCATATGGCCTCGCCTCCGAGATTCGAACTTCTTTGTGGCGATTCATACACTGATGATAGATGATGGCTGTTGGACAGCGAATGGTGATAGATAATGATGATGATGATGATGATGATGATGATGATGATGATAATGATGATGATGATGATGATGATGATTATACCATACAAGAGGGTAACTCGGGTTTTAAATTGACACAGAAATGCGAAGGCAAATAATGTTCTTTGATATTGATTATCTCTAAAGAAGCTCTTGTTATGTTTCACAGGTAGCTCATCTCTGTCTATGTACGTTTTAATCGTGGAGTATGTTGGAAAACGTCATCGTCACGTGGTAGGAACCACGTTGTGGTATTTCTGGGTACTCTCGCTAATGTTGTTGCCACTGTTTGCTTACCTAATAAGGGATTGGCGAACACTCTCCATCGCAGGAGCAGTCCCAGGCCTCCTGCAGATTTTCTTCTGGTGGTAAGCAATGCATTTGGATTTGTGATTATTTGTGTATTTGGTAAGCGTTAAGCGTTACCTTAATTTAAGCTTCATTTACCAGGGGAGTTCTCTTTTTATCAACCTTGTTTAGTGCTAGGAGGTTTTTTCCGTCATTTTTGTTAAAAAAAGATGTACAATGTCTTGGTTATTTTGTTTTTTAATCATTTTTAATTTTTCGATGACTTGATCGTGTTCGAAGAACGCAATCCTAATTTCGTGTTGGAGACAAATTTGAGATTTTTTGGTAGACGGTCTTCCAAATAGCCGCCCCTATTGTTTTTTTTCAGGGGCTCATTTCCGCCGGAAATTCCTTCGAACGCGTCTCCATGATCTGTGATTACTGCTAGTATCTAGTTTAGTTTAAGTCCAGTTTAATTTTTTCATTCCAATACAATGTTCTACCTCAGGTTTATACCAGAGTCACCTCGCTGGCTTCTTGTAAAAAACAAGCCAGAACAGGCCTGGAAAGAACTCCAAAAGGTGGCCGACTTCAACAGAAAAGAAATGCCAGATGGAGAACTAGAACAGAAAGATGCGACGGCAGCACAGAGAACTGGTGACTTTCGGGACCTCTTCAGCTCAGTCAACATGACGAAAAGAACCCTGATATCCTGCTTTTCTTGGTAGGTTGTTTAACTGTTTTTACCTTTTTACAAATCACGGCAAGGAGCGAGGAAATGTTAGCTTCACAGAAACCAAAACCAATTGCAACACTCGATAGAAGAGCTCTTCCCGTCTTTGACTGAGGTGATATAGTGTAAGTTACCAGTTAACCAGTAACTCAAACGAAACGGACTTTGAGAAAGTCTAAATGTAAGTCACTGAATTGGCTCACGTTTAGGGCGGTATTGCACTGTATGTGCAATATTTCGTGCAAATTGTCTCGCAACCATTAGACAAAGTGCACGTGACATTGCAAAGTGTAACAGATCTTAGACAAAATCGTTGCGAGGCAAGCTTAGCAGAAGCCATTGCAGGAAACATTGCGTAGCGTAACACCCAAGTCCCTTTCTTTCATCTGCAACGTAGCAGATTGAGCCGTTGAGAGAGAAGTTGCACGACGATGAGACTGTTCGCTCACTTTCTCTTTTTCCCCGCTTTGCCAATTACCGTGTCCATGAAACCACACCTGCTTACAGGCTATATCACTGACCCTCAGTTTAATTTAATTTTTGCACATTTACGCTTTCAATCTGGTAATGTTTTTTTTTAGGATGGTCATATCACTTGTTTATTATGCTGTTTCGTTCAGCGCTGGAACGTTTGGAGGAAATCGCTATTTGGTGTTCTTTTTGACCAGCCTCATAGAAATTCCTTCCAACTGGACTTGCATAGTACTTTGCCGTAGGTACGTTACTAAAACGAGAAACGTTATACGCTTATATGGTATCTTTTTCTTCCCGACCGTCTTTTACGTCCGCTATATAGTTTTAAATTTACTATGTCAACTTCTAATTTACTCCATGTCAGGCTCTCTTTTTGTTGTCCGGGGGAGGAAACTCCAACATAAAAGTAACGATGTTTGTCGTACCTTTTAGGGATTAAAAATGAGATATTGATAAGTATCTATTAGGGTGTTCAGTGTTAAAATATCCCCAGTTGTGGATTTATGGTATGCAAGTGCAAGCAGCAAAACTAATGCTTTCAATGTTTCTTTTGGTGCCCCTTTAGAGGAAAAATTCAGTACGGCACGCCCTTTTATTAGATACTTATTGCTTTAATTTGTAGGAGTTCTTCAGTTCAAAATGCCCGGTGAGCATCCCCGTAACTTCTATATGAGAGTCACCCCTGAATTAGTAATCTCATATTTGAAAGGAAATGAATTGAATTGAAATTGACCACTGATTTGACCAAAATATACAATAAAATGAACAAGCGATCCGAAGCACTATTGCTGCGTTACCTTCATTCCCTTAATAAGTTGAGGAAGTAAAGCGGAATATTTATGTTTCAGGATTGGCAGGAAGAAAACTACTGTTCTTGGGGTGGTCGTATCGTTCATTGCTTCTGTCATTGCCGTTTTGTTCCAGCGTGATCTCAAAAACACAGGTGATATTTCATGACCTCTATTTACAAATAGTTCGTGCTGAGGAAATATATGCAAACAAGTTATTCACTTTTTCCTCGCCTTAAGCCCTAGTATAACACATCTCAATGGGAAATCTGACTCAGTGCTAGTATCGTCTTTTGGATCATCTCAAGATCAGCTGCATGAGTCTCATTTGATTTGATTTAACTGTAGATTTAAGTGACCTCTTCGTGGTGTCAATTTGCTATCCTGTTAATCGACCTTGGCGTGGGGTGGGTGGGGGATGGTGAGGGTTCATTGGTTCATTGCTGGGTGCTTCAATTACCTATAATGAGACAGTAAGCTCATTTTCTTTGGAAAAGCCAGGTTTTTCAATTTTTAATATGCAATATATTTCAATGCTACTGTCACGTGATCATCAATTCGCATTTCAGGATTTCTGGTGGCAAATATCATCATGGCACAGGGTTTTGCTAAGTTCTTCATCAACATGGCGTACAGTGCAATCTACGTGTACTCCAGCGAACTGTTTCCAACTGTTGTCAGGTATTGCTACTAAACGGCTTCAATCGTCTTTAATCCTTTTAGACTGCAAGCAGTCTCTCTTTTTCCGGTGGTTTCTTGGTGTTGCGGATGGTGTGATCACCAAATGACGTAAAACAAAAGATTCAAAAGACACTGAACAATACCCATACCACAACACAAAACCTAACCATCAATGGCTTCCGCAACACCAAGAAACACAATCCGCATTTTTTTGCGTTCGTCCTTACTGACTTTAGCGGAAAAAGAGAGACTGCTCGCAGTCTATAATCCTTTAAAATCACAAAAGCACTTTTGCAAATACATTATAAACATTTATTCGTTATATGACCGAGGCAAGTGCCCTAAAAAACATACTAAAAATCCAAAAAAATCCCTTCAGTGGAACTCGAAATTAAGCAATAAAGCTTCTGAAGCTGTTTCCACAGGGTACCCAGGTTGTGTAAAGTGACAAACCTAATCAAACTTCTTTTTGAGCGGGGCCTGCGCATGTTTTGTGATGTATTACAACCCTAAAAATATAACAAAATCATTTGGATCAATTTTCAGCCAATTTAACGTATATAAATACTAAAATAACATTTCCGTACCACAGGTACCCGCGTCAGTGAAAAAAAGGAAAACTCTACAGTTAACACATTTCATTCGTTTTTTTCAGTTCAATTTAAGAATAGGATCAGCATTGATGACTGAACCTCGGAATTAACACAACTGCTATCGGTTTTCTGCCTGATTGCACGTTTGTCTGTTGACTATCTGAATCTTTTCATGGCCTGACGTGCCAGGTTGAAACAAAACATGGATCTAATATTTCACAGCTGAAATTTCCATAATACTTCAGCTAGTTGGCCACTAAAATTATTTCATGATTAAATAAAAATGAAATTTGTACGACAACAAATTTAAGAAAATAGTCGGTAATAGTCGGTGTGCCCGCGTTATAACTTGTTGCTCTCAACTGCAAGTTCGGAGTCAAACGATGTAAAGACTCGTTGTAATCCAGTTACAAGTTCGGAGTCTAACGATGTAAAGACTCGTTGTAATCCAGTTCTTCGTCTTCTACTAAGATATCGCTTTTAATCAGGTGCGCTGCTGTCTTGATGATTCGTAATTTATCTGCGTCAAAGTCGTTCTTCTTAGGTGTACACTAAAACTCATTTATTATAGAAGCAGCGGAATGTTACTACGTTAGCCTTTTTCTTGATGGTGGTTACGATGATCTTGTCCCCGAAATGCTCTTCAAGTTTTCTCTTCATGTAAAGCGCGCTGTATGCCTCGTCTCCTGATCCCTCCAGATACTCGTTCATCTTTTCGCACAGGTCATTAACAGTCAACACCTCCTCGTCATTGTCTTCTAAAAACTGAGTGACTTTAACAAATGCGGTTGTTCTTGTAGCATCGGATGGTCGTCCGGATTGCTGTGCGCGTTTAGCCGGGTGCCCGTCGGTATGGGGGCTAGTAGTGCTGAAATATTGCAGCGGAACCTGCTTGACAGTGCGGAAATTAACACTGCATTGCTGATGATAGACAGCATCGGCAGCATGCAGATCATTTGCAAACTCCAACCTTCCTAGCACGGTCTCTACCCATGTCATCTCTTTCCTGACAGACTTCTGCTATCGAACCTTGGAAATCGATTGTCCGGACGGGAATTACTTCAAAACCCCTTTTCCTTCCATCGTACTTTGCTGATCCACCACAAAATAGGCAATGCTCGTTCCAACGAAATTGAGGTTTTGTTGAGCGCCTACTTGTGCCTGAACCAGAAGGACCGTCTGATAGCTCCGTCATGCTTCCACCCCTCCTGCTAGCGTCTCGACAAAAGTCACGACGACACTTGACATGAACACTCTGACCGGCCTCAAAGTTAATTTCACCACCACCTGCCTCGTTAAGGCTTTCAGCTCCCTTATAGCGTAACACAGCAGTTGCCTCGCCATTGCTAAGGTTTCAATTACATATGACACACGTCTCCATTCTCCAAAGATTTGTGCTTTAAGGAGAGAAATAAAGACAAGTTGAAGTCCGCTTTAATTTGATTTTCTACCAAAAATAGCATTTATAGGAATCCGCCGGATTCGAACCCCACAACGTCGGCGAATAACAGAGAAAATATATGGACAATTAAGAATTACATGCTAAGTGAAGTTTATATATAACGGGTAAAGAGAATCAAAACTAACTACCGAAATCCACAATTCTAGAAACAATTTATAGTTATAATTATTTCAAACGGTACCAATAGGGATTTTTCGAAATTCTATTCTTCTTCCAGAAATAAAATCTCCTGATTGTGACGGGCTAATAGGGCAATTTATAAATCATTTATTGCGGACTATTAACATATCTAAAATGTATTGTGAATTCTAGACGGACAACTCACCCCGTGTTGGTCATCGTAAATTCATATCTTAACGAACAAACAGACGATTTTGAAAGCAATGGGCCTGTCACTAACAGGCTTGGTTACCTTGCTTCCAACCGTCACTCCCTTTACTAGTTCCATTCCCCTTAGCGAGTACTGGGACCGAGATACAACCATTTGTTCTTCTGGTGTGAATTTAAGTCGGACTTCGGACGACTTATCCGTCTAGACGAACAAATCGTCCTCGAAAAATCGTCTTAATAGACCGCCAAATCGACGGACAAAATCAGACGACTTTTTCGTCCAAAATTTTGTTCGTCCCGTTTTCTCCGCACTAAGACGACTTGTCCGTCTGAGACGACTTGTCCGTCTAGACGATTTGTCCGTCTCTAGTGTGAAAACAGCCATTAGAACAAATCTCAATGAGAGATTATTAGCTGTACTCACGGTCCATTAATCAAGTGACTATATTTCATTTCCTAGGAATATCGGTATGGGCTCATCATCTGCCTCAGCGCGCATTGGCTCAATGGCAGCACCTTACGTTATTTGGCTGGTATGTTATTTGTAATCATTATACACTGTTGTTTAGCTCTACTGAAATTATTAAGCACTTTACATATCTTGTTTATTTGTTCACTAGGTTCGTGTTAGCATTTTCTTGCCATACACCATTGTGGCAGTTCTTGCCTTCGTGTGTTCCGCCCTGTGTTTTCTGTTGCCAGAGACCAGAGATACTGCAACACTTGAGAACATAGAGTCCGTAACCAGCAGCGGAATAGAAATGACGGAGAAGGAGCAAGTTCCTTGTGAACCAAGTAAAGACAAAGAAGAATTGGGAGAATTGCTCCTTAAGAAAGAGTATCCGGCTTAAATCAATGCTATCTATAAATGAATGCATTTTTCCTTCTTTTTCCACTTCTATTTACTCAGAGCTCAAGTAGTTAGCATGTGCAAAATAAAATAATAAATAGATTGCCATTATTTACCCTAGGTAAGTGTCAATAGTGGGACCGAACATTCAAACAAACGTTGCAGAGGGATTGAACTCGGGTCTACCGTGTAATACCCCAGCTAGTGATCAGACTTAAACCAAGGACACCGGATCGGATTTCACGTCCGGCGCCGGTCATTTCTCTTTCGTAAACGGTCGACGCCATTCTTACCGATCGAGGCCATAGTTGGTAACCAAGCCTTTCGTCACAGTACATGCCATTTCTGCTCTAATTTATGCCTGGATTGTGTGCAAATTAAGCTACATTAGTACAAGCTAATTTATAAGTTACCAAGCTATTTTATAAGTTTTCCTTTACTTTTTTTTACTAAAAAAATTACAAGTTTTTTGTTTATACTTATATAACTTTAGGGGGCACAATATTAGTTTATCTAGACGTGCCCCTCTCCTCTCCTTCCTAATATAATGTGATTTTAATTTAATTAACATCTGTAAAGGTTTGGAGTAAACAAATAAATGAAATGAAAATGAAATTAAATTAGACTTCATCAAAACAAATAATTTGAAAATAATAGTCCAAAGTTATATTAACGCTGCGCTAAGGCTAAGAAGCTAGTTAAACGAACTGGCAGTGTAGTGGTGAGCGAGAGATAGTTGCATGCGAAAGAGTTCGGTTTTGATTCAGAGTCGCGAACTTCTATTTTTAGCTAAAAGTACTCTTTGATAGCGAAAATATTAATGTTCTCAGTAAAATGGTAATGACCGTTTACGAAAGGAAACTTGGACAAGCACTTGACTGTTAACTGTATCCAAAACATTAGACTAGCACGAATCAAGTTAAAAAAAGTGTGTTTGAAGCCTTTCATTGTAGGAGCTGACGTCAAAGGCCCAGAAGTAGTGCATGTACCCACTTCCTTTTTGTATGCCTTTATCTACCTGTCGTTGTCAATCGTCAGTTGTGAAGTATCATTATATAACAGCAACAACGTACAACACAACATTATAAGCTCAAGTTATAAGTCCAATAAAATAATTGTTAATATAACGAAAGTTTCTTGCAAATATACACCTGAAGGAAGCAACGGCTCATGCTCTTTGGGAGGGAAGGGAGGGTGGGGGATTATTCATAATACGCAGCTACAATATATTGTACAATCAGAGCCGCACCCAGCTTATCAGACAGTTGGTAATGGTGGGGTTTATTTATAATGGTAATCGTATGGTTTTGAGTTCATTTTGTGATTTATTAACACAAAGAGGCTCGTGCAATTTGAGCTTTTTGAAAAACTCACGGGTGCACATATATCACAAATTTAACGAAAAAACTGTATTACTTATTAAGGTGTTACCACGACCAATATTTCTGTCTTTATTTTCCACTTTTGTTTCAATTCATTCAATGGGTTCTTAATCACACAAATTGCTATAGAACGATATCAGTTTAGTTAGTCTAAAAATAACAGGCTGAAAACCGTCGAAAACCGTCCGCCATTACTCAGTTCGGAAAGTCATGCCAGGCTCAAGTGTGATTTGTCTCGTGACGGCGTCCAATTTGATTATGGCAGTACGCCTGCACCTCTTCGGAACCTCTAATTTCATTGACCTGGGTGAGGTGCACCTCTATTAAATTAATTAGGGCTGGGGTCCATTGTTGTGTTGTTTGTTCTTTTGTTTTCTTAGCCAATCCTGTGAGGCGTTACGAAATGTGCAGGTCTGCCCGATTAATTATGGACAACAGAGAAAGACCGAAGTTACCGATCAGTTATCAAATTCGTCGGGGAGCGATACAGAGGACAATTTTGGAAAAGAACTCGGTTACTTCTCCGAATTTATTTCGTTTGATGAGGATTTGAAGCCTTATGGCTACAAAGAAGACGTTAACAATTGGGAGGCAAGGATGGCTCATAACGGCACAATTTCTAGCGAGATCTACTCAGGAAGTGGAGGTAAATACATTATTCGATCTCTTTAAGGTGAAACTTTTCTGCAACGGATTACCGTTTGAGTTGAGTGAATCGATTATTATCGCTATTTGAAACAAAGTGGACATAAACATTGGCACTCCACTGAAACATTAATCAACCAAACAACTGATCGATGAAATGTTTAGCGCGCAAACAGGTACAATGCAGGGTGTGAAAAAATTAATTAAATAAATAAACCTGAAAGAGGCTAGTAGCTAATATAGACAGAAGAAAGTATTTAATTAACGGAGTAAATGAGGAAAGTGGGCTAATAAGAACGAGAGTAGGACTGTAGGACTTTGTGCCTGAGGCTATGCAGGCTGCTTAAGTGCCCTGCACGCGTGACTTGAAGTAAAATGACTAAACTCTCAAACGTAAACCGCAGTGTTCATGATTATGGGTGTGGCTATAATCCAGTTTTGCTGAAATTGGTAATAGTTTGTTTAAGAGAGAATGCTACATGTCACCTTTTTCATCTGAAAAGGTACTTGATAGCTACAACTGAAAACACCCTAAAAGGCTTATTTTAATCCCACAAAGGTACCATGAGCATCCCCGTCATTGTCGATTATTCCTGAAAAAAGGATGAATGGTAAACTTGATATAAAAGGTTAAGAGCCGTTGTCAGTAACTATCGAGAATCCGGCGACAACAGAAAAAAATTCGAATTTTTTTTTATGTGCCCGAAAAGACCCTTATAGTAAACTATTTTCAGAAATGATATTCAAAAGTTTCAGCGATTTTTTTTTTTTTTTGGCTAAAAATAGGAAAGTTCGAAATCGGCCTAAGAGTGCCCGAAAGCCCGATAAAATTATGCAAATTGGTACATTTTCAAAACGCTCGTAAAAGAAAACAAAAACGTTTCTTGCATTCATATTTTCACAACTAATTATACATCCCTTGGACTTGCTTTTCAACTATATTTTATGTCGGTCAGAACTTTCTTTCCTATATATTCACCCCAGTACAAAATACGATATTTGCTATTCCGTTAATACACTGAAATTTTTTTTTTTTTTTTTTCTTTATTGAGAGTTCCTCTTACATATTAACAGATACTTACAAAGAGCGGCGTTATTTAAACAAAATATCTTACTACACATATGTTGAGTAACAATAAAGAAAAGAAATTGAGAAACTGCAAAAAAAACAATAATAAAAATAAAATAAAATAGATAAATAAATAAATAAATAAATAAATAAAAAGAAAATAAGGGGTGAGGCGAAGAAAAAGACTTTATAGCAGTTAAACAATGGCAGTAGCTAAAAAGGTCTTTTGTGCATGAGTAAGTAGTGTTAGGGGCATGAGGGAGATGGCTCCAAAAGAGTAAAATATTCTTAAGAGATGCCGTTTAGGAATACCCATTCCTTAGGTAAGGGTTGGTTTGCAATTCCGTGAACATGTATACTGTGGATCGATTTAAGGTATTTAAGAAAACCGTGGAGTGATGGAGTAGAATCTTTCATTTTACAGAGCCAGATGAAGTGTCTGGCAACAAGAAAACAAAAATTGATTTGGTGATGAAATTTTGATGAATCAGGTTTTAAGCCAAGTGCCAAAGAAAAACCGTTTAAATTAAAGTCGTTATTCTCCTGAATTTTTTCGCGGTTTGCTTCTCAAGACAGGGATACTAATTAAGGGATATTCAGAAGCCGCTATAGTGGAAATAGAAGAGCTTTCAGAGATAAAATCTTGCTTCGAGGATGGGAGCAATGCGGGAAGATGTTTGTCACTTCGGGTTTCAGATCTGAAGAAGCGGAGATTTAAACAATTTCCAAGCAGTGGAGGGACTTAAAGGTAAAACAAAATACATTTTTCGATGGGAATTTATGTTGATATCAATCTGTGATTGACTTTTTTGTGTTCTCGCTAGTTTTCGGGAGAATTGTTTATAACGCGCTCAATTAAATTCAGTTGTTTTGATTTCTTTCATCGGAGACATCTCGGCCTCGAATCATGAACTCTTAATAGTTCGCGTTTTGCTTTTAAACATAAACTTATGGAGATTTGAATAAAATTTTTCGAAAGAAGATTGTGTTGTCCATTTTTATGTGTTTGTTCATTCATTACATAGATTGAAAAGCGATTTTATGTAAACAAAACAAGACTTAAATTTTCTGTCTTCACTCGCGTCGCCTTATGCAAACATGTTTGTGTATTTTTGCAATTTTGATTTCCAAATCAGTTTCTCGGGCAATTTTTGACAAACAAAAACTGTATTTTATTCGGAAAGTAGTCGTTCTAGTTATTCTAGACAGAGAAAAGTTGTTTTTGTGAACTTTTCTACGGTCTAAATGTACTGTGTAGACTGTCGGGTAATACTGTTTTTTTGAGAATTGCTAAAATTGAAAATAGCCCGGTCGTCAATCTTAATTCTTGTGCTTCCGACCTTTCACCTTAGTTTAGTTTCACCTTGGTTAAGCTTGTTCCTTTTCTCCGGCTCATTTCGATTTTTAACGTAATTTGTACTTGCAAGAACCTGTTAATTTAACAGTCCAAACCGAATTTTTGAACAAACTTGAAAACATTAAGAGTGACTTTCCCTAAATACCAACTATAGCGTGCAAGATAGAAAAATCGAAATCGCCCAAACTTTGCCACAATAAAGACCTTAGAAAACTATTTTAGAAAATATAGGTTTCAGCTGTTTTGGATTTATATATTCCAAGCAGGACAATATTTTAATATTTACCCTTGCCAGAGGCCTCAGACAGGCGAAAAATGCCCTTTTTAGTTGGCCTCGTGTGCAAAATTTAAAAGAGGCTGGATCACTATTTCACTACATAGAATTCAGCGATCCTTTCTTTACCTTTTGCCGTTATTAGAATGTAATAATATTTCAACTACAATTTTTGAGCATTTTTTAAGTTACTGTTAGAAATGGTGTTTTTAAAAGTGTCAAAATTGGCTAACTTTAGAAACAAAAATCGCTATCTGGTACATGGATTTCGAACTCAAGTTAACATTCTAATAAAACAGCAACTCTAGTTCTATTGAAATATGAAATAAAATTTTGGGGCAATTAAAACTGCAAAGTTTGACAGCCGAAAACATTCACGCTACTTGATCGAAATTGGAGAATGACAGTCGTATCGCCCGCCGATAAAATTGAATTGCTCTAGTGTTTTTGTATATTTTCTTCAAGGAGACCTTTCTCGTACCACTTTATGGCCATATTTAGCTTTTCCTGGTAAAATGCATCCTCTGTGGCTTCGAAAAAGTTCTATTCCTTTAGTCGTTTCTCATACAAATTAAGACAAATCGCTATACTTTGTTTACAACCAAGAATTATCGCCGATAAACCCTTGTGAATCTCTTCATCTTCACTACTTTCTTAGGGCATCTTCTTATATGATAACATAACACATAAAAATAAAACAAAACGAAAGTAAAGCGGGACTCACCTTTGATTTCTTTGGGTCGAGAACGATACAAGAACGTCGAGAAAACAAAGTCCGTTCATCGCGGTGCCGAGCGTGACAGGCACCGTGACAAGTTTTACTTTGTCCCAGGTCACCAGCTCTGTCACGCTCGGCACGGCGATGAACGGACTTGTCACAGGGCCGATCATGAATGCTTCGATGCTCTTTCAAGACATTTTATTGGATTGTATAAGCTCAAAATGGAATTAAATCATTCTATTATGGCTTGGGGAAGTTTGTTTACGAATAAAAAGCAAACAGAGGCTGTTTTACGGTGAGTTTATCAGTAAATTGTATACATATTGCCTTGTAAATTGATATGAAATATGGCTGGACATTGAGGTCACATTCATCGCTCTCCACCATTTGTTTATGAATTGCCCCAAAATTTTATTTCATAAAACTAATCTATAGGTATAGCTTTTGCTGCATGTGGACTAGTTTTTAGCTAAGCCATGTACCAGTGGCGATATAGGCGTTTTAACATGACATACGCAAATCGTGCTAAAACCGTACTAATTATTGAAAATTCTGTAAAATATTATGCTTTAAATTTTCTCTTAAAATCTTTACCGTTGAAAAGTCGTTATTATGTCTAGATTTAGGCTGGCAAATTTATTTGCAAAAATATCACCACGCTAAAGCGATTTTGAGCAGTGTTTGGAGACCACACAAGTGACCTTTAAAAACCGGAAATGACGTCAAATTTTACATTTTGGCGCCGTTTGCCTAAAATAAAATTCTGATCGGACTCAAACATATAGCGATAGATTCAGTGCCCAAGGACCTTTAATCGTGCCAATTTTGAGGATTTTGAAAAAAAATTATTTTGCATGTGATAGGTGACCCTTAGGGAAAATCCCTCTTAAGTGAGAGCGAAATTTTATCCAGCGAAGGATTTTTATCTTTGGCTGAAATTACCCACGCAATGCGTGGACTTTCTTCAGGGAAAACCCCCGGTTCAGACGGATTACCTCAAGAATTTTACGTTAAATTCCCCTATTCTGTTCGAAATTATAAATTTAGTTTGGAAAATAATTCTCTCAGTGATTCAATGCAAGGAATATGATAAGAAAAACCTCAAAAATTGGTGGCCCGGCCATTTCGCTACTCAATGTTCATTACAAAATTTGTTCAAAAGCTCTTACAAACAAACTTTCAAAAGTGTTACCCTCGATTATTTCAAGAAGATCAAACTTGTTTCTTCCCAGGTAGGACGATTTTTGAGAATTTAATTCTCTTGCGTGACCCTCTAGATTATATAAATATTACCAATGAAACTGGTATCTTGCTGAATATCTACATTATACTGTCTAGCAAATATGAAAATTATAGTTAATGGTTTTTTGACTAAAAAAATTCCACTCAAGTGGGGGGTGAAGCAGGGATATCCCCGGTCTCCACTTTTGTACATTTTATACGCAGACGTTTTGGCTACCAGTATAAGAAAGGATGATACTATTGAAGGTTTTCTCCTTCCAGAATCCTGAGGAAAGCGTTTTAAAATTTGCCAATATGCGGATAACTCCACATGTTTTGTAAACGACATTTTTTCTTTAGACAAATTGTTTACCTTACTTCACAAATAAGAGACAGGTACAAGGACTAAATTAAATGTGGCAAAGAGTACTTAAGCCATGTAGTTAGGAGCTTGGTGCTCACGTCCGGACACACCTTATGGCCTGACGTGGGTGTCAAGAATACGAATCTTGGGTGTCTGGTTTAGCAATGGTACTGCAAATGTGGAACTACAATAGATAACTGTTTACCACGCCTTTCCAAGCTACATTAAAATTTTAACCTGTGGAAGGGTGTGGGGTGTTTTCACTCCCACCCTATCGGCACTACTCAATACTAGGTTTATAGTTAATGTTAAGACTATTTATTTTACCTAATGGACTTCTGCTTTCGACGAGAATGACATGCGAGCACGCTTTTTCATTAAGACCATACTTTATGGTATATGGGTTTTTTGAAATAAAGCAACTTTTCACAATAGCACCGAGAACTCTCGGGCCACTGTAAGGGACATAAGGAATGACATCACAACACAGTTGCAAATTGACCGGGGGGGTACTTTGCAAATTTTTGGGCGGGGTGTGCTGCTGGGACTCTGAGACCCTTAACCTATACTAGACCATTTTAGCTGCATTTTGCAACCATATTCTAGACTAAACACCGAAAAATCCTACCCTATCCTAGACCTTTTCGAGACTCGCTATTTTGCAGAAACTCATTCACTATCACAGTCTAAGATTCCAGGGGTCAGTAAAAATGTCATACAGCACACCTTACCGATTATTAAATGTCATTTGCCAGTAAACCTCGTCTAGACTAAATTCTTCATGCAACTGATCAGTTTCGTAGAAAATGATACCCTATTCTAGACCAAAAATCTCTGATTACTATACCCCATCCCAGACTAAACTGCCTGAAAACCATACCCTTCACAGCGTCACATACCTATATAGCTCATATATGGGAGTACCCCCCCCCCCCCCACCCCACTGCAAACAGAAATTTTCTGCTTTGTGGTGTCATCCGAGTAATAGTGAAATACAACAGTCAAAGCTTGTGACTCTAATAATTTAGCTACTGGCAACTCATCATTCATTACCAGAAATAACTAAAGTAATCATGTGCAAACCAGAAAGGACTTTCAAGTGGACCAAACGACCGAAAATGAACTTTATAAATAATCTCTTATGGACTAGACTTTCAAGTGACTGTAAACCGGAACTGACCTTGTATTATTGTAACCGGAAATGACTAGCTTTAACTCAGGATGCCTTGTAACCGGAAATGACTAGCCTCTCAGGATAATATTGTAAACTTTAGGGATTTGTTATTGATAAATAAAACATTTTAAAAGGAAAAAACACTGTTGTGTTTAGCGGAGAAAACGGTTTGCAAAATCGTTTTTTCCTGCTTTTTTTTCGCGGTTTGCTACTCGAGAGAGGTTTCACATTTCTCAAACAGTGAGCTTTTGTGGAATTTGTGCAGTCTAAATGTTTTGTGCAGACGGTCTCGTAATAAGCTTACTGTTTTTGAGAATTGCTAAAATTGAAAAATAGCCTGTTCATCAATCTTAATTCTAATTTTTCTTGTGCTTCCGACCTTTCACCCAAGTTAAGCTTATCATCATCGTTTCTGTTCAGAGAGCTCCGCTGTTAGGCTAAGCCTATCTATATATATTACGAATATGCAGATAATAAAAGGATGCTTTTGAAAGGACAATTGTTCTTGTTTATCATATAAAAATATTTAGTTTGGCCCGTGAAAATCAAGCGCGCTAGACGAAAATATATGGCGTGCAGTTTCGGCAGATTTCGCCATTTTCTTTGTTGTACTCCTGTTACAATATGTATACAACTGGCTGTTTATTGACATTGATACAGTTCACGTGACACTTGATTGCAATATAATTTAATTCTCGTGTAGATTGCCAGACATGTAAGATCACGATATATGAATCACGATTAGGTAAACGTGTGCTTAGATTGACTCCTGAAGAGCCGTTTGTATGTCTCCTAATAGTAGACGAAACAGCACATGTTACACTCCTATTTCAAGATTTTGCAAGTCACACAATATTATTCCGCAAACTCGACGTTCTTGGTCTCTTCTGCTGCTTTTATTCATTTAAATAGATAAAATTTGACTAAAGACCGAACGATTCTTCTACGTTACGTTTCTTGGAATTTGTTTTATGTCAGTTCTAAATAAACCGGCACTTGCATGCACAAGGTGTGATGAAAGATCCCTTCTTCTAGCTGTCGACGATTTATAGTTTTGATAACTTGAAATTGTCCTGTCGCCTATATTCTACTTTAAAAAGCTATCCTACTCTCATTACATTAGAGCAAATAAAGTATGAATGTTGCTAAAAATATGCGAGTTCGATTTAAAAATGATAGGTTTCATAAATATTAAAAAGTTGCCGCAGGGAAGAGGAATTGCGTACTTAATAATTATGTCAATTGTGTTATCAAATCCCTTGCAAATAAACCGTGTGCGTGGTTATACATTGTTACTTTTATCGCCCGGTTTTATAGGTCGTTACCAACTTTCACTGGAATTAAGTAGCATGGTTTTGCAGTCAACCTGTTAAAATACACTTGCCAATCAAGCTTTGCTTTGAGATTGTTGAATAAACAATGCAGTGGGCATTCCTACTGACAGCCGGCCGGGACTCAATAAAATAACTTAGGCCATCCCAATAAAATGTTTCGTTACCCATCGCCCGACCGACCCTGTTTTTTGGAAAAGTAAAAAAAAATTCAGATACACTGTCTGACAAGCAAAATTTTACTTTTTAAACATGTGATTAAGGCTTTATTTTGAATAGAAATCCTTCATATTTAATTTATTAGCCTCCATTGTAGATAAAGAGTAAATTTTGATTTGGAAAATATTGGCAATCGAAAGCACACGTGTAACCAGGCCTTCTTACTTAGCATCCAGGCTTTTTCTGGACTCAGGATCCCTCGGTCAATTTTCTCCATTTTTTATTTCCGACCGACCGACCCACTTTCACGAGAGGGAAGGCGATGGGAAACGAAACATTTTATTGCGATGGTCTTAACAGTCTTAAAAGTCCGACTATAACAAATCATTCCTTTTTCTAGATTAGGTAAATGTTCTTACTTGTTTGCAGCCTAGATATTTGAAGCAAATTGTACGGACATCAAATCATTTGCAAAGCAAACCTGACATTTCGTGAGATCCGAACTAAGCAACACAATGCAAATGTTATGTTGCGTGACAGATGAAATGCAATACATCAGCCAGCGGAAAAAAATACCGCGGGAAACCACTACGTCACTCAATATTTGCGCATCTAATGTAGGTTTTCTATAAAAATACGAAAAATATGGCCACAATAATGAAGTTTGATGTCTATGAAATGTTAGAAGTGTCAGAATCAGATTTATATGTAACCCATGTACGATGAAACCGTGTGAAGATGGCCATGGTAAACATACATATTTAAAAACAGAATCTCCAATATTATTTTTTTCGCAGGCCAGCTTCATCCTTAATTTCAAACAATCATATAAATAATATCAGATATATGTACATATTAAATGCTTTAACAATGTTGTTTCATTTTAACGTGGAACATGACAGTCTAAAATCATGTCAAAGGTTTATAACTCGCTGGATAAGTATTTCGAAAACAAAACACCCTTTCGCAAATGCATTGATGATTGTTTAAAACACGGTAGAACAAAGTGCAGGTCCCTTTTCTCTCAGGAACAGACGAGAGAGTGAAACACGCAAGCTTACGTGATACGTAGGCAACTGTCACGCGTGCCCACGTGTTTTGCTCGCTCGATCAATTTTAATAAATCGAGCGACTAGTTATTTAAAGACTAGTTATTTAAAAATAACTAGTCTCTCTCTCCATTACAGGAAAGAAATAAAGAATGAATAAAAAGGGAGCACGCGGGAAACGATGAGAAGAGATAAAAGGCCACGCCCACATTCTCAATTCTCTCATGAGAGTTCCCCGCGAGCTCCCTTTTTTTTTCCTTTCTCCACCTTCGCTTCCTGTTTTCTCATCGCGGCACGAAAAAATAATTCACAGCGCGAAAAGACCCCTGCGAGATTATCAGGTGCACGAGCAAAAGTCACGCGACTGAGCAAGGATTTACTTACATACTAGAAATACGTGTCTCGCAGAACCTCGCGAAGCTCGGGGGAGGATGCACTGCAAAATTTTAGCGATGTGGGCCTTTTTGAAGTTTGTGAGTGCTATCTCCCAAAATTAACCTGTTCCCTTTACATACTTCTGTAGCTGTTGTTCTATGTACTGTGTATCAAATAATTGCTAATTCAATTCACTGTTCGCTTGAATGGTTGAGATTGCAGGAGTTAATAGGATACAGGTCATGAGAATTACGAAATTGATTACAAAAGTTAAACATGAATATTCAAGATGAAGCAACATATTCTTTGCAAATATCATAAGCAATGTATGCGAGAAAATCAATAATGATCAATTTACAACATGTACTAAGACAATAGTTTCCAGTGTTTGAGTACTAATTTTTTATATTGAAAAATATCCTCTTATGATCTGCCTGTCAGTTGTTCAGCTACTTGAAATCTTTTTTTTTTTTGCAAAAGGTAGATTAAAGAATAATTTATGGAGGGTTGTATATAAGCTTAAGATTACTTGCCTTTAAATGTAGGTTGTTTCAATTGAAGAGCATTAAAGAGCGGATTAAAGTGCGGTGATTTGAGCTAGATTTCTTAATCGTTCTTCTTCTTTGAGCCTTTCCTGTAATCAGTGTTTGCTCTCGTTGCCTCTATAACAGAATCATTTTGTCTAACACTTCCAGTCGGTGTCGCCTCTTCTGATCGGTTTCGTTCAGAATTCTAATGGAGGCATTTGGTCAGGCTGTTCGAAGTCTTTGTAATCGATGCTGTCGTTGTTTCTTCGTTGCTCGATCGCGTTGAATTTCAAGTCGCCGTTCTCGCTCCAGCGGAGTTTCGGTGGTTAATCTTCTCGAGAAAGGATTTCAAGCCACTTGTTCAATCCAGCGTTGTTGTATTTGCTGTTCTTTCTCATTTGCATCAGAAATTGGTCGTGTTTCACCGAGAGCAGGGGGGTTGGAAGCCTATCCCATGATGCAACGCAACGAGTTACCGGCGACATTTGAAGCGAATAAACAAACTTTTTGTAAAATCTCATATTTCGGTGATTTTGCCGGTAGTCTCATTTTATGGTTTTAATTATGGGAGACTTGGGAATCAGAGAATATAGTTCGTTGGTAACAGAAAAGAACTACAATGCAAGAATTTCATTTATATTTCTAAGTTTAATCCTCGTTTCTCGTCCTTAGAAAATATCATTTTCGCTCGCAGGAAAATGGCGATCATCCCCGAAAATACCAGGAAAGTGCAGTTGTACCTCCTTCTTAATCGAAGCATCACTAGCATTTTAACATTAATAACGTATTCCTTAATATCATAACGACTTAAAACATCAGATCCCTCCAGATCCCTCCAGGTTTTTCAAGCTGAATAAAACCATCAAAGTGTGGGTACTTTCAGTCAATGCTTTGAATTGACGGCGAGCTGATTTAGGAAATTCGCGCGCGTTTGCAGAGTTGAATATGAAAATTCTTTGAGGAATAAAACGAATTTAGACCGAAGCAAGTTCAAGTAAATGAGTATAAAAAGGGTTACATTGTATTTCAAAAGCCGTCTTGAACAAAGGATAGCGGAAAAAATCTTGGTAAATGCATCAGTGCTGAAAGCTCAAATCAGTACAAAACACGCAGCAAAATTAAATATATGCGCACGCTATATCGCGCTCTTCTGATCGGTTTCGTTCAGAATTCTAATGGAGGCATTTGGTCGGGCTGTTCGAAGTCTTTGTAATCGATGCTGTCGTTGTTTCTTCGTTGCTCAATCGCGTTGAATTTCAAGTCGCCGTTCTCGCTCCAGCGGAGTTTCGGTGGTTAATCTTCTCGAGAAAGGATTTCAGCCATTGTTCAATCCAGCGTTGTTGTATTTGCTGTTCTTTCTCATTTGCATCAGAAATTGGTCGTGTTTCACCGAGAGCAGGGGGGGAGGGGGAAGCCTATCCCATGATGCAACGCAACGAGTTACTGGCGACATTTGAAGCGAATAAACAAACTTTTTGTAAAATCTCATATTTCGGTGATTTTGCCGTAGTCTCATTTTATGTTTTAATTATGGGAGACTTGGGAATCAGAGAAATAGTTCGTTGGTAACAGAAAAGAACTACAATGCAAGAATTTCATTTATATTTCTAAGTTTAATCCTCGTTTCTCGTCCTTAGAAAATATCATTTTCCGCTCGCAGGAAAATGGCGATCATCCCCGAAAATACCAGGAAAGTGCAGTTGTACCTCCTTCTTAATCGAAGCATCACTAGCATTTTAACATTAATAACGTATTCCTTAATATCATAACGACTTAAAACATCAGATCCCTCCAGGTTTTTCAAGCTGAATAAAACCATCAAAGTGTGGGTACTTTCAGTCAATGCTTTGAATTGACGGCGAGCTGATTTAGGAAATTCGCGCGTTTGCAGAGTTGAATATGAAAATTCTTTGAGGAATAAAACGAATTTAGACCGAAGCAAGTTCAAGTAAATGTGTATAAAAAGGGTTACATTGTATTTCCAAAAGCCGTCTTGAACAAAGGTTATGCGGAAAAAATCTTGGCAAATGCATCAGTGCTGAAAGCTCAAATCAGTACAAAACACGCAGCAAAATTAAATATATGCGCGCGCTATATCGCGCGCTATATCGCGCGTACAAGCTACAATCGTTATCAAAAACCTTCGACCACTTGACTAAATTTGGATTAATTTTGTAATGCATTAACCCCCTCCCCTCTTCCCACCCCCTATATCAATGTTGGGTGGTGATTGGAGATACCGGGGGCTTGCCAACCGCATGAAGATTGATTTGGGTTCCAAAGTTTAGATCCAACATTGATATAGGGGGCCCGGGGAAGCGAACATCAGCAATGTAGACTGAAAATTGTTAAAAAGTCAATTAAAATATAGGGTGGTCGAAGGTATTTTGCAAGCGATTGTCTGAGAGAGAATTCGCAAAGCGTTGTTTATAAGAAGACGTTACAAACATATATGTATTGATAGGCTATGTTGACAGTATTGGCAAAAATTTTTTTTAGCTATATCCCTATAGACATGAAATATTCGGCATTTTATATGAAATGACGTCATTTTCTAACATTAACCCCAGGTAATATACCGAAGTGTACAATAATCGTTTTTATTCGGTAATAATTTTGAAATTATTTTTTTTTAAAGCAACACAAACATATAATTAATTGAAAAATAATCAATATCAAGCGAATTCAACCAAGTATTTAACTTTTATCTCATTTGTGGGATCCCTATGTAACACCAAAGAATTTGCAAAACAAGGATGTTGTCTTTGACAAAGACACCGCTTTCTTCGCCACCGCTAACACTCATATTACTCTTGTCAGAGGAGGTACCATAGACACCACGAATACCCAGATGATGGCAGTACGCTGGCGAGCTTTCCAGTTCACGTATCAAGTGAACGAAAGTGAACGCAAAGAATTACGGCTATGTAAACGCTGCTTCGCAGAATTCATATTGAGCAACAAGAGCTCCAGCAGCTAAATGTCACGCCATGTCACACTACTATAATTCCACGATGCTCGCCTATAAACTCAAATAGCTCCATCCACGTTAAACATTTAGCATTTCATGGTATTATTACATAATATACTACTAAAGACAAACATTATTTAAGCTAATTACTGTTTGTAATTTGCCATAGCTGTACATAATTGACGATTCTCAGCGTGACGACGAAACAAAGAATATATGTCACTGAATCTTTTTATGTCACCAAAAAGCGAGAACCGTTGAAATGTAGTTTATTTACCATCCAAAAATTAACTTTGGGATTCCTAACATGATTATCCTTATTATTTCTCTCTAAGGAGAGTTAACATGCAGTCATATGCGAAAGTAATCGTGAGAAATTAACAATAATCACCGAGCACCGTGCATGAGAATCGTGAGAAGGACACAAACATACCAGCCCTCCCCCAAAGACATGTTTTGCCGTGTACAAAAATATTCGTTTATTTTGCTTTAATACTTTGCACGTCCACCTTTTCTTGTTATAATAGCATCGATTCTTTTAGGAAAACTATCGATTAAAGAGTTTATATACGATATATCAGTCTCTTTGAGCGTATTCAGCACTCGTTCGTTAAAATCAGAAAATGTTTCTTTTGTTATGTTTCTTGAAATGGCATCATTATCTAGCTAGATTGTACTATTTTTGACGTATTTACCTACACTATCATACACTTTCGCATTCGACGATTGTTGTATGTTTTAGTTTAGACCTATAACATAGTGTGAAATACCGTGTTCGCTACTTAAAAGCTTGTGTTAAGGAGGGGGAAATTGGGGTTTGCGGTATTGCGGTATTGGACAATTTTTCATGCGGTATTTCGGTAATTCTAATCTAAAATTGCGGTATTGCGGTATTCTCAAAACCTGCGGGATTCGGTTTTTTAGCGTTTTGATCGGTATTAAAAATCATCCGCCAGTGTTTTACAACCCTTTTCGATCATTTTCCAGTTTCTTGTCGACCCTTGTCGTTTCGGAAACGCTTCGAAACATCTCTGAGAGTCCTAAGATCCTCTTATCTGTCACGCGAGTTTATATTACATGAGCGTGATAACAATTTGATCGTTTCAACAACCAATTAAAAGTCACGGCATTGACGCACTGACATTTAATATTTAATATCGACCTTTGCTGACCCCCACCAAAGGTCCAAGATCATGACCAAACCTCGCGCTTTGCCACACAGACCAGACATTATTCAACATGGCTGCAGCAGCGAGATACGCGATCGTGACGAGAGAAGTCGAAATGGCCGTAATCGATTGTGTGGGGCTATTTTACGAAGGGGGACAAGGCGACGTAAATTACCGAAAAAAGTTTAGGTGTCGGGTGAACAAAGAAGCATTAGGTAAGTTTAATTTGGATTGTTTCATTGCACATCACCCGGGACATCAAAACGAAACCTGACCTGATTTGACCTGATTCTGGCTTTAAAAGTATATAATAGTGATAAGGACAAACACAACAAACAAACAGTGACCATCATTGCAAGGTTTGCTTGTGGTAATGGGTTGTGGTTGTCCGGAGTGCATGGCTTCATTTACTTTCATGGTCTTTTACAAGGATTGTGTGACTGACTCTCTATGCTCTCCGGATGTGTTATATATTAAGTCATTAAGTGTTATTGCCCCCGTTTTAAATACGTATAAATGGACAATGAAGCACGCGTTCAGGTAACCTAAATTATGGACTCAAATGGACCTAATGAAGCAAACGTACGAGGAAATCGAAGTTAAGGAGAATTTGTTTTTCCTTATTGAATCATCACGTTAACCTGGCCCCACGTAATGATGTCAACGAACACTCCAATGGTTGGCGAAAGACATCCCTTTAACATCATTTAATCCCTCCCAAATGACAAATTTGGTTATGCCGTATACTAAACCGACTGAACCCTACCCTAAAATACATTTGATGGACCTTGATGGCCTTTCTAGATGTGTCAATAAAGAATTGATCACAGTACTAAAATGCAAAATCTGCGTGTGGAGGTGGGTACAATCTGCGTGTGGAACTGAATAGATAGGTAGAAGTATTTTAAAGTATATGAAATATAGTGGCCCATCAGGTCGGTGCTTATCTCCGGTTTCCGTAGCATGAGACGATTACGAGTATGTGTGTACCTCCTTCCCCTGGATGGGAAGCTACTCCTTCGCAAGGTTACCCACCAGCATTACATTTGTCGGTACCTATCTGTACACCTGGGTGGCGCCTGGGTGGAGAGAGGCACTCGAACCGGGCAATTCGATCTGGAGTCCAGTGCGCTAATTGTTAGGCCACCGCGTCTCTTACAATTGCTTGGAGAGAAATTTGCATTTTCGACAAGACCCTTGTAAAGTACAAAATCACATAACAGTTGAAGGTTGCAGTTGGAACCACATAGATATTTTTATATAAGGAAATCAATGTGCTACTCACTAGACCTCTGGGCCTTCACAAAATGCCCTGTAGATGACCATGGAAATAGAGGAAAGACGATAGATGTTGCGGGAGTAGGGCCACTAATAGAGAAGACGTTTCTCAAGACTATTTATAGTACACCAACACGATGTAAGGAACGCTATTACTTATAAAAACATCCGCCATTAATTAAGGCTAGCAACCAAGACATTCGGCATTTTAGAATGTAAATTCGTGATAAACATTTAGCACTGAGTTTGGGAGGGAAAAATTTCAGTCCTTTCTTTCACAATCAGAAAAGTGAAACAATAAAGGTAACTAAAGTTGATTTTTGTTCACTTTTAGCCAACAAGCTACTGGACGTTACTGTCGTTACTCATTTTGCTAAAACGAACATAACTTGTCTTAAGGTGGCTCCATATAGTTATTGGCCAGTCTTTCAAATAAGATGTACACGATCTTATAGGTGTCTTTCGAGGTTTTGTTTCGTGATACTAGGCATAATATACACATACACGTAGCTAAGGCTTTCTAGTTTACGGAGAAGTCTAATTTGGCAGTCTTGTCTCGTTAACATGGCAATCAATGATTAAGTTGTTGGGCTTGTTGTTCAAGGCTAGCAAACTTCTCAACGGATTTTCTCGGTTTTTACACGGTAAATATTCACGATTTTTGGCGAAACAGAAGAAACATTAATTAAGTCTAATCTAACAAAGCCATAAAAAAAATCGGTACATAATTTTCGGCAATTTACTCACTTTTCGTGTAAGTTTTACGTTTATTGGGTTTGTGTATGTACAAAAATTGTTGTCTTTCTTTTGTGATCGAGAGCAAAGAAAATCCTATCAATTTGTCAACTGTTATAAAAATTCACCGTGTGGAATGCGCGCAATAAACGTTTTAGTTACCGCAAAAACCTCTTTATTTTCGTGACGTCGTCAAAATAAACAAACGCGCGCTCGCGCCATTTTCGTGTCCATGCCTCCCGCGCCAAAAAGCTATATGGAGCCACCTTAAGCGGACATGTGCGCGAAATTTAACGAACAGAGTAGCGGCCTGGGTATTCTATCGATTTTTGACAAGGTAATGCGGTATTGCGGTATTTGGCGATTTTTTTTGCGGTATTGCGGTATTTGTCGATTTTTTTTGCGGTATTGCGGTGTTCAGAACCCCCCAATGTCCCCCTCGTTAAGAAAAATACTTCGGACAGTCTGAGAGAGAATTCGCAAAGCGTTGTTTATAAGAAGACGTTACAAACATATATGTATTGATAGGCTATGTTGACAGTATTGACAAAATTTTTTTTTAGCTATATCCCTATAGACATGAAATATTCGGCATTTTATATGAAATGACGTCATTTTCTAACATTAACCCCAGGTAATATATCGAAGTGTACAATAATCGTTTTTATTCGGTAATAATTTTGAAATTATTTTTTTTTAAAGCAACACAAACATATAATTAATTGAAAAATAATCAATATCAAGCGAATTCAACCAAGTATTTAACTTTTATCTCATTTGTGGGATCCCTATGTAACACCAAAGAATTTGCAAAACAAGGATGTTGTCTTTGACAAAGACACCGCTTTCTTCGCCACCGCTAACACTCATATTACTCTTGTCAGAGGAGGTACCATAGACACCACGAATACCCAGATGGTGGCAGTACGCTGGCGAGCTTTCCAGTTCACGTATCAAGTGAACGAAAGTGAACGCAAAGAATTACGGCTATGTAAACGCTGCTTCGCAGAATTCATATTGAGCAACAAGAGCTCCAGCAGCTAAATGTCACGCCATGTCACACTACTATAATTCCACGATGCTCGCCTATAAACTCAAATAGCTCCATCCACGTTAAACATTTAGCATTTCATGGTATTATTACATAATATACTACTAAAGACAAACATTATTTAAGCTAATTACTGTTGTAATTTGCCAGCTAGCTGTACATAATTGACGATTCTCAGCGTGACGACGAAACAAAGAATATATGTCACTGAATCTTTTTATGTCACCAAAAAGCGAGAACCGTTGAAATGTAGTTTATTTACCATCCAAAAATTAACTTTGGGATTCCTAACATGATTATCCTTATTATTTCTCTCTAAGGAGAGTTAACATGCAGTCATATGCGAAAGTAATCGTGAGAAATTAACAATAATCACCGAGCACCGTGCATGAGAATCGTGAGAAGGACACAAACATACCAGCCCTCCCCTCAAAGACATGTTTTGCCGTGTACAAAAATATTCGTTTATTTTGCTTTAATACTTTGCACGTCCACCTTTTCTTGTTATAATAGCATCGATTCTTTTAGGAAAACTATCGATTAAAGAGTTTATATACGATATATCAGTCTCTTTGAGCGTATTCAGCACTCGTTCGTTAAAATCAGAAAATGTTTCTTTTGTTATGTTTCTTGAAATGGCATCATTATCTAGCTAGATTGTACTATTTTTGACGTATTTACCTACACTATCATACACTTTCGCATTCGACGATTGTTGTATGTTTTAGTTTAGACCTATAACATAGTGTGAAATACCGTGTTCGCTACTTAAAAGCTTGTGTTAAGAAAAATACTTCGGACAATCGTTATCAAAAACCTTCGACCACTTGACTAAATTTGGATTAATTTTGTAATGCATTAACCCCCTCCCCCCTTCCCACCCCCTATATCAATGTTGGGTGGTGATTGGAGATACCGGGGGCTTGCCAACCGCATGAAGATTGATTTGGGTTCCAAAGTTTAGATCCAACATTGATATAGGGGGCCCGGGGGAAGCGAACATCAGCAATGTAGACTGAAAATTGTTAAAAAGTCAATTAAAATATAAGGTGGTCGAAGGTATTTTGCAAGCGATTGTAGCTGTACGCGTCAGTTACAGTTTTTCCTGTCGTTGACATCAGAACTACTGTGTCTCGCTAAAACCGTGGATAAAACAAATAGCTATTAAGAGAAGAACTTTTTTCCCAAAGGTTTTCAGTTTTTTAGAGCACTTATTTGGTTAACACAGTGCAAGAGTGACGTCATATGCGTGGACAAGCAGGTGGATGCTTACGCGTTCAAGCGCGCGCAAATTTCGTTTGTCGTGTCATCCTTCAAACAAATTTTCGAAAGCATGCATCTGTTCGTTGCAAGAGAAGTTTTCTTGACATTGCAAATCCTGACAAAAGAAGACCGACAGACAAGAGGCCTTGAAAAGGGTGTCTTGACAGCCACTGCTTGCCTCGGCGATCAGTGGCAAATGCGAGGTCACGTGATGAGACATTATGAGATAGGCTTCCAACAAACCCCCCCTGCACCGAGAGTAAACACTTTTTCACGACGATGAGTAAACCGTCAGCCCGGCCGCCTCCATGAATAAACATGAGAGCGCACCATTGTCAGCGGTCCCGATTTTTGTTGCTAGGCAACTGCGCGACATCTTCAGTATATATATATATATATATATATATATATATATATATATATTATATATATATATATATATATATATATATATAAATATATATATAAACTTTTCGCTCGATTGCGCGCGGCTCAGCTCCCGAGACCCGAGCACCCGAGCGGCCTTCGGCCGCCAAATTTATTAACCTCGCTTCGCGAGGAATCAATAAAGCCTTAAAGTTACTAAGTAAGACGATGCGACGTGAAGTGATAACAAGACATCGCGCGGAATAATCAGGACACGGATTAATTATTTCATTCTTCAGTCCCGGTCTTCCGTGTGCACGCTGACGCCCAATCGACAAGGTCGCGACGGCATTTTGAGATTTTTAGGTTGCGTTCGGGGAAGATACGACTTTATCAACCTTGTGCGCGCACCATTGTCGATCTCGCTTGCTCTTTGTTAAATTTGCCCAATCAGATCCAGAGCGTCCGCCACATGAACAGCCATCGACAAGATCAGCGAGAGCATCTTCATACGAGGCTTTCCACTCTTTCTTCGGTCTGTAATAGAGCCCTGCGATTGAAACTTCTCGCAAAGCATTTGCAGCAAACCCATCTTTAAGTTTTTAAAGGAGTTGTCACTGACCAATACACAGATATTGTATTGATCGAACACGGCTCTAGGTTACTCTCGGCGAGAATCTCTTCTCATACATTGTGAAAATGCAGCTCTTCCTCCGCCGCGCTAATATCCTCGTCGGTTGCGACTAACTGTTGGCGAACTTTAATTTTGCCGCAAGCCTACCGAAAAAGGACGTGATTTGTTGCACTGTCAAACTTCTGATGGCCTGAAGAGACGTTTGCCATCAGAGCTTAATGCTCGTCTCATTTCCTTGACAACGATTTCGGGATCAAGTTATCTTCAATGGTGAGTTACATTCAAGCCCTCCAGGCAAAATGAAGAAGGTATTGAGAAACACTCTATTGAAGTTTCGAAACTGTTATGGTTTGTTGACTTTTCATATTTCGTTTCGGTTTGACTGACAAGGCTTTTTTTTATTTGCTGGGTCTTTCGAATCAGCACTGGCCCTAAAAGACCTAAAAGCATCACGGAACTCGTGCGTAAAAAATTCGCGCAGAGATGATTTTTTATGACTTCGAATTCATAAGCTACAAATAAACACTACGGAAAATAGGTGATTTTCATTTTAGTCCGTCCAGTAAAATCAAAAAGATTTTTTTTGCGTTAAAAAATCGTAAAACTGTAATTACATCCACAAATAATGACATAGTCTCTTCCTGGTCTTTTTCCGGCGCTAGTATATCGCATTTCATTTGTCACGCAACAAGCAACCCGCGACAGTCGTAGAAACAGATTTTAATGAGGTTCACACGACATTTCAGCTCAGTATTGCTTCGACAGATGGATGTGTTGTCTTCAATATAATCGTCTGCAAACCATGGACCACCATCAAGTAAGTACAAGGGAATGACTCAGTGATTTCTCAGTCGGGCTATGCAGTTATTCTAAAGTGTTCTAATTGAATGAGCCCGGCGCCTGACGCCTGCCTGTTGTACAATTTCTTTTTTTAACATTCTTAACAAACATATATCAGAGCTAATTTATTTTTTCTGTCGCCCTAGGGGCTCGTTCTTGCGCTACGCGCTCGCACTTGCGCGCGTTCGCTTCGCTCGCACTGGGCTGAAAAATAAATCGGTTTGTAGACAGACTATAGTCGACCTGATAACATATGTACGACATTCCTTATTCGTGCGGTGACTGTACGTGACTGTGGAATATTAATAGCAGTTTTCTTTAAAACTCGCGTATTTACAGCAACAGTTATACTTTTTCTGCTCTATAGCGTCCTCGTGGTCTTAAAACCAACTGGCCACACAATTTTTTTTCATGATATTTAAAATTAAGTCTTTAATGTTCTACTGACTGCAAGGAAATTGCTGTACGACGATCCACTTTTCGTTTAGATGAATTTTTGTGAACCCATTTTACCTGTTTTATTACAAGCTGTGAAAGTGGGTTGATAGAAGTTAATGTTTAACTACTTGGAACAACGATATGGCAACTTTTACAATGTCGTAATAATAACTAGACTTGTACCTGTCAAACAATAGTAGAATTTAGCTCTGCATCAAATTTTAAGTGTTGTCGGAGAAGTTGCCAAAGTTAGGGTAATTTTGCATTTTTCGTACAAAAGTGAGATTCGATTTATTGCAAAACTGGATCTATAGCCAGTTGTAAGCTTGAGCTCAAAACAGTTGCAGCTCCTCCATGACAACTGTTGTCATAGTAACCACGGCCAGAGTAAAGATGTTCACATGATTGTGACGAACTTCACTTGTTTGTGGTTCTGTTGTTTGTGGTTCCGTTGTTTGTGGTTCTGTTCTTGTTTGTGGTTCTGAGATCAGAAATCATAATAAAACAAGGTCAACAAATGTTTATTAATGACAAATTATTTCATTAACTGGTCAAAATCTGGTATCAAAATGGTCTCGAATGTGTTTGCTTGTTGAAAGCATACTCCATTTTGATAGTACGACATTCACAGGATAACATGGCTTTAACCCTATTCAGCCTGGGCTTTTTTTGAGTTCTTCTGAGCCTGGGTGGGGGCCTCGTAACTTCAAGAACATTAAGGCTATGACAATGAAACCTAGAGGTTACATAGTGCATCAAAGCTGTCTCCTTTGTGGTTCGCACAATGGAATGATGGTGTCATATGACGTAGTTATTAGGTAATTAGTTATACCGCCGCCATCTTGGATTTCTGAAATTTTTTAAAACCTCTTTAAAACCGTCCAAATTCACGCAAAATTAATCAAAACCAATAAATAAACGCTAAATGACGTAAAAATATAAAAGTTATACCAATAAACATTGCTTTTCTGCTTTTTCTGCCTCCTGTAATTTGAATTGTAATTATACACGTATTAATAGATAAATAATTAATTTCTAGATATTTTTGGATTTTTTAAATTTAGATTAGCTAAAATTTTATTTTTCCTTTTGTTTTGTAATCTATTTGTTTCTCATTTGTGGGCTTCCTGTAAAGTAGCTTTCAGCTAAGTGGAGTGCCACGTTAAATAAAGTTCTATTCCATTCTATTCTATTCAATGGTATGAATATGCAAATTTCCAAAAATATGGCTGTCAAAATCTTGTTGCCATGGAAACATCAAATCTCGTGATCACAAAATTGTAATATGAAATTGTTGCCAGATAAATTTTAGGAAAAGTCACAAAGTTTGATGGCGTTTGAATACATATTAAAGAAGTTATGAATGTTGAAAGTTAGCGCGGGCACTTTGTGCCCCCCCCCCCCCCCCCCAGGCCAGGGTTAAGGTGGTTCGATACAGTTTTCTGGAGACCATACCAACATTTTTCAATCGGCCTTTAAGCGGCCTTCTCCAAGTCAGATCAACGTGAAATTTTCACCACTAACTAGTTTGGAATTGCAGTTTGGCAAAATATATTGTCTGGTAAAATCAATATTACCATCACGACGATAAACAAGAAACTTAGAAATCAGTAAAAGTGAAATTTATCGCGTTTAAGATTTCGCATCCCACATAGACATCTTAAAATATGGTATATGGCATATATATTTTGCAAGAATAAAAAAATTCTGTATGTTTGATTTCAAATAATTCGCAATAACATTTCAAACCTTATTATTTGTGTATTGGTAATAAATTGATCGAGAGATTAACACTGGTTTTGTGAAATTCCTTAATGAGTGTCAAAAAGTAGCTTGATGTTATGTTTGTAAACCTTCAAAGTTTTATTTACTTTCTCTTTTGCGATCTTGAGAACTACCTTTTTTCCTAACATCGCTTCATGTGCAATTTTTGGGTAATTTTCGCTTCGCTTTTGCAAAAACTGAGAAACGGCTCGATGGATTTTTTTAAAATATTCACTGTGCATGCTTACCGATGAGCAAAATATTATCTGAAAGTTTCATTGGCATTGATTCACTGGAACGCCTTTAAATTTAAAGATGAAGACGACGTACGAACCGGCCGAAAAAATGGCGTTACAAATTTACCATTTTTCGGTGTTACTTTAAAAAGCCAAAAAACATCTTCGTATCAGTGAAAACCCAAAAATAAAGGTCCAGATTTGTTTAAAATTATTCTAGTAGTGCTCTTAGAGTAAAAATAAGTGTCTTGGGCTGCAGATGGCCAGGATGAAAATGAAATTGGGCTAATTTTTTTCAAGTTTATCACTTCTATCTTGGAAAACTCGCTAAAACTCAGATTATGGTCTATTTCCTCATCGAGAATTAGCTTGATATCTTCCTCTTAGTGTTCCTTACTTTGTTTAAATTTGAGGCGGTTTTGACTCAAAAACCTCAAAATCCCCATGACATGCATAGCTCTTTTAAGGGAACCTCCATTGTTATAACAAATTGATGTTAAATTGTTGGAAATAACGTCTAAATTTAATTTCTTTTTAAAAACAAGAGCAAATATAATTTTAGTGTACAAATCAAAGGCTGCTTGCGAGCCAAGTCGTGAATATGAAACAACTATCGGACCTTTTCCTACCCTACAGAAGGTGGGTCCTCTTATATTGTACATGTTATGACTACTTCCCTCATGTTGCAGATCCACGTACCAATATCTTTTACCAAAGAAGGACCTTTAAAACCTTCGTGTGTATACGTAGCTGAGGGATTCCTGGCTTATTCTCCAGAGTTTATAGCAAACACGTGGCAAGTAAAATCCACTGTGATTTTTATCAACAATGCTTTAAAGATGAATTACAGTCCGTACTGCACAATCTCAGCTCGGCAATGTTTGTCAGCCTCACATGAAGGAATGTGTTAACTAGCGAAAATGAAAATTACAGGACAAACTAACCTTTTCCTTCATTATTAATGTCAGATATCCTTGCCAAACAATAATAACAAGTAAAAGAACCCCAACGTTTTCCCAAACCGACGTTTCAGCTCATCGAGCATTCGTAAACACAACGATCATAATGGCTGACTTGGTTTTCTCCCAATGTAATCCACGTATGCTATTACCGAAGTGTAACATATCAACAATTTAATATACATTTAATATAAAGTTTACGATGAGCGAGTGACTTTTCTCCAGTTACCGCGATAAGTCGTATTCACGACTTAAAAAGTGGATATGAATATCGCCTATTTTCGCTTTTAAATTTCCCGCGCGCCGCCATTTTCAATATTTATGACGTGTTACGGTTGTCTAATTGTTGCATTCAAAAGAACGTCGATTCTATAAACTAATTTAGATTTTGAGGCGTTAATACTGCATTATATTGACGGTTACTTGGGAGAAAATATATTCCGTATTGGGCAGAGTCGCGAAGCGACCGAGTCCAATACGGAATATATTTTCTCTCGAAATTTCGACTTTATTTCGAACAATTTAACGTCAATTTGTTATGACAATGGAGGTTCTCTTTAAAGCTTGCTTTATTGTCTTGAAATAGGAAGGAAAAATCGCCAAAAGTGATAAAGGCAAAGAAATATTAACTTAAGATACAAAATAATGGCTAAAAGAGGAAAAATTCTACAAGAATGACAGTTTTGATTTCTTGACCAATTCCACAAGGATTGGCAATATTGATTTCATTCTTTACAATCCACTTCCATCCTTGTAATTTCCAAACTGTACTGCTTCTGTTTTGCTCTGTGGAATCCTTTTATCCGTTTAAGTTGTCTATTTGGTAGTAATTCGTGATATAGCAGAGAAATAAGAAAAGGATTTTTTTATTTTGTTTTTGGCGGGAGAGCTCTAAAGAAGGGCAACTGCTTCATTCTTTTAAGTTGTAATAGGTGCGGTTACACGGAACACTTCTACTGCGGTAAAGTACCCTTTCTCGAATAAAGTGCATCTGGTATGTATCACCGACTTTTTCGAGATAATTTTACCGCGTTAATATTCTCCATGGATACGTGGCAATATTGACCAATATTTTCCATGCCCGTGGCATTTAACGTCGAAAAAGGTGTTGGTATCTGGATACCAGTAGTAAATGAACCAATCACGATGCTCCGTTCGATAACAAGTGGAAACCGCAAAGTTAACTAGGGTTTAAACACGGGGCTACCATGTTACAAATCCATAAAGGGTCAGAGCGGAGGACTTGAACTGCGCACCAACCACAAGGCCCACCACTGATTTACCGCGGGATTATTTACCATGGTAAATGTTATTTAGAGTCATTTACACCTAATAAAAGCTCTTTTTAACTCACCACAGTCCTTGCTCGGACGGTATTTTCGGAGGTCACCTGGACTGGAATTCAAAACGTCGTCTAATTTGTTCACGGGTCCGTTAACTTGATTACCTGCAAAATACGAAAAACGGACGTAAACATGAAGGTTTATACCTCAAGATTAAAATCATTTGACTGCCAAACTGCAAATTCAAAAAATGTTTATAAATGTCCAGTTAGCAAAAAAAAAAAAAGAAAAGAAATTGATTAAGACAAGAGAAAAGTACTCTAGTTTTAATTAGGACGCTGCGCTTAAGGATTTTATCGGCGAGAAGAACCCCATATTATGTAACCCTTTAAGCCACATGCCTTGGCCCCAATCAGAGGTCATGAGAATTAAGGACAGGGTCACCGAAAATGAATTTTCTTGATATTTTTACATCTCCCCACCACTTCTATAAAAAACGTATGGGTACAAGGAAAAATAAATTTTCTTTTGATATTGGAGCTCAAAGAGTTATATTCCAAACAGTGTTAAAAATCAACAGTAAATAAACGCCGCGAAGGGATATGTATATCCAAATGAGCATGACGTGGCAGTTTACTCTTTTTTTAAGCAACTCTCGTTCGCTTTAAAACATCAAATAATCAACGAGAGAGCTTACGTCGTTATAGTTTCATTTTTTAAATATATCACGTACGAAAATAAAAAACTACAAAAAGTGACATAAAGAAATAAAAGAATGTGTTTGTATTTACGTATTTCATAGCATTTTACAAAGTAGAAATAGTTTGAGCTTGTATTCCTTCGGATAGCCTGACCTAAATATAAACTCGAGAACGAGTCTTTATTTCTATAATGCTAATACTTTAGTTATTTACGAGCTTAATTGAAATAAAGCGTAAGTTCGAGCTTAGCTTGAAAAGGCTACTATTGAGATATTTTTGGAAAAGTGGGTTGACTTAGTTCAGATATAAACTGCTTCCTGTCCCTTTACGGTCAGTCGAACGGGCGAGCTTATCACGAAAACAAACTCGGCGAGACTGGAGCGAGCGAACAAGCCGAGGGGAAACTGGAGGAGAGGCGCCTCTTTCCCGGTTTCCCCTCGGCTCATTACTTTCGCTCGCTTGGTCGATTGCCGATTGCGTATTTGCTCGCCTTTCGGCTATCCAAAGAGGGACTGCTGGCAGTCTAGTTAAGAAATATAAACTGACGTCACAAGCATGTCTTCATAGGCTTGTGCAACAATGCAAGCATTCAGTTAGACACGTTTTAGAAACATAATTATAGTGATAAGTAACACAAAAATAGTAATTTAAAATGGCATACCTTTGCCAATGATCCCAAACTTGGCTATTTGGCACTTGTCATCATCGGCTTCCATTGTTCGAATGTTGAACAATCTCCACTTTGGAATGCCTAACGCCTTGGACACGACGTTAGCAAAATCGGCTCTGAAAAGAGGCGAGAAAAGACAAAGAAAATCAACTTCGGATGGTCGCGGGCAATGTTTGTGAAGCGAGTGTTCTTCCCAATTCCCCTCCAGTGAAGACAGTCTTTAAATGGCAAACACACTATAACATCATTTTGAAAAAGCCATTTTTATGTGTGGGAGCATGAGATCATCGAAGACCGTAACAAGACTTGCTGTTCATAGCAGGTTGAATAATATGGTGACTCTTGAAGACTCGATAGTGAATACAAAGGTATTCCAAATATAGATACTGATATGAGATTTCACTTACTCGGAAAACGGGTCCTGTTTAACAAACTCCAGGGACTTCTCCACAAACAGGGAGGAGTCAGCCACGATGTTGCACAACCAAGGACGAATTTGTTCCTGATTCTTACCATGCACTGTTATACCACGACCAATAACTGAAAAATACAAAAGCCGTAGTCAACTCTTTTTTCTTTAGCTATCCAAGTGGGTCGAAGTAACAACTGTACCTTAAACCTTCCTCTCTTAGAGTTCTTGTGAAATGTATTATTGTTCATTTGAGTCTGTGCATAGCATTCCTTATTGTGACCATTCAAATAAAAGCTACTTTCTAGTGGTGCTGTTCAAGATGTTGTCTACAACCTTCAAGTCTGTGGATGAAAATCGCCGTAAAGTATAACCATTTAGATGAAGCTACATAAAATTATACTTGTTTTGTTGTGCTCTTTGCAGTATGTCGCTTGCCAACACACAAAACAAAGAGGAACAAAGCCTTGGTTGTTACCCGAGTTTCTCCCGAACAGTGGAAGACTGACGTCATTGTAAAGCTGCCGACCACCGCCGACCGTAAATAACGCGTGTTTCTTGGTCAGGTCTCCTGACTCACAGCGGAGCATGTTGGTTGGGCTGCAAGCAGACGCGTAACTTCCCTAAATAAACAAACAAGATAAAATATACAAGCTCAAAAGAAAAGGAAAAAGGAAAAGGAATGTGCTTTTATCTCTTTAGACTGATTAACACCAAGATATTAGTACATGGTGTAAAAGAAAGATAGGGCGAGTTATTGTAGGACCAGGGATATTTTCTAAGCAAACCGAGAAACTCAGATAAAAAATAATGACATTCAGTAAATCGATGGGGATGACCATATGAATATGAAATACTGACAGATATTATTGAGGACATACTGAAATCTATAACATGCGGACGTTCTGTTCGATAAATTGAAAAAGATTGCACCACTTGAAATTTCTCATAAATATGGCGCTGCTTCGAAAAATAACTCTAATACATATTAAAAGTGAAGGTGCTGTTAGGATTATCTCATTAATCTGTATGTGTGGGATGCCTGTGTAACTTGTTATGATGCAATAAAGGTTACCGGATGTTGTTCTTTCCTCGAGGTGAAATCATGGCGTGTTTGATGTGCAGCCATTGATCCGAAAATCCGAGCAATCCTCCCTCCGTCATGAACGAAACAGGTTATGGGCCCAGCTCCAGGTATGAGAGACTTCTTTTCGACGGAGATGAGCGAAAATTTGAGCAATGGGAAGTCGGAGTTAATACAATTTCTAGACGATAAAAGCCTTTCCCTCGTAATAAGAGATGCACGGGATGACGGTAGGAAAGCATTAAAGATCTTAAGAACGCACTACGCTGGTACAGGCAAGCCGAGAGTGATCTCATTGTACACAGAACCGACGTCGCTTGTGAAGTCGTCACACGAGACAGTGACAGACTATGTCATACGAGCAGAAACTGCGGCAACAGCTCTTAAAAATGCCGGTGGAACCGTGACGGATAGCCTCCTCATAGCGATGGTACTAAAAGGTCTACCAGAAGAATACAAGCCGTTTGTATTCATTATTACTCAGAGCGAGAAACAACAAACATTTAGCGAATTAAAGTTGCCTTACGAAGCTTCGAAGACACTGAGTGAGCCAGTGTAGCGACGGGTAATCACTCAGTAATGAAGACGGAATACAAGCAAGAATCCCAGTCAGATATCGTCCGTTTTCAATGCGGCCAGCCAGGGCACATTGCTCGTTTCTGTAATAGTAAAGACAAGGGCAAGAACAGACGGGGACAATGGTGCAACACGTGTCATAATTCATCACACCGTGACAGAGCATGTCGACGCAAAGGGAAAAATAAGACTGACAAAGTAAAGCAAGCTTGAGAGACTTTGGAGGATTCTGATGAGGAAGTGGAGCATTCATTTGCATTTGAGACCAACGCCTATGCGGGTGAAGGCGCTACTAGGAAGTCAAATACTCTACTTGTGTACTGTGGTGCGACTACTCACATCATCAATGATGAGTCCAAATTCAGCAAATTTGATGACAAGTTCACACCTGACAAGCACTACATTGAGCTAGCAGATGGGACACGATCTAACAACGTGGCACTCAAGAGGGGAGATGTTGAGATAACCATCATTGATAACACTGGAAAGCATGTCAATGCGACACTGAAGAATGCGTTATACATTCCTGCTTACCCTCAGAACATATTCTCAGTGGAAGCTGCAACTGAAAGAGGTGCTACAGTAACTTTCAATCCAGACTCTGCAGAATTAGTTTACAAGGACGGTACCTAGTTTAACATTGAGAAACATGGCAGACTGTACTATCTTAGTACCTTCGACAAGAATGATTCTGACTTTGTTAACTATACATGTGATCTAAAGGGTTGGCATGAAATACTAGGACAATGTAATTTTGAGGAAATCTTGAAACTAAAAGATGTAGTGGAAGGTATGAAAGTAAGCAATAGTAGTTCCAGTAAAACCCAGGATTGTAATATTTGTATTGAAGGAAAGATGACCCAAAGTAGGAATAATTAAGAATCCTGATGTGCGCGCTACTGTACCATTAGAATTAGTTCACACTGATCTCGCTGGACCTATCGATCCAGCCTCTAGAGAGGGTTTCAGATATTCCATAGCTTTTACAGACGACTATTCAGGAGCAGACACAACACCATACGGTGAGGTCAAATGTATTAGATCGGATAACGGCGGTGAATTTATTTCTCGGAAGTTTAAGTCTTTGCTGAAGAAAAATAAGATAAAGCACGAAATGTCTGCACCCCATTCTCCTCACCAAAATGGGACTGCAGAGCGACACTGGAGAACCCTGTTTGAGATGGGAAGGTGTTTACTCCTGCGAGCCCATCTCGGCAAGGAGTTTTGGTCTTACGCAGTGATGGCAGCTGCGTACATACGTAATCGATGCTTTAGCAACCGCTTAAAGCAAACAGCGTACTTTGCTATCACTGGCAAGAAGCCCAATCTGTCAAACATCAGAGTTTTTGGATCTGAATGCTATGCATATAAGCAGAATAAGAAGAAGTTGGATCCCAGATGCACAAAAGGGATTTTCCTTGGGTATGATAAGGGGAGTCCTGCCTATCTGGTGTATATCCCAGAGACGGGCAAGATTATGAAGTACAGGGTGGTTACGTTCCCTAGGAAAGGGGTGGAACAACATACCCAAACAGAAAGGTAGTTGCCAGGTGATGATGATTTTATGCCATCACAACCCAATACTAATCCTGATACTACGTTAGTGTATCTGATATTGACAGATCCGGAAAGGGTCCGGATAAACTTGCTGAAGGACCTGAGGTTAAGAATGAAACCAGTCCTACTTCCCAGCCTCCTGATGAAAGTGTGAGACGTTCTATGAGAGAGAGAAACCCCCCAGCCTACCTGAGAGATTATGTCACAAACCTGGAGGATGATGATCAGGTACTAACAAGTGTAGACTACTGTTACAAATTTTCTGCTTTCCCTCAAACCTACAAAGAGGCTATGGAATCGCCTGAGTCAAGAAATTTGGAGGTAGCGATGAAGAAGAAGAGATGAATTCTCTAGCTGAGAATAATACATTTACTTTGTCTGCTCTGCCAGAGGGCAAACATTCAGTGGGGGGTCGTTGGGTGTACACTATGAATGAAAGTTCCACCGGTGCTAGAACTTTCAAAGCAAGGTTTGTTACTTAGTTGTCACAGTTCCTGACTAATCCCATGAAGGAACACTGGGTAGCAGTCAAACATGTACTGCGGTACTTAAAGGGGACTCTTGACTGTGAATTGTGCTATAGAAAATGCGATGATGGTCTTACACTGGTAGGCTACAGTGATGTTGATTGGGCATCATCTACAGATGACAGATGTAGTATCAGTGGGTACTGCTTCAGTTTGAATAGAGCTGGTCCTTTTATCTCTTGGAAGTCGAGAAGTTATGCGAAGCTGAGTACATTGCCCTAGCAGCAACAGTCCAGGAGGGCATATATCTCACTCAGATGGTAAAAGACATTGGCGAGATAAGTGGCCCTGTTTTGATCTTTGAGAACAATAAAGGTACTATCGCTTTGTCTAAGAACCCAGTCAACCGACAAAGATCGAAGCATGTTGATGTACGATACCATTTCATTCGCGACGCGCAGAATGCAGGCAAGATAATCATTAAGTATTGTCCCACCACCGATATGGTTACTGATGTCATGACCAAACCAGTTACAAAGTTTAAGTTACAAAAGTTCAGGAGTTACATTTTTGGTCCTTCAGACATTTAATTATACAAGTAGTGTACAAGAGTTCATATTGTTATACCTGTATCCATTATTTTATCAACTGATAATGTGCTGTATGTTTATACTTTTAGTTATATCATGTTCATGTGATTCTAGGACATACACAAAAGAGATCAAGTGGGGGTGTTAGGATTATCTCATTTATATGTATGGTGGGATGCCTGTGTAACTTGTTATGATACAATAAAGGTTCCCGGATGTTGTCTTTCCTCGAGGTGAAATCATGGCGTGTTTGATGTGTAGCCATTGATCCGAAAATCCGAGCAATCCTCCCTCCGTCATGAACGAAACAGGTGCAAGTTTCATAAACACCAATACCAAGCATTGCTTCTATTGGGGACAAACATGACTGGAATTCAAAGGTTTATAAGAGAATTCTAAGTTGTAGTTTGAGCCACTGTTTTCGTTTCCGAAACGTTTTTAAGACATTGTTTCAAAGTTATCCTGGGAAAATTATCAATACACCAGACAATCCAGGAGGTTTGTTAAAAAGAATGCGCTCTGCATCACCTCAAATTTTAAAGCGATCGATCGCAGAAAAATTGCAGACGAACGAATAATGACGAAAGAAAAGTTATTTCGAGCAGCTACTGCAAAAATGAAGCCCCCAAATCTCATATCTAGATTTTAAACTTTGAACATGTTTATTAAGTTTGGCTATGAAAGCAAGTATTGAAACAAAAACAGACGAGCGATTTCTGACCTTGAATAACCACTGAAACCTTTGAATTTTCGCCATGTTTGTCCTCAATACCCATGATGCAATATTTTACTTGAAAGGGTTCATTGAGACGTCTAGCCCGTCACATTCATCATTCAAAGGTCTTTGGTCAGGGATTATGCCCACATTAATGTTTATACTACCGGGTCCTTTATAATAAATAAATAAATAAATAAATACAGTATTATATTCATGTAACACGTTTATAAAATTTATGATTCCCACCTTGACATCGACATTATAGGGGTTAAAATTCCCCTGCAAACTCATACATCTCTTGCTGACCTCCCCAGTCCGTCCATCTTCACCAACAGAATGTTTATGTATGTCCCACAAGTGATTATCCTGATATCAAGATGATACGGACAGTTATTTCCCGGTAAAATATAAGACGGCTTAAAGTGCCAATCACCCCTAGAAAGATATTATCAGAATGAACTCTATGTGCATTGAATAGTTGAATGGTAGAATATTTCTTGTTTTAAACGTCGCGTTTGTGAGTTACAGAGATTTGAATTTACAAAATGCTAATTAGATGACGTCAATTTACAATACGCAGTTTAAAGCTTGAGGATAATTAATTTGATAAATACTTAAAATAAACTGTGGATAGTCAATTGATTCGTAAAAAATATTACTTGGAGGTGAAAACAAGTAGTTGTATAATAAATGATTCTCGAGTTGACGTCATCTAATTAGCATTTTGAAAATTCAAATCTCTATAACTCACTAACACGACGTTCAAAACAAGAAATATTTTACCATTCAACTATTCAATGTACATAGAGTTGATTCTGAAAATAACTTTCTAGGGGTGATAGGCACTTTAAGGAGGCTCTACTCAGTTCTTTTTGCCGTGGAGTGTATGTTTTGAAATCACAATTTCGCATGAAAGGCATGCTACGATTCCTTTCATACCTTCACCAGTGTCTCGACATTTTATTCAAATGAACAGCGCGAAGTAAAAAGGTAACTGGAATACTTTTTCCCAGTGTCCCTGTTTCCCATATGTTGCGATCTGGTTCCTTCCCAGTCAACTTACCCTGGGTGCCAGATACTTCTCTCGCGCTCTCACCTCCCTCATATTAGGCCGAAGGCCTGGCTGCGCAGCTCCATACTCATAGAACCCATGCCGTGATTTTTCATGGTCATGGCTAGCGGAATGTTTCGCGGGCGCGTGTTTGCCCGCCCGCCCGCCCGCCCGCCCGCCGTGTTGGAACAACATCCGGGATCTTGAAAGCAAGGCTTTGTTTTTCGCGCGGCCACACAGCCGTGAGCTCGGTAAACACTTTAGTTGTTTTGTTGTGTCTAGCGGAGAATTAAAGTCGTTATTTTCCTGCATTTTTTCGCGGTTTGCTACTCAAGACAGGGATACTACTTAAGGTATACTCAGAAGCCGCTTTAGTGGAAAAAGACGAGCTTTCAGGGATAAAATCTTGCTTCGAGGAACTTCATCTATTACGTTTTTATCAATGCGGGAGATGTTTGTTTTCTACGGATTTCAGAACCACAAGCGGAGATTTGAATATCCAAGCAAGCGAGGGACTTAAAGGTAAAACAGATTACAGTTTTCGATGAGAATTTATGTTGGCAAATAAGTTTCTCGGGCATTTTTTGACAAGCAACAACTCTATTTTATTCGGAAAATAGTCGTAATAGTTATTCTAGACGGAGAAAAAGTTGTTTTTGTGAACTTTTGTACGGTCTAAATGTACTGTGCAGACGGTCGGGTAATACTGCTTATCAAAATCTTAATTCTTGTGCTTCCGACCTTTCACATAAGTTAAGTTTCATCTTAGTTAAGCTTGTTGAGAGGGTCTTCAGAGGGCGCCGCTGTTAGGCTAAGGCTAACTATATATATTACACGCCTCTCATCAACCTCGTTCCCAGGGTCTCTTATCTTCCCGCCCCCTGGAGCGAGAGAAAAGAGATGACCATGAATGATGACCATTTTAATCAAGAGAGAGTGCGATACATTTGTTAACATATACAAGGGGTTGTCTGTATAAGTAGCTTACGGTTGGATTTGCTTGGGGATCCGTGTAAGTCACTTCAACGTAAATCGTAGACTCAGTAGTAGCGGTATTCTCCACACTAGAAAAGTACTGATCCTAAGAATTGAATAAGAAAAGAAAACAAAATTAAGCTGTTAAAAATGCACGCGTCGACAGAACCAATATGTTTAACCTCGATAAAAGTATAAAACACATACATACATTTTTTGTTCTCTTCATATTTTGAAAATATAAGTACTCGTTACTTATCGTACCGGAAGTGCCATTACTCAATTCAAAAATGACCGGGACCGAACCCAGAGAGTTGGATCGAGTTGGCCTAAAGATTTTGTGACGTCAATGACTCAATACGTGCCTTTTGGCTTTGTTGTCTGTGACCCGGGAGGAACCGCGTTGAGTCATTGACGTCACAAACCAAGTCACGTGTACCAGATCGCAAACCAGTAGAACTTGCATCTTTGGTATATACCTCATGGTAGTTTTAATTTATGCACGTCAAAGAATCCGGCACTTACTTAGGGCTAAAAACTCATTTTAAAATGGTTAGCTTTTATTTACTGTTATGGATATCACTACCCATAACAGTAAATAAAAGCTAACCATTTTAAAATGAGCTTTTAGGATCCCTATATGATAGGATCCCTATATGGTGTGTTACAATGAAGTATATACCGCATTTTTGGGCTCGGATTTATGAACGGAGTAATGGCGGACGGATTTTACGTGATTTTCGTGGGTTTTCGGCCAGCTATTTCTCGGCTGTGTAAGAATATATCAATCTAATTTATAGCAGTTCGCATATGTCTAAACCTATTGGATACATTTACGTTAAAAAATGCGGAAAAGAAATGCAAAAATTTTCGTCGTAGCGGCACTTTAAGGAAGGCTTAAATACAGTTTTTATCTCATAAATACGCGAAGCGTTAAACGAGATATAGTATACGGGGACAGATATGCAAATTTGCACTCCTTCTTTAAGCTGTAAACTTCTCTTGGCAATTCCGCTGACCAGTACATAAGGTTTGAGTAGGGGAGGGGAGGGGTGGGTCGGAAGGCTGTTTCGTATTCACGAGTTGGCTCAAAGGAGCCTTGGATTTAATTCGATTTTTTAGAACGTTTCTTCTGAGCTTAAAACTCTACTTTTCTATTAAACGTTAATATTTATTAAACGATCGGCCGCAATGTTTAGGGCCCTATATTCCCCAGCCAGGGGGAAGGAAGTGCTCGTGCTCACGAGCGTTTGTCTCGTGAGAACACAAACACTGATAAAGGTAGGGGTTATCCCCGAAACGTCTGACTGTCTTTGTTACTGTTTTTTAAGCACTCGATCTCAACTAAATTTCAATATTATCATCAGACGTTCACAACCTTTCTAGCCTCATCGTTGAATAACAAAGAAACAAGCAATCCTTCAACACTAATAGCCTTGTTGCTTGCCTAATTAAATTCGGCTTTGCCGTTTCCAGTGGAAGACTTGGTGTCCAATCAGTATTAGCCTACCAAAAACTTTCGGTTTGTATAAATGTAGAGACTTTAATCAGTTCTAAGTATTTGTTGATACTCAAAGGCAACCTTTTGCCACCATCCATTGCGTTGTGATTTATCTTCCCCTGTTTGCTAAAACATTGTCATTGTAAGTAGAAATTATTTACTGGTTACTGAAAAGAACCGTGTTTTATGATATTATTCTTCCAACGCACCATTAAAATGATTCCTGTTAGTGTCGGCCCAGTGAAATTGGCGGTGCCCTTCATGACGTAGGAGGTACCTGCATCAACCACAACCTCGACATTGTTACAAACCCATCGCTTGTTTCCGTCTTTCTTCAATTGATGGATAACAAGGGAGCGACCCTGGATGCTGTTTCGACCAAAGAGCGGCAGATTGTAGTCCTTGTGCTGTTTGTTGTACCTTAAATGGTTCAGGAAGGTTCCGTACTTTCCACTCAAGTCACCGATTTCATATTCATCATTCGTTCCTAGGAAAAAAGAACAGCATCTCTTAGCCTTTCAGCAACGTTAAAAAATAATGGTAAACAAATTTTCTGTTCAGTTTCAAGCGTTCACTTTTATCGATAAATTTTCTTTTCTGGCTAATAATTAACTAATTTTGTAAGTGTCAAAGTAATGTTTTAAGAAATGTTGTCTAATTTTGACATGAAAAACAACAACAATAATAACAGCAACAAACAAGCACAACAAATTACAGTGGTTACCAATAAAACGGGTATGAACTTGGTGTATCCCTTATTATTTTGTTTTTAAACACTTTGTTTTTATTTCAGTAGAAAAAGAAGATAAAAACAGCAGAATAGGGAATCGAACCCGGACCGTATGATCTGCTCCATGCTCACTGTCCACGACACCACCGAGGACTAGCTGCCGGAAATTGTAATTTTTAAGGGATATAAGATAATATGCTGCTAGCCCAGACCATATATAAGAACTAACCCTTTCGATACACTGCGGGAAATACTGCAATCAGTGCTTAAACCTAAATACTAAAATCAGTGCTTCAACCCTAGATACTGTAATCCGACCCTAAATTACACTGCAATATACCTAACTACATTACAATAAGGGATACATGAAGTACCATACATTATGATCAGGGATACACCAAGTACCTGGGATAAAACGCGACCCACCACCTTTTCTCGAAATCCAGTAGGAATTTGAAAAACAATATTCACGGTTGTCCTTTTTGAACGACCTTCTGGAATGAACTGCAATGGTTCGCGTGTTAATGGCAACCACTGTACAGTAATACTTAAAAGCTTGAATAATCACTTTAGGGTTTCTAGAACCACGGTTTTCGTGCCTTTGATAACAATTTTGGAAAATATTTGCTAACAGCACTGGTCACTCTTAAGGATTTCATCCCGATAAACTCAAAAGTTTAAACCACATCACGAGACACAAGGTTTGAATGTAAGAGTGAAAGGGTTTATTACTCGTGCCGGTACAGCAACGAGTTAAGGTTTGCCCTCCGTTTTTCTTTTTGTTTTCCTCCGTGTTTTCGTATCTACTTTTGTGCATCGCGTTAGATCTGGGTACGAGAATACGCACGCATGCACTGCGAGAAAATTTTGAGCCCACTATACTTGGGATTTGGTGTGATACAAGCAGAAGCGAAACAAATTTGGGTTTTGTTTGTTGCTGTTTTAATACTCGTGCCGGATACGACAACGAGGTAAGGTTTACCATCCGTTTTTCGTTTTCTTATTCGTGTTTTCGTCTCTCATTTGTGCATCGCATTAAATCTGGGTATGAGAATACGCATGCATGCAAGCAGAAGCGAAACTAATTTTGGTTTTGTTAATTTGACTGTTGCTGTTTTACGTCCCCGCGAGTAACGTGCATTACCGACACGGGTATAGGCTACGCGTAGCCTCTTGTTGAAAATAGTCAAAGGCTTCTACGAGCTAACTCGTGAATACGAAACAACCTTCAGACTCTACCCTCCCCTACACGTTTTGCTCCACCGCCCCAACGTTCAACTTCCCACCCTCCCCTCCCTCCAACGCCGAAGGAAGGAAGGAATTAGTGAAAATTTGCATATTTGTCACCGTCTAACTCTTTCAAAGCTTCGCGTATTCACGAATTGAAAACAACCAAAGAAAATAAAATACGTTTTACCGTTGCCGGCAGCAGGGCTTTTCTTAAGATCGATGTTGAAGGGATTCCAGTGATCTCCTGCAATGAGTCCCGTGCAGGCGGCATTTCCCTTCAAATGCTTGTATTTGGGACTCGGATACGCGTGTATGTGATATCCTTCCGCCCTGTTATCCAGACCACTCAGGTTGATTTCGCTTGTTGCGGGATCAAAAGGGGACGCCTGAGTAAACTTGAAATATCCATCCACACCATCGTTTACATCAGCCTTGAAAGAAACTTTCAGTACCTTAGGTTGCAGAGTCACGATCTTTGCACAGGCAACTGGTTTTTCCTGGTTTTTTTACAGAGAACAAAACTATCGATTTACCGATGACGGTGTTAGAACCACTCAGAGGCAAGTTAGTGTCGGTGAATGCCGACTTGTTTTCTGATTGCTTTGAGGTCGCCATAGAAACAACGATATTTCCATGCTTGGAAGTCAGATCACCAATGGGGCAATTTCCATGCATCGTCTGGTTACAGTTTGCACCGTTGCTGTTAGTAGGGTTGAATCTTTCGCCGAGGGTCTTGCAGTAGGTTGGTGGATCAGACGAATCCACGTCGACCACTCCTTGGTTAATCTGCCATGTAAACTCACTGGATTGTGCATTGTTCACAAAAAAGAGATTAACAAAAACAGTGGTGTCCGTGTTTTCGTCAACTTGTCTCAAGTAGACAAAGCCTGCCACTGGAGCCTTGAATACTGCTACGGCAGTTTTCATCATCGACTGGGCGGGAGTAATCAGTGCGCATGCTTTGGGTGTGTTA
>JAJGOT010000088.1:737500-925000 GCA_022457155.1 Cladopsammia gracilis
GTTGATTGGCCCACATCAGCTGCACTCAAGAGCAGCAAATGTTGAACAGCATCCTTGAAAAGCAGCTTTAATTATCATTTTCATTTATTTCATTTATTTTTACCATGTACATGTACTTAGTTTATACTAAGTAAGTTAGTTATGAGTTTCTAAAGATTGTAATTGGCTGAAGGAATTTTACCGTGTCTAAATAAAGTTATCTTGTCTTCTGTTATCTTATCTATGTAATGTTCAACACCATCATCTGCTGCAGCCTGAGCTGTTTCTAAGGAAATAGTAGGACAATAAGTGAATGAATTTCAGGGAAGGAGGCAAGGCATGTCAAAGAGATAAAAGAATGTGGAATAAAATAATAGACAAGCGTTTGGTAAAACTCATTAGAAAAGGGTGGGGTCATGGTGTGCGGTAGAGGTGTAACGTGATATTTAAATGGTAATGAGACAAGAGACAGGATTGAATTTAGAGGCTGAGTATAATGCAGCGGTATAATGAGGTGTGTTTGTTTGAAAAGCGTAAGTCTTGTTTGTGAAACATCTTTCAGATATAGTTCACAGAGACTTAAAACTTGAAAATATTCTTCTCCGTCAACCTGTTGGAAATGAGCTGCTAAATATTAAGGTAAGAATTTGGTGTCTTATGACAATCACAGTATTGCAATTTTATATAATTATGTATTTATCACCTGATTATAATAAATTTAACTCTTGAACATTTTGTTACAGCTCACAGATTTTGGCCTTTCATATGTGAGAGGTGGTGTTGGGAGTGACTCCATGATGCAAAGTGTTTGTGGCACTCCATTTTATATGGGTAGGCAAATAATCTTTGAATGTGTATTAATGTTGGCTTATGCAGGTGAACAGGTCGCCTGCAGTCTACATGAAGAGACTGGTTGCAGTGACTCATTTGGGTTTTGTTTATTGTTATTTTTCCTTCTTTTATTTGATATAAGGTTGCAGCAAATTTTTTCATGATCAGCTAGTTGCAGGAACAGTTTGATTTGGCCTTTGATTGGTTTATTCTTTTATTTGGTCACAGCAACTAGTTGCGTGAACAGTACACAAAGGAGATTGCCGTGACTAGTCACTTCAATTTAAACCAGTTAATGCATTTCTGCAACCCGTCGCCACAACCAAATTTTGGTCGCCATGACTAGATTTTTTGCCAAAAATTAGTAGTTTACAAGAAGGCAACTGGTCGCTGCAACCAGTCACCATGACCAGATGCCCTGTGTGTGCCAACCTTTGTTTTAGAATTAACAAAACTTAGAGTAGATTACAAAAGCTGTGAAAAGGGTTGGCCCAAATTGGTTAAAAATCAATTTAAAGAAAGTAGCCAGCAACAGGGCTCGCGACTAACTTTTCAGTACGAATCTCCGAAACAACATTGACAAAATAACGCCAACACCTTACAAAAGTAACGATTTCAAACGTAAGAATGTATGGAAAACATTGAGAAGATAAGGCTAAACCTTATGAACATACAAATGTGCAAACATACGAATGTACAAGAAAACGTTGAAAATGTAAGACTAATGCCTTAACGAAAGTACTAATGTACCAACGAACATATTTGTACCAATGTACATAGAAACCTAGAATTTTCCGTTTGGTTTCATTTTCATTTGGTTTCTGGTGTTACTAGCCCAAATGGCTAGTGAAAGCAAAATTCCACTAGCCAAAACTGAATTTGTACTAGACATTGGCTAGTTGGCTACCGTTAGTCTCGAGCCTTGCTACAAGCTTATATTGTTGATGTTTGCAATAGTCTTGTAGTAAAACCATTATGTATGGAATATGCGAGGGCAAAATCTGTATTATCATTATGGGGAAGTTGCAAAGTAACTTGATAGTACTTTGATAGTGGTGGGGATTTTGAATGTTGAATGTCCAGTTTACTGACAAAGCTACCATTTTATCATTGTTGTGTTGATCATGTGCGAATGAGCAACATGTGACTGAAAACTTAATGGCAACTCTGATCTAGGATGATTTTTCTTTTGCCTTTGCCATCATGACTTGTTTAAATTTCTTATTGAAAAGCAGAAGTTGGGTATTACTTGTTATACTGCTTATTGGGTTATGCTATTGTTACTTATTTTGTTGTTGTTTTGTGTCTCAGCTCCAGAGGTGATTGGTGACCTTGGTTACAGCCAGCAATGCGATATTTGGAGTATAGGTGTTATAATGTTTACTCTGTAAGTCTACATTCCTTGGCATTTAGTGTACATTTGCATTTACAGTCATAGCTGTACATGTCTAAATTGCTTTTAAAGTAAAATAGTTAGTTATTATTAATTTTGATACCTTGTGCCCAATTTTTTCACCCCTTCACTCACTCAGACAAACCCTGGAACTTTCAGCCCTTAACTCGCTCAGACAAACCCTGGAACTTATTCAAAAACTTTGGCACTTTAAAATAACATTTAAAAAAGTTTTTTCATGAAACCCTGAGTCATAGCATGTAATTCTAACTTTTTAGTCTTTGGATGGAATCCAACCAACAGTGTGACCATTCAAATGAAAACTCTTAATTTAGCAGTAATTTTCTCTGGTAGTGATTGTTTTTTTTTTGTATTTTACAAAACAATATTTGGTAAAAATGACTAATAGCTCCCCCAAAAACATGTCGGCCGACAGACGACCAACAGTCGGCCGACAAACAGCCAACAGTCGGCCGACAGTTCACCAATAGTTTACCGACAGGTAAACTGGTATTTTTCATAAATATTATTTTGATTCTGGGCACCCTTGGTGAAAAAGTTAAAGGTATGTTCATATTGGACTCCTAGCCTGTGACATGTTGGGTTCCCTGCATTTACCTACATCATGCTTGATCACTGCTACTGAATCCCTGTTGTAAGTTAATTCTTTGTTTGTCTTGTCTTGTAGTTTAACAGGAAGACCACCATTTGTGGCAGAGACAGAAGAAAAGCTTTATGAATTAATTAAAAAGGGTGAAGTGGATTTTTCAGATCCTTGTTGGGAAACATGCCATGAATCTGGTAAGATTGTCATAAGTTACAGTTTCTTTACATAATTTTACCTACCTTGCATACATGATATACCACAAGATGAAAATTCATTAAAAAATAAATTTAAATAAACAATATTTTGTAGTTAAACCTCTTTTAATAAGGTTTGTCTTCTGCTGGAGATAATTATTAAGTTTTTGCATTTTTTAAATCACAGCTAAGAACCTTCTTCTTGGAATGCTTAAAGTTGATCCAGCCTACAGACGCACAGCAAAAGAAATCTTGAACCACCCCTGGATTACGGTAAGTAGCTGTTGTGCATAAACAGAAATGTAGCCATTTACTTCATAGTCAAATACCGGTACTTAAATTTACAATGAAAAGAAAAAAAATAAATCACATTTCATAATACCATCACTTTGACAAACCAAAAAGACATATTTGTATCAATGAAAACCCTAAAAATAACGGACCAGTTTTGTTAGCAATCACTATATTATTGCACTGAAACTATATAGAGGTGTCTTTTCTTTTCTTGTGCTTTGGAAGAATAGTTAAAAAACTGATTATGGTTTGTTGGACTCTCTTCAAAGAATCACTTGATTTTTTCCTATCAGTGTCCTAGGAACATTTTTTGTATGAGCAAAGATACTCAGTTGAATACAGTAAAATTCTGCATATAAGAATCTAGCGGATTAACAACCTACAGCCTGAAATTTGCCATTTAGACACCCATTTTTATGAGAACCAGTTATTACTGACTTCAATTTATTTGCAGCCTAACCTGGTAAATTGTAGGTTCTTATCAAGGGATTTACTGTATTTATAATTTTGTCTAAAAATCAGAAAAATTACCACAATATTGCCCCTATAACATCAGAGTTTATTTATTTGGACTTAGAGGTGTAACCTGAACCAGTAAATGTTATTGAAAATTGGCCAACATGGTACTATAACTTTGTTGAACAGTCTAATGAATCTGTCCAATACGTTTGTTTGTCTTTTTAGGGTGATTCGGAAGCCTCTGAAACATCAAATGTTCTTGAACTAATGAAAATGTATAGAGAGGAGCTCAGACAAGTAAGCACACTGCACAACTATTACACTGCAGAGGCAGTGTGGTCAAATGGTGAGGGTGCCAGACTTGAAAACCTGAGGTTCCAGGTTCAAGTCCCGCTCTGACCACTACACTGTAGCTGGAGTTATTTTCACAGTAAACCAGAGTTCATCTCCTCGGCCATGCTTGTAAAATAGCCAGCTGATCTGCCTCCTGCTTGTTGGGATTTTTAACATGTTAAGTTCAATTTGCAATATTTGTTTCCATATAGGAGTGGCATGCCTGTGAATTAGCCAGACAGCCAAGTGCCCCTCCACTAGAAACAACATTTACAACTTGCGTTGAATGACTTCTCTTTAAATGTTTTTTGTAGTGCTCCTTTCAAGTGCAGATTTCACATGCTGATGTTATGGACTTTCACTTTTCTCTTTTGAATAATCTTACAAATCTTTTACTAAACATCATAGGGCTCTGAAAATCATGAAGACCAAGAGGCCAATAATAATATAAATGAAATGGAAGATGGCCTGCAATCATCTCCAGGAGCATCTTCTGAGAGCCGCAAGGAGGTGAGGAAAAACATTTGCAATTTCCCATGTCTTTTCTCATCCACTTCATTTTTTCTTGATGTTATGGGCCAAAAATATCCAATTAAAAAAAAGACAATTCAATTCAAAAGAAAAAGAAATTAACATAATCGGTTTGTTTTGAACATTATGCAGATATGGACTGACACAAAGTTTAGGTTTGCTTCCTTGCTTTTCCACTATTTTCTTTTATTTTACTGATATTAATTTTTATTGTGTATTGAAATTTACACTGTAATATCTGAGCATACTAATATTCGTGACATCTATTATTTGCATCATGAAATTTTTGTGATGTTTAAAAAATCAAGTATAACACGAAAATGACATATAACCATGTAATCAACTTCCAGCTAATTGTACCCTGTTTTGCAATTGTTTTGCAGGACAGTGACAGAAAACAGAGTAACTCTGCAAAAGCTAGCTCCTCTCCCAAGAAGGCCGTTGCCTCAAGTAACAGGAAACCAGTATGTGTATAAATGATCTATTCAAACTTACAGAATAAAGCATAGCATTGGTGATTATAAACTGTAGTGGTCATAACCGTTTTCCCAAAAATGGTTTTTTCCCGAAGTTCTAACCACCAAGATGAATGCTATAGTATCTCTTAGCTATAGTATTTAAGGGCACAGTTTATTTTAGTGTCAAACACTGACTCTTTGTGTAGTAAATGCTTAATCATTGTTATCTAGACTTTGGATGGAATAATTATTGTCTCTCAATATTTGGAGGTTAAAGGGGCACATGCGCCAGTTTCTCCAATCGAAACTTGAAAATTTCAGCCTAAATTTTTCAAGTTGAAGTGTCAATTTCCTTTTCCGTCCCGAGTTTCTTCTTTTTCCACTGTGACCGCCACCACTAGTCGACGCCATTTTGACATTGACACTTCAACTTGAAAAATTCGGGCTTTTCAGTGTACCTTTACGCTCTTTTTTTAGTCATGCATCACAAATGAGAAGAATTATTTCTCAGATATCCAAAACTGCCGGTTCTCGGTGCTGTAATGCCAGGATTTCCTAAACTCTTTCTTTTTTGGCTTATTTTTACAAATCACTGATGTACAATACAAACACGTTGTTTGATCCACAGACAAATCAGACCCCTTCTCGCCGAGGAAATACAACCAATCAAATGGCGCCTCCATCGCCCGGCACACGTGATGCCTACAGCCCATCCAGGTCGTCACCCTCCAGTGGTAACAGGTCGGTCCCAGGCTACATGCAACCTACAAGAAGCTCAGGAGCTTCCAAGGGGCCTGTGACCCCCAAAAATAAAAAAGTTTTGGACAAGAAAAGATGATGTAGGGGGCCATTTATTAGAGACTATTTTTTGTGATTTAATTAAGACAATATTTTTTTTACTTAATTTACACATTCATTGTAAATGTCGCGACGATTCGCCACAGCATTTGGCCAGTTCCAGTTGTGCTTTTTGACTTCAGACTAATCCTCTAAGTCTCAAGTTCAACTTTAAGATTCTTGTTACCGATTTCCACTCACCATTTTAGTGTTGTGAGAATTTCGAGATCAATCACCGGAATATTTTCGACCACCTGACATTAAAATGATCTTGTAAAGCGAAAGTTAACTTTCGTTGTAGCGAGTTGTTCTTGGGAATCAAAGGTTTTTATTTCTGCCCCTCAATAGCCTTTAGAAACTAGCATTTTTGCTCTATAAATTAGACGTGAAGTGTAGTTTGGCGCTTTGGTTGACATAGGTTCAGACATAGGTGCTTAACGGGAAATTGAAGCTTCCCAGCCTTCTTTAGATAATATTCCTTGTAAACATTAGACACCTGAGATATCAAGCACATCATTATTGGAAAGATTCGCTTCACTACGCCGAGTTCAAACGTCCAATCTGTCACAGATTGTGTCACACTCGTAATCTCAGTTTTATCCTCTGACTCAACTAGTGAATGCCGAGTACATACGAGCTAGCCTTTTTCCCCTTTTCTTGTCCTAAATCCCTCGCCGGGCCACTTCGCTCGTATCTAGAGTCTTCACTCTTCGCATAAGACGTGCAAAACTGGAGCATGTGGTGTTTAAACAGGATCACCATTAATTAAAATCTGGGTCTGCGTAAGAACGACTTCGAAACAACTGCGCTGTGACTGCGACACAACTGCGGTTCTGCTGCGTTGTAAGTGCGGTTTGGCTGTAAAACAACTGCGGTTTGGCTAAGGCATTGCTGAGATACATCTCGTGACAGGTTGGAAGTTTGAACTTCAAACGGTGTCGATTTCATTATATTTGCAGTACGTAAATATTTATAAATCATTTGTTTTATTTTATGAAGAGCTTGAGAAAATATAGCTCTTTAAGACCTGTACAGAATATTGCCGGTTTTACAGAGGATTCTGTAATGGGCTACTTTCTATATGGCCCAATTTTAATTCTTTTTGTTTTTCAATGTCAAATAGTTCAAATATTCCAGTGTGAACAGTAGTATGTAATAAACTTTAAAGACTACAAACTTGTTGTTTTGGTTTCTGCATTAGTGGTGGATTTGTTCTTCCACTTTGTAATGACAAATTTGCTGGGAAACATATCTGCATGGCCACTCATGTTCCTCGTTCCATTTGTCAAAGAAAGTGGCATTTTAAATTATGCAGATGGAAGAGCCCGCCGGCAAATTCTTTAGTCTGAGTAGCCAGCGGGCGGGATTGTTCCCGCGAGAGTAAAGCTTTTGGGGGCGCGAACGCTTTTTCGCCCAACCCCCTTTGGGCTTCGGCTAGATAGCTCCCTCGTCGACGCCCTCTGGGGGTCCCGGTAGGGCAAGAAAGCTGGCAATTCATACTAGGAGACACGAGGAATAATATAGCAGCGGGGACGCACCTTCGCGTGTCTCGCGCTCGTGAACCGCAAATGGACCCGTTCCGGTATGGTACAGCGTCAACACTGTGTGAGGTAGGGAAGGGAGGGATAGGGCTTGCGAGCTGTGGCCCAGCAGGTCGAACTTGATTGTTGGCAGTTGCAGTATTGTTGGTTTCTTGGACAAGAAACAAGAAACTGGCGAATCGTTAGGAAAACCTAGTAACCAACGTATATGTTGCGACGAACATCCCATCCAGAGGGAAGTAGTTATAAGTGGTAGCCCTGTTGCATAAACATTGCTACGTATGTTTTTGCGCACACGCCATGCTTCTAAAAACATTCAGAGACATTTTTTACTTCTCGAAAGCAACTTCGGAAAGGAAAAGTTGCGGAATTTGTCGCGAATCCGGTTAGTTTTGGTACCGGATTCGTTTTTCTGTTTACATAGAGAAGGTTGATTTCGGGATGAAAAGTATCTAGATTATGGCTTATCGTCAGTACCAATCCGGTAACTTTATGCGACCTTCGCGTTCTCAGTTCGACGCAATGTTTAATTTTATTCTTATCTCTTGGGCCGAATAAACTCCGACATCATTTTATTCAGTTTTATTGCCCCCTTCTGTGTTCATTCTGCCAGGAACATTAAGCGGAGTACTCCCGATCGAGGAGAAGTTTCACACTTTTCCAATTCACACTTTCTGTCGAAGATGAATATTTGTTTCACATTTTGGTTGACGATACCCTTGCGACACAACCGCCTATTTCCGCCGGAATTCATAGAAATGTAAACTGTAAAGTCCGAATACCCTACAATGTAAACTGTAAAGCCGAAAGCCGTACGTAAACGCGTGAAGAATCCAATATACTCCCTATGAGTCAAATCCGATAACATTTTTTACAAATCCGGTTTCTTTTCCTGTTATATAAACTTAGCTAAAGTTGTTGTAGCCTGCCGCATGTAGACGTTTCCAATTTTCTTTGCTTCACGCGTGAAGCAAAGAAATTTGCTCGCAGGCCAAAGTTCTGGTAGCCGTGGGAATACTAGTCGGTGAATGTGAACCGATGTTTGCGTTTATACTCTTTGCGTGTTAATTGGCCTTGAAATTCCCGAAAAAGATTTCTCATAAGAGCAAATTCATGCAGCAACAAATATAACTAACTTTGAAATCTACAATATATGGCTATTTTATGTCTGAAAACTACTTTCCCTCTGAACACAATTTTTTACCAATCAGAGGCAATACCGAGATCTCATGGTGTCTTTAGGCCATCAGTATGAAACAGCTGTTTGCATTGTTCCTTGTGTGTCCTCAATTTGACTGGAAAACATGTGGTGTGTTACATGGTCCCAATCTGAAGCAAATAGCAGCTGATGTGCATAAAGTCCCATTCCTTTATTATACTTTAAGATGAAAACTGCTTTGTGTTTATTTTTATTTGGACCTCAATATAAAATGTTTTTTTGGTTTAAACGCTGTATACTGTTCCCTAGATTTGTCAACTGTTTCGAATTCAACGTCACGACGTCTGATCAAATAATCTCTCACTACACGTACGCATGCCAACACACATGCGCATACCAGCACACCCAAAACCAAATGAAATCATGCGTTGATTTACACTCATAAAACACGCGACACGTGTACACGTTCACACACTATACACACTGTACGTCCCTTGGACGTCGCTTCGCTTTCTTTGATTTTATAATGGTTTATGGCTTATCAGTTTCTTTATAAACTGAGCCGCTATGAAGTATAACAAAGTAATAATGTTTCAAGACATGGCTTAAAAAACCGACCAGGCACAGCATATTTCTAAATATGACTACAAAAGAAAAATAACACGACAAGTCAAAACTCCTAGTGACTCGTGGTCTGGTAGTACACTCGTCTTTCCTGGTGCTTCTGGTGCGAGGTAAAGAACGCGACATAAAATTCAGTCCAGCCACCAGTTCGCACCCTGATAAGATCGTACTTCTCTGGGCTTCTTTGAGCATTTGACAAAGTGTTCGGGTTGGCACAGGTTACTGTTGCAAAAAACAAAAATAGAAAAAATATATTACAACTTAAATTCGGTCCCACTAGTGATTTACATCTAATTGACATAAATAAATTATCAAGCAGAAAGCTGACGAGAGTTCCCTACTCTTCTTATGAAATCTAGGATTGTTGGGGCGTAACGGGGAGTAGGGTGTGGTGGGGTGAAGAGGTAGACGAAATCATGGTGGGTAAATGCCAAAGCAGGTTGGTTTTTACTCCCCTACACAAAAGCCATTATCTCTCTCACCATGTATAAAAGTCCCGCTTTCCCCCACCCTCCCCTCTCCCCCTCCTTCCCCTAAACGATCCCATAATCCCCAAGTTTCTGGAGTAGCAAAAGATTGCTTGGACTTCGGTGGGCATTTGTTACGTTATATCACATATAGACGCACTATATAATTATGCCTGTGTGTTGCCTGTTACCTATAAAAGCTTATAAAAACAAATAATTGGTCCAGTTTTATCAGGTTTTTTGCGCATGTTTTTGGCCGGGGGGGGGGGGAAATTGGAAATTTTCAAAGGAACCTCAGTTATTTTTATATGGGAATCCCCCTTTTTGGAAATTTTTCAGAGATAAGAACCATGTTATCATTATCCTGGTGTGTCGTTCAACAATTTCCCACGAATACTATATATATTTTATTAATAATTGTTCGCAGTAAATATTATTTTCTATTAAATCAACTTTGTCTTACTTGTCAAGATGTTTCCTCCAATTTCCTTCCCCTTAGCATAACGTTTAAGGAATTCTACCAAATCTTCTTCCTTAAAATCTTCTTCAATCTTTAGATCAACCTCGGCACCATTCGCTAGCCCAACATTGATGAAAGCGTCATCCCAGCACTTCATGGCTCTGGACAATTAAATAAAACGACGTAGAAATGTTAAGAAATTGTAAGAGATGCTGCGTGCTATTGTATATAAGCCTTGGCGGAGGAGACTCCCTTATATAAGTTATATATATATATATAGAATTTTCACTTGTAAAACAATAAGCTCCGACTCCAGTCAAGACTTTTAACAGGTTTATTCTCAACGTTTCGGCCTCACGGCCTTCCTCAGGAGAATTATTGCACTATCATAGTGCAATAATTCTCCTGAGGAAGGCCGTGAGGCCGAAACGTTGAGAATAAACCTGTTAAAAGTCTTGACTGGAGTCGGAGCTTATTGTTTTACAAGTGAAAATTCTACAAATTAAGACTTTCAATACTCCAAGATCGCGCAAGTGATCCTCCATTCCAGGGCTCAGATGAGCATTGTTTGAGGGACCATTCACAAGTCTTCAAAATATATATATATGTGTGTGTGTGTGTGTGTGTGTGTGTGTGTGTGTGTGTGTGTGTGTGTGTGTGTGTGTGTGTGTGTGTGTGTGTGTGTGCGTGCGGCCCCACTGAGAATTGTTTTTGAGCTGTTTGGCCTGAAAATGGGTAGAGATTTTTGCCATTCTGGTAGCCTGTAGCGCTTTTTGGTAGGCGAGTTCCTTCCTCTCCCCCTACCCCACCTTCGCCTTCCAGCCTGACCCCGACACCCTTGGTCAAGGTTTTTTGGAAAACGCGAACAAACGACGGTTAATTTGCCTGTGAATTTGTGCGTTTGAACGCCTGCGAATAGTTGTTGTTTCATTTTCTGAACTTACTTGTATATGTCGCATTTCCTTGGTGTGGCGGGTAGATCCAGTGGTGTTGGAGCAGCACTCATGTCTGAAGCCATGGGAGACCCTACCCTCCTGCCATCTGCCGACGCTGCACAGCTCAGCCCCCGCCCGACATAACCCTCAAATGTGCCAGATCCCGGGGGCAATAAAATATCCCACGGAGATCCAGGAATCGAGTTCTTCTTCTTCAAGCTCTGGATGAGATCCTTCAGAGGATGACCTTCGGTTGCTGGAGTGTCACGTGATACTTTCTTCACAACGGTTGTTATCTTTTCGGCCAACCAGCTGTCGGAAAGAAATAAGAGAATGATCCTTTTTCATCCGCATTATTATATCTCACGAGATTTACGGCAAATATTATCCCTTTATACCAATATAAACATTATCTCGCCTAAAAGTGAAAACTAAGGTTTCTTTAAATGAAGGACAGAAACGTTGAAAGAGAAATTTGCGAAATACGCTTTGATTTTAGATCATTGCTCATTGGAGCAAGTATCTGGTAAATCAATTGCGTTCTTACCCGAAAAGTGAGAAGATCTGGGTATTGGTATTGGTATTGTTTCAAGTTTAAAGACCTTTATCCCTTTATAGCTTTGACGAGAATGTGGCTTCCTCGACATCGTGCTTTCAATGTTTTCAATACATCGTTTTCATCTGACGCAGTATTTTTCATATAGCAGCAGAAATGGACCGTCCCAAGTTTTATATCAACACATTACAGTTTGGAGATTTGTAAAACACGAAAAAAGCAAGTGACACACTCGAATATCAGTCCCGCGGTCTGGCCAGCAACTTACGAATGCGCACAGCCTTTTAGTTGTAGAATGCCCTTCCCTGCCAAGCTCCACACTACACATGTGGTAGCTGTTGTACTGGCCAGACTGCGGGGTTGGTGTTCGACTGTGTCACTTGCTTTTTCGTCGGGTTTTTTTTTTTTTTTGGAGATATGGCATTTTAAAATATTTTTTGGCGGTGTATCTGATCATGAGCGTCTTCATGAACGAAACAAAAACAAGTATTTTGCATTTTTAATAAACTCTTGCAATGTAGCTAGACTTTCGTTATAATTATTTCTGCTTAGTTCAAATATCTTTAAATATTTGAACTAAGCAGAAATAATTATAACGAAAGTCTAGCTACATTGCAAGAGTTTATTAAAAATGTAAATTTTGCCGTCATCATGGGTTGTTGTACCGAAGTGGTATACAAAATGGCGGTCGCACACAAAGTTCTCTAATTTTCTAAATATTCTTTTCCCCATAAGTTAACTCGGTTAATAAAGATCGTCGGACTTCAAAGTTTTGCCAAGTCGAAGCCGATCACAAAGTTGAACATTGCATATAGCGACAGTTGCTATGGAGACACGGTTTGCAGGTTACTTAATTGAAAACGTTCTATTCCGGAAATATTACATGTATTTCTAACATTACTGTAGTGATAATAAAAATTCAGCAACTCGCCAAGCGATGTGAATTATTACAACAATTTCTTTCCTCTAATTTATACCATTTTTGGTTCGGGTAAATTAAAACATTAAATTTTACTAACCTTGCAATGCTTTTAATTTCATCGTTTTCTGCTCCTGCACTAGTTCCAAATTTTGGCAGGTCTAGTGCGTTCTGACGAAACTCTTTATACGAATCAGATAAACGTTGTCTTCGCGTCTGTCCCGAGAGATTATCGTGGAAAGGCTCTCGCATTTTGTATCCCCAGTCACACTTCAGGCAGCATACTAACTGAGACAGAGAAGTCACAGCTGTGTCATGATCGAAACACAACTTCTTTATGGCGTACAAAGCATCCACTGTATTGGCGAAGCTGATGAATTGCACTCCGACAATCGTATAGTTGGCTCCGGCGTTGTACATATCACGCTTGGTCTCCAGGCAGCCACGAATGACAGACGACAGCAAGGGACTGGGGCAGAAATTCACAATGTTACCATAGTTCGCTATGGTGTTGAATAGATTATATTCAGTTTGCACCCATAGATGCTTGACAAAAAGATCTTTTACCTGTGGTAGGAGACGAAAGGAATATAACTAAGTTACAACAATAATAATAATACAAGTTATAATAATAATAATAATAATAATAATAATAATAATAATAATAGGTGGGAGCTAAAGCAGCAGTATAGAGGGTACGAGGTGATTCAGCATAACATCATCATGGATGTGCTGGGAGGCTGGTCGAGAGAAACCGAAGCCTCAGTTCAATCAATGGTAGGACGTAAGGCGAATCAAGTTCTAGAGGCTATGCAAAAGGCAGTCTTATCGTCATCCCTAAATATAGCGAGAACTTTCAAGGTTGTGATGTGAAGATCCGCGACCAAAGTCCGACTGTCGGCCAGGAAAAATGAGAGACATTACGGATATTTATATGCTTAGTTTATAGTTTTTTTTTATACAAAGAACGAGAGATATTAGAGACATCTATATGCTTAGATTATAGTTTTTAGATTTGTATATATAATGAGAATGAGAGATATTAGAGACATTTATACGCTTAGATTATAGTTTTTAGATTTGTAGATATAAGGTTTTAGTAACTTATTTATTTATTTATTTTTTTAAGTTTCGCTCTTGCGCACAGGTTACGCTTTGCGCCCTGTGTTGCTTTTATAACACTGTGCATACAGATAGTTTTACTGCAATAATAATAATAATAATAATAATAATAATAATAATATCGCAGAAAGCATGAGAACTTGGAAGACAACTCTACCCCTCATCCACACTGAAGGGTCAATAACATCGAGGCAGCGGAATCTTTTCAAGGAGATTCTCTTTCTCCACTCTTATTCTGCCTTGCTAGGGTCTCGCTCCATTGAGCTCACTACTAAATGCAAGCACTCATAATTATGAAACCCAGGGTAAAACAATCAGTCATCTTTTCTACATGGACGATCTAAAAACCTACGCAAGAAATGACAGTCAACAGACTGGCCTATACTACTCAATATTGTAAAGATATTTAACGATGACATCAAGATGAAATTCGGGTTGGAAAAACAAGTGTGCCAAAGCAACATTCAAAAGAGGAAAACTGACAGAAACATCCGATCTGCAACTTGACACTGACACCTGTATCAAGGAATTAGACCAAGAGAACACGTGTAAATACGTTGGCGTGAATGACGGTGATAGTATACAACATGCCAAGATGAAAGAAAAAGTGAGTAAGGAATACTACGGTAGGGCAAGGATGGTTCTAAAAACGGAGCTCAATGCCGCCAATAGATTTGAGGCTATCAACACCTTAGCTGTCCCGGTGGTGAATTACAGTTTTAACATAATTGACTGGAAGATGAATGAAATCAAGAAGCTAGACACCAAAACAAGAAAACTCCTCACCCTATCAAAAATGCATCACCCAAAAGCAGATGTACACCCCCGGGGGGGGGGGGGGGGTACTTCCTATAATGGGCTATACGGGGATGCTCCGCCCGAAAGGGGTGCCTTTTTGAGGCTGGAGGTATATGAAAGGGTAGGGATTTTACAAGATGAAGTATATGAAAGGGTAGGGATTTCACGAAGAAAAGGAAAGGGTAGCAAAAACACGCTGTTGAAGCATAAAAAAGGTAGGGAAAACTGTCATTTAGTATTATAAAAACGGGTCTTTCAAAATATATCAAACAGACGCACGTAAAGGCTATATGAAAGGGGTACCATTTTCAATGAAAGGTATATGAATGGGGTACCTTTTCTGTCAAAAACGGTATACGAAAGGGTAAGGGTTTGGACCTCGGGGCGGAGCATCCCCGTACAAAACTTTGTTGAGTACCCCCCCCCCCCCCCGGATGTACACAGACTCTACCTTCCAAGAAATGTTGGTGGAAAAGGTCTCACCCAATTAGAAGCCACTTACAAAACAACCACGATAGGGCTCGATACATACCTAAAGCGCACAGAAGATGTCCTAGTCTAACTAGGACATCTTTTTAAGATCTTGACTTAATAAACCTAGACAAACAAGCAGATGAAACAACCACCAAATATGCAAAGAGAACCTAACAAATGGCACGAGATAAGGCCCAAGAAAAATTAACAAAGCAATGGGAGGACAAAGCCCTCCATGGAAGATATCCAAAGAGGATAAAGGAAGCGGATGTCGACCATCACAAAACCAAACAATGGCTCAAAAGCAGTGGACTGAAAGCAGAAACGAAAGGATTCATAATCGCAGCCCAAGATCAAAGCCTGGCTACTATATCATACAACGCCAGAATTATTAAAGATGGTACTAACCGTTTATGCAAAATGTGTAACGAATATGACGAAACAATCGATAATATTGTGTCTGGGTGCCCGGAACTTGCGACAATAGAATATATTCACCGACATATACGATAAAGCAGCCTCGTATATACATTGGAGTAGTATAAGGTGGGTCAGCAGATGACCACTTAACAAAATAAGCCACCATCGACAGGGATGAATGCCTATTTCCCCCATTTGTGACCATCACCTACAGGCCTCCTTTCAGTCGGCCTGCAGGTTATATCACCAATTGGGGGAAATAGGCATTCATCCCTGTCGATGGTGGCTTATTTTGTTAAGTGAGTCATCTGCTGACCCACCTTATACTACTGGGGTCTTTGTTTTACTCCACGAGGCTTATTTAAGCCCCAGAACCAGCTGAAATCACTAATAACCAGTTTTAACCACCCGAAAGCGTTTTCAACCACCCAGCCCCTTTATTTGGCTCAACCGCCATAACCGGGTTTTAACCACTAGAAAGCACGTGAAATTGGTCGGCCCTTTCCAGTTGAACAGAGTAGACCCCTTTGCATATCGCATCATGGAAGCCCCTAACATAGGGTACGTGAAGGTCAATCGATTAAAACTCCCTTGCCCGTGTTGTCATCGAAGAGTGAGTGTGTCAACGTTTTATAGACACCGAAAGAATGGCTGTCCGCACCTTCGAGCCTTTCATGCGCCTGAGGCGCCTTTGCCACCACAACAACCACCACCGCCACCACCGCAACAGCCACCACCACCACCACTCTTTCAACTGGTGGTTGTTCAAGGGGTCTTTGCAAACTCAGCTGTCAGCGAGGAAGAGCTGAATGAATGGCTTGACAAGCAAGAACAATCTTTAAGCCTGAGTGATCTTGACCCTTTTCACCAATATCCACGATGCGAGTTTTGTTTAGGCCTTCAGCGAAGGTAAAACATCACTCGCGACGTTTCAAACAGAGCTGATCAGCTTTTCCAATTGAAGAAATGTTCACTCCTTGTATATCAACGATGTCTGGACTGCAAAATTTCTTGAACTTTCTTAAATCCAGGAAAACTGGCCTGAAGCAAAGGAGTCGCGCTTGGGTAAGTGCCAGAAAGAGCACCATCGGTGCTTCAGAAGTCGCCGCGCTGATAGGGGCTTCGCCTTTTGAAAATGAAAAGAGCCTACTCTTCAAGAAAGTACAGGCACCAGACATGGCCAACATGACGGCATGTACCTGGGGCAACCTTTTCGAGCCAATCGCGCGAAAATGTTTTGAACAAAAACACGAAACAACCGTCTTTGCACACAGTGTCTCGCTTAATCTGGCAAAGGAGCACCCCCTTTACGGAAAGCTTACATGTAGCCCCGATGGCTACTTCGAAGACAAAGACGGCAACATTATTCTCTTAGAGTTTAAATGCCCTTTTAAACGAAAGATATCCGTTAGATCTATTCCGCGTTATTATGTGACACAACTTCAGACAGGCCTCGCTTTCAGTGGAAGCCTAGTAAAAAGGGGTCTTTTCGTTGACTCTTATTTCAGGCTGTGCCCTTTGAAACAGTTGTCATTAAGCACATACCATAATGCGAAACTAAATGGGGGTGCTGTACATTCAACAAAGGCAAATAAAACACTTGCCTGGGGTGTTGTTTACCTCTTCTCTAAACAACCCTTAACTAAAAACCAAACTGAGCTTGTTGATGTCGCTGAACTTACTCAGGTTCAGTTTGAGAAAATAATGGCAAGCATCGAGGAGAAAGAGCTCTGGTGTTCTTACGGCCCTGTGAGAACAGACTTTAGCAAGGAAGTCGAACGTGAGGAGTTCTTAAGACGACAAAAATTCAAGAGCGAGTTAAGCAGCAATGTCGAGGGACCAAGAGCTGTTGCATTCTTTACTTGGAAGCTCCTTGATGTTACAGAACTTCCAATCACCCAGCACGAGGGGTTCTTAACAAGCATTCAAGCAAGGGCCGAGAATTTTCACAGGCAGCTCGCCGAACTTAAAAAAAAAATTCATTCACTTATCAATACAGACGACAAAACAACTTCCGCTGGAGAAGTTAGCGAAAATGAAGGCGACGTCGAGGCCTTTCTTCGGGGGCAGTTTAAGCAATTCTAGCTGAATGTATGGCCGCTTGCCAGCATCGCTCATGCTTTCGGTATGTAGATGGCTTCGGAAGCCTTATGTAAGATAAAATTTTCCGTTTTCTTGGCCCTTCTTTCAAAATTAGGGCTAAGATTTTATAAATTTTGAAATTTAAAGAAATATTATTTGGGAGATAAGGTTTTATGTTTGTATGAACATATTTTGTTTGTTCAAGTTCGTCATAGGTTAATCTCATAGAGGGTTCCCCTTTAAAGTTTTTTCCTAATAACTGATCAAGTTTATATTTAAAGTTATAATCTGTCTTGACCCTGCTTTTAACTGTTATATTTTTATTTCTGTAAAGGTCTGCATAATGAAATGCAGCACCGTCTATTATTTCAATGTGGCGGCATATTTTACAGACAAGTTCCGCTGAATCAACCATGAGTAAAAAAGATCCACCACAGTTTTGACATGATTTTATATTTTCGTTTGTTCTGCTTTGAAAGAAAACAAACTCATTTTCATGGTACTGCTCTATTAATTCTTGTCTTGCCGACAAAGAAAGATATAAAAAGATAATTTGTAACTTATCTTTAAGTTGTGAGCGGTTTAACTCGTCTATATAGTCATTTTCATAGATGCCTCGCAGCCAGACGTGTTTGTGTTTAACATCTAAGGCATCTAATTGAGTCTTGTATTCATTCTTTTTATCCATTTGTCTGACGATAGACAGCTGTTTATTGAAACGTTCTGCTTCAAGTCTCGTCATGGTTATAACTAGAAATGACAAATGTTCAATAAGTAAAACGAACTGAAGCGCCCCCAAAACTGGACGCTCAGGAATGTAATTTTGATAAATAAAATCGGGGTGCTTCGGGGTTTATTTTGCGCTGCAAAGATTACAAAGTTCGGTGCACCCACCCGGTTCTTCTTTCTCGCACCGCGTTTTACAATCCTGGCAAAGGAGACTGTGACGCAGGGCCATATGTTTTTGGTAAAGCTTGCTGTGGTTGATTTTCAGTTCATTATACTTCTGTGCAAGATTTTCATATCGTTTATTTGCAGCCTGAAGCAATGTGATTAATTCCTTTAGAGAAAGCATTGCTCTATATATTGTTTTTCTTTCGAGATTTGTAGATTAAACCCAGAGTTTACTCTTTTAAATACGACTTGGATACGTCTGCAAGATGATTTAATTTTTTTTGAAACTCAACTTTTACTTCTTTGCGAAGTTCTTCTCTGATCTTGTCAAGATCTAGTGCTTTAGGCTGTCCACCCTGTGTGGGCTTTGTTTCACCAGAGCGGATCTCGTCTTTCAGTTTGTTATATTTTTCAACCTCTTTTATGATGATCGTAAACTCTGGATCGTCGATGTTATTGTCAGTTAAAGCCTTTGAGATCATCTCATAGACAGAGTTCCGCTTGGCAACAGCGAGCGTGTAGATTTTCTCGTGTTTCGCGATTTTTCGTTCAAATTTCTTGCTGAACACTGTGAGGGCCGCGGAGGAAGCCCCTGTAACCGCCGCCACACCAGCAAGGGCAGGACTGGCCACAATCCCAACTCCAGATAATGCAGTCGCGAAAGTAGCTGATGACATGCCTGTAGCAACCAAACCAAGACCCACAGCCGCTGCATGAAGAATCGCGTGGGCCCGTTTGTATTTTTTTGCGACCTGGCGATAGTGGTCGGCTTCCTTCTCAAGCTCTTTCTGTAAGTCTGTTATTTTCTTGAGCCGGAAGTCTTCGCCATTTGCTGGTAAGCTTGGGTAAAGCGATTGAGTCTCACTGTAATCCGGTGCCGATGGCAACACATTAGCTGAGCTCATGGTTGTGTATACATATTAATTTATTTCAACTTCAAATTCAAGAGGCATGTTATTGAAATCAAAAAGGTCATTGTTCTCATCCCTCACAGACAGTGTTATGCTGTTTACATAATCGCCAGACGAGACGTCACGCAAGATGTTCTGCTGTGTTGATTCATAGAAAACTTTCTCATATGGCTTTCCGCGAAGATCAAATCGAGCCAAGACTGTCGAAGGCTTGCCGTTGAACAGGTTCTGTTCTTTATCAACCAGATCGCAGTGGATAAAGTAAGTGCTTGGTGAGTCGAATTTTTTACTGGTTATATGTGGAGGCGTTTGTAAGCCCTTGCCAAATAATAATCTGATATTATTGGAAAGACCTATTACATATTCACCTCCTGGGTTCAAAATCGCCATAGCACCAAGAGAAGAATACGATTCCACTGTAAGGGCTATAACCCGTTCTTCGTATTTGTCAACTATCGTTTTTGCTAAACTACTAGGAGTGTAAAAACTAGGCTCAATGTTGATTATAGTTGGTTGGGCCTCCGAGCCTGATATTTTGACAGATATTTGTCCTCTTTGTTTCAAATTATGCCACGAATTGCAAATCGAACAAGAGACGAGCCGGATATAGCTCGGTTTCTTAAGAGGGTGATCGAAGTAGATGGTGTGAGGGTTCGAAGGTGCGACGATTGTTAACACAACCATTGTGTATATAAAATATATTTATATACAATCATGTTTGGCAGGCGCCCTGGCGGATTTAATCCTGGTTCAAACCTTGGTCTAGACATTGGCGGTCACGATTACGGGCCTCCACCCCCGTTTTTTCCTCGCCGCCAAAATCCCCTCTATATCAGTAAAAAACCTCCCGCAGTAAATCCGCAACTGGCTTGGATGAGTTCTCCGGAGGCCGCAAAACTTTCTACAGCTGCCAAAGCGAAGGCAATCTCAGACTTCAAAAGGCGTTTCCCGCACGCCGATATGTCAAGATTTACAACAGAAGTTTCTTTCGATGAAAATCACAAAGCCTCAGCAGTAGTTCTTTTCCCCGAGGGGCACGGCTCCTGGGCTATGCCCTCAGACATACCGCACAAGGATTGGTCTCAACCCCTGAAAGACGCGCTTGGTTTAGGGTATATTGGTGGTTTCCCCTATCAGTTGACGTTAAACCGAAACACACAAAAATCAATCCCTGCTGTTGATTTCTCTACCTCAATCGACAAAGACATGATGATCGGCTCTGTCTTGAATGACGAAGCACAAAAGATCTATGTCACGCCAACAGATTATTTCACAACGAAATACAGAAACATTTTCAGAGACACACAGATTACATTCAAAACCGCGAAGTATGGGAGAAAGTGGCTTGGCGGGCCGCATATGAATTTCTGGCCGCAACAACTGAACTTCGCCCTGTGGTGTGCAACAACCGGCTGCGGGATCTCGCGTGACCTTCTGTTTGATAAGAACTCTCTTCTCTCCCTAACCCCGCAGCTCCGGTCATTTTACAGGTTTCACGTCTATTTCACAACAAGACGAATACTCTTCAAGCTGGGTGGGGAACAGAGCGTGAGTGCTTTGCCAGACGACCCTACATTCAACCAGAAAGACAACAAGTTCAACATCGACGCATACAAGAAGATTTGCCAAGAGTTCGGTGTAGACCCCAGTTCTGACTTCCGTTTCACATACGGCAAAAACCACGGCCTTGGCAATGTGTACATTTGGGTTACTGGTGGTGGGCCCCTTTCTACTGATTACAACTATCCTGATCCCGATCTAGCCCTGTTTGATGACGAGCGCGTCACAGACAGAAAAGACCCAAACTATCGCGCAAACGGCATATACTTCGTTCGTAACGACCAGGGCGCTGTTAGCCAGTTCGAGCACTTTGTGGCGAATTATGCACAAGGGCTAACACAGCCAGGGCTCGCGCGTATAAATCAGTCAATCGAGGCCTTTGTGTATTGTATTCTGGGTGCACAAGCAAACACTCGCAGCAGCATTCTTGGGAGTGGAGGCCGGGCGTTCGAAACGCAGAGAGTCTTCTTAACACTCTTAGAGGAGGCCGTAAGACTGAACGATATATCTAAGAGCGTACAGCATTATCAGCAGACCATCCAAGCAACGAAAGTATGGCTAAACTTTGTAGTTGCCCCTGGGAGCTGGCTGATGCCGTCACGCATGGTTATCAACACCGAGAGCGTGGTGGGGTACAATAATAATCTTATGCAGGCAACTCAAGGGATGAAGCTTGGTGTTAACAATGATGTCAATCTTGCCACAAAAAAATCCTCCCTTCGCCCCATGGACGGAGGGCCGACAAAGATTAATCCACCAAACAGCCGCCCATCGAACCCGATTCACAAACAGGCGACACAGGCACAGGGCATCGCGCCCAAATCAACGGCCACACCAACACCACAACCAGCCCCCACACCAGCCACAACACAACCCCCAACGCAAGAGACTAAGATCGAGCCGCATCACGTAAACAAGGCGCTCATTGGCGTGGGTGCGCTTGCTTTAGCAGGCTTGTTTATCTGGATGCGTTAACGCTTGCGCTTGATTGTCTTTTCAACCAAGAAAGCCACAACGGCAAGGATCAGTAGCCAGGCGTGCTCGCCAAGAAAGGATAAAACCTGGCCGGCCGTTTTGAAGATAAAGCTCACGATCGAGCCGAGCATGCCTGGCAAGATGGAGGCAACCTTATTTCCTAGGGCTTTAAGCCCATTGCCAATAGCCTTGGTGCCGGCCTTTAAGCCATTCATTGCAGCAATCGTCACAGCGCCTATGACTAGACCTGCAGCCAGAACAACTGCTTGAAGGGTCCAGCCATATTTCTTGAATATCTCTTTGACCCGCTCTCTCAAAGGCATGCCCCTTTCTCTCTCCTCGATTTCTGTATTGACTCTTGCCAGTTCTTCATCACGTTCTGCAACTCGGGCTTCTGCAGCTTCTCTGTCAGAGGGAGAAGTGTTCTCATCCTCTATCGCGCGTCTGTCTTCAGCGTTTAGTTGCTCAAGCTCTCTTTTTTGTTGTTTCAGTTCATCAAGCGGCTTTTTAGCGTCCATCTTTGCACTAAGTTCATTTATGCTACTGTTTATGTTATTATTGTCGGCTGTGAGTTTATTGATGTCTTCTTGTAATTTTTCTGCTTGTTTTGCTGTTTTCTGAAACTGTAGCAGTTGTTTTCTTTTATTTTGATGCTCAGATTCAAGCTTTTTCTTTTCATCTTTCAGCCTTTGTATTTCTTCTTCATTCAGTGTCCCATGCTGGTTTTCAAGCTCCTGAATCTGGTCATCAGCCTGTTTTATTTGATTTCTAAGGACATCCAGGTCTTGCCGAACCTTGTCTCTATCTGCGAGCGTTTTTTCCATTTGTTGTTTTTGATTTTGTTTTGCTTGCAGTTCTTGTTGTTTTTGTTTTTGTTCTGCTTGATAGTCTTTCATCTGATCAAACATTGACTTTCCGAGATAAATTTTGATTTCTTGTGAAAGATGCGGGTTTTCCCTTAGTTGGCGTGTTACAGCGTTTTTTGTAAACACAGGATATGCCTTTTTTCCACTGCCAACCATTTTAACGTACAGCCTCGGGTTTTTGCCTGTTCTATCTGTTTTGTAAAATGTTTCGATAGCGTCTTTATTCGCATTTGGGTACATGTCTGTGAGGTCTGCCCAAGGCGAAGCTTGTCTTGTTCGTTGAAGCCGCTGGCTTAAGTCATCACCCGCAAGCAGAGGGTCGGTGTCATCTAAGCCGCTCTGTTCGCGAGGCAGTGTATGCATTTCATGTTGTTCACCGCCATGATATGGGGTTGATGTGCCGCCCGGTTGAAAGGTAGTTGTTGTGTCGACTTCTTCTTCGTCATCGTCATCGCCATCGTGGTCAATATCCCAGTCAAGCCCGGTGTTTTCGTTCTCGCCAGGTATATCATAACCTCCTTCTGCCATGATGATATATAAATATAAAATTTATATATATGGCTGTGCAACCAAACCTCCTCCCAACGAACGCGGAGAAGATTCTTGGGGCAATGAAAGCAGAGCGCACCGTAAAGCGCATCACATTTGAGCGCTCTACAGCTAATCCTGGCGAGACCCTGTACGTTACGGTGCCCAAGCTCAACGAACATGAAGTTATCGTGTCGGGCTCGCTTGCCTTGATTTTTAACATCGACCTTGCCGGCGGCCACGCAAACAACTCTCTTGTACAAAATGTCTCCAGAGCACTAGTTGACAGGCTTGTTGTCAAGTTTGCCGCCACCACTGTCCAGGACACCGTCGGGTACGATATTTACAAGATCTTTGAGGACCTCTTCCTCTCTGTCGACAAGCGGCGCGAAAACATGCTTTCAGAGGGCATCCAGAGCGTTGACTTGTGCAATCATCATCATCTAGGCCTATTGCGCCAATGAGGCGCACAGGGCCTGATTGTTGACTTGTGCAAGATTCGCTCTAATTCCGGCGACAAAAAGACCTCTAGCGTGGATGTGGAAAACAAGCTGGAGACCATTTACAAAAACAAATACCGCATCAATCTGGATCACCAGATTCTAACAGACCACGGCGTCATGTATCCGCAGGCCCTCTACAACGATTTGACATTCGAGATTACGCTCGCCCAGGCTTCTCAAGTTGTCAAGGGTTCGGATACAAGCAAGCTTGTCTACAAGTTGACAAATATCCAGCTTGAGTACGAGACAATCCGAAGTAAGCAGCTGGCTGACGAGGCAACAAGTGTATACTCTAGCGGAAAGGAGTTTGCCTACGACCATATCATGCGAGAGGAAGTGGTCCCCTTCTCGAAGGGTTCAGACGCACGGCTAAATCTCAGGGTGAACCCTCAGCGAAGGTCACTGAAAGCCATCCTTCTGCTATTCATAGAGCCATACACGGCTGGAGCCAGGGACTCAGAAAAATACTTCAATCCAGACATTACCAAGGTTAATGTTACCATCAACGGCTCACCCAACAGGATTTACAACGAAGGCATCAGCGGGACAGACATGTGGAACGAGGTCAGCCGCCTCTTTAAAAAGAGTGGTGACGGCAGGCCCAACATGAATCTGACCAAATATCTCACAGGCAACAAGTTCGGCCTCCTTATCGACCTTCGGTCCATGGCTGATACAACTCTTCACGGTAACGACCAACGCCTTGTCAACACAAAGGACGGCGTACATCTTGAGATCGAGAGATCACCCTCCGGCTCAGGAAACGTGCACTGCCACATCTACACCATCAGCGACTCGCAGATGAACATCATGGACAGGCAGCTGCAAGCGGTTCAGTATTAAATATAGATGGACCCCCAAAAGTTGCCCTTGAATGCCCTAATCATAGGGCCGACTAACTCTGGCAAAACACAATATCTTCTGAATCAGCTACGTGGCCCCTTCAGGGGCAAGTTTGATTATATCGTTCTCTTCTGCCCAACATTTGTCCACAACAAGACCTACGACGGCTTTGTGGACAATGAGCCACGCATTTTCGTGATTGACTGCCAGCAGCACGAGATTGAATTTTGGCTAAAACTAGCCAGTTACCACTTCGACGGGACAAACACGCTCTTTGTGCTCGATGACTGCGCCGCTTCGAAGGATGTGAAAGGCCGCACGAGCCAACTTGTCAACCTCGGCTTCAGTGCCAGGCACAGCGGTATTTCCGTGTGGGTGTTGGCGCAGCAGTTAACCAGCATTGCCAAGCCGTTTAGAGAAAACGTTGCAGCGATTGTGCTTTTTTACATCCCATCAAGCAAAACAACGAAGGCTATCTTCGACGACTATGCCGGCGAGCTTGAACATCAAGAGTACAAAGAGTTGATTGCAAGATTGAAGAGGGGTAAGTTCTCTCACCTGGTTTTCTCTCTGCGGCATCCTTATGGGGTTGAAGTGAAAATGTGAAAATACAATGTATACTCTGGGTCATGAATGCCTCCACCAGTCTCCACAAGCTCACAGTCTTTTCACAGCTTCTTGGTGAATTACAGAGCAGGACGGAAGAGATGCAAATCCAGAAAATCAAAGCAGCTGGCGAGGACGATCTACGCCTCATGCTTCTTAGCCGGTATCCTTTGAAAGTTGTTAAAATGCCAGACACAATGGCTTCACTCATACGGGAGATTGAAAATATCTTACCTGACATAAAGAAAATAATTGAGAATTAATATATACACGATGGCAACAAACCCTGGAGACGAGGGCGCACTTCAAGACTTCTTTCAGTTTCTGGAGGAAAGGTTTCCTTTTAACGAACCTTTTACGGAAGCCAAACAAATTGAATTCATGCAGATTATGGGGGCTATTTGTCAGATGATGGATGAAATCATTAAAAAACAAATGTATACACACGATGGCAACAACCCCTGGAGACGAGGTCGCAATGAATGAAATCATGCAGATGCTGGAGTCAGGCCCTGATAGCTCCTTACCGTCGGCGATTCCTGAAGTCTTAACAGGTCCAGACACTCAAGCTCAACGTGAGAAACTGGCAGTCCTTGTTTCAACAGGCAAATCAAAAGAAGTCATCGGTGCCCAGCTCACACACGAGCAGGTGAAGCGACTGACAGATAAGGAGGTTGAAAAATTCTACAAAAGATATGAAGCCTATGTCGGTAACAAGACAACCGAGTCTCTGATTGACAGCTTCATAATGCTCGTAACCAAAGCCGTCGGCTTGGCTGTTGATATTGACGACGTGAAGGAGTTGCAGAAAGAACTCAAAAATGACTACATGATTCAACATGAATTGTCCTCTCTTGCTGGAGGTCTTGCACTGCGATGTGGGCGATTCTTGGCCTTGGCCAATGCTGCTTTGATCACTACAAAACACATCGACTTCAAAAAGGAGTCTCCACCCGTTCACCCAAGCAGCAGGGACAGTGAAGGTTACCCCCTGGAGGGCTTTGATGAAGTTGACGGACCACGAAGGAACCATGAAGGAACCACGAAGGAACCATGAAGGAACCATGAAGGAACCACGCAGGTTTAAAATAAATATATACACGATGGCGCAACCGCTCGAGACGATTCCTGAAGAAAAAGTCGCTCCTACATCCACGCACGTTACCTCTGATACCCCAAAGACTGCTCCAGCAAAAAACCCTGGCCGTGTTGCTTCTGGAAAAGCCTTGGCTGAACGAAAACGTCTGGCAAGAGAGGCAAAAAAACAAGCCAGCCAGGCAAACGAGCCTGCCCCCCAAAACTCGACAAAGGCAGAATCTAGCAACAACACAACATTTCTCATCCTTGGTGTTGGAGGTTTGATTGTCTCCGCTTTGGGCGTCTATTACCAGCGCGAGGCCATTATGAATGCCCTTGGGCGCAACAAGACACCACCAGCAGCAGCAGAGGCCCCTCCACCAGCAGCAGAGGCCCCTCCACCCACACAGAGGCCACCGAGACGAAGACTTCGTGAGATGGAGTAAATATATATACACAATGGCCAATCTCTTTCAAGGGTTTGTAAATGGGGCTGCAATCGGTGGCGTTCTTCTTTTTATGTTAAGATTCAACATCGCGGCTCTAAAAACAGTTTGGCGCTTAGCCACAGAACTAACAGAGAGAGATGAGGGGTCGGCTGAACAAAAACATAAATATACACCATGTCTGACAACAAGCTCGTGAAATCTGTTCTTGATGCTGCCACAATCACTGGCCTTGTCGCTGGTATTGGCTGGATTGGCAAGAAAATCATCAAAGAAAACCTCACAGGCGACCCCAGCGCGAACCTGATGAATTACGTCAAGTTCACAGCTGTCATGACTGGGGGCATCGCGCTCAAGAAATACCTCGAGGACCAGAAAATCCTCCCTTCAACAGTGTAATTATATACAAGATGGCCTCAATCGCTATCATGGTTGGTGGCGCAATTCTCAATGCAGCTGCTTTCACTGGCGGCAATTATCTTGCAAAATACTTGTCAGGAGACAGCGGCAAAGCCGCTCTGGATGAAAAGATCAGACACGATAAAGCGTTAGAAGCCTATCAAGCGGCCTACGCCAAATACCAGAAAGAGCGCACGAAACTCCTCGACTGGATTGCAACCAATGATCGGATCAAAGATCAAGCGAAAAAGAACTTTCAAGACACTGATCAAGCTCTAGTGCTCTACAACCAAACACATCGGGAGCAGCAAATAACACTCCCCAAAGAGCCCGAGTTCTCTGACTTCTATAAGCCTGGCCCTCAGCAGAAGCAAGGTGAACTCTTGTTTATAGGCACTGGCGCACTCGCCCTTGGTTATGCAGCGTTTCGCTTTTTGTAAAAACCTATATATACAACCATGGGTCATCGGAGCGCTGCATTTGATGGAGCTCTCTACTGCTTTGGAGCTATAAGTATCACTTGGCTTTATTTTGAAGGAATGCTCAAATTTCATAAAGCCTTTTGCCAATTGCTGCATGAGGAAAAACAAAATCAGCTAGACTTACAAACTGCTCTCAAGATGGGCAAAGAAAATATCGAAAAAACACTGGAGTACTATGAAGAAAAGATTCAGGAAAATGTAAAGATTGTAAAGGACGAAAACACACCTCCGTCAGAAGCTCTCAACGCTTTTAAAGCTTTACAAACAGATGTCATGATCAAAGACTATACCTTTGAACTGCTGGATAAAGCTAATGAACAAGAACTGCTGGATAAAGCTAATGAACAAGAACAAAAAATGTATAATATATGGAAGTCAAACTTTCAATGATCTATTACAGCCCCAAAGGCTACTGGAAAGGCCTTGCCGCTGTAAAAAAGCTAGCTGCAGCAGCCAAGATCTCTGAAGAGGCGGCAAAGAAATGGCTCGTCAAACAAGCCCTTTGGCAAATATATCTCCCTGCTCCACACCACATCCCGCGGCCCAAGTTTGATGTCTCTACACCCAATTCAGTGCATCAAGCGGATCTACTTTTTTTGCCACACGACAAACTGCCTCACGGGAGAAAGGTTTACAAATATGCTTTGACAGTTGTTGATGTGGCCAGCCGTTACAAAGCAGCAGAGCCCCTGACCTCGAAAGAGTCTGATGAAATTTCTAAAGCGCTGGCCCGGATATACAGGCGCGGGCCTTTGAAATGGCCACAACTGTTGCAAGTCGACCCGGGGACAGAGTTTATGGGAGCTGTGACTAAAGAGACTGGAGCCCATAAAACAACCATTCGCCGTGGGCGCGTTGATATCCACAGAGATCAAGGGATTGTTGAAAGATTCAACAGAACCCTGGCTGAAAGATTGTTTGGTTACCAGTACGCAGTTGAAATGAATCTGCCCTCTGGCCGGTCGACCGCTTGGGTTAAAAGATTGCCAGATGTTATCTCTGCCTTGAATAATGAAGTAACAAGATTGACTGGCAAGAAACCCACTCAAGCAATCAAAGAGAAAGCCACCTCAGCCAAGCCCGCAACCCCATATGCTAGGCCTGTGGGGGTGAATGAGAAGAGGCTCCCTCCTAGGGTTAATGTGAGATACTTGTATTACCCCGGGGAACTAGAGGGTGGTGGCAGGCGCGCGACGGATCCGATCTGGTCTTTGAAAGTCTATAACATTGAAAGGGTTGTCACCAAGCCAGAGGCGCCTGTGATGTATTACCTCTACGATGGGCCCAAGCGGGGCTTCGTTCGCGAGGAGTTGATGGTTGTGCCGCCAGGCACTCAGTTGCCACCAGCTGGATTGTGAAACTCAATTGGTTCTGTGTGAATGCCGTCTGGTAGCACCCAGCGCTTGTCGTAGTAGGCGCTGAGGCCCAGCTTACGCTGTTCGTACGTGTACATGGCGCCCTCGTGCATTCGAAAGCCTCTGTTGACTGCCATGTCTTTGAACCCATCGAGGGCTCGCTCGTATCTTTGCCAATGGAGCTCGTTCTGCTTCTTGTTGACGCCCTTGGAGGACATCTTGGCCTGTCCGCTAGCCTCATCTTCTACGTAATAGCACTTGCTGCACAGAGCGATGGCTCGTGTGCCTTCTTTTTCAAGCTTGAACAGGCCAGGCTCTCTGTTGCTCCACTGGTCCCAAGAGAGCCACTTGTTTTTCTCCCTTTCGAACTGCTTGCGGAGCTCTGGTCGAACTGCCTCTTCTAGAGTGTCGTGCGAAAGGGCGAAGTACATGCTGTCCGTGTCCATCTGGATGAGCTCGAAGTCACGCCTGTCGAGATAGTGATCGAGGAACTCGTAGTAGAACTGCAGCATGCGCAACTTGGCAAGTTGATATACGACGATACCGACTTGAAAGGGGCGGTTTATGGTGACCTTGGTTTTGCGCAACTCGATCTTGTATGCGCCCCCGATGTCTTCAAGATCTTCGAACCAGGCTGAGCGCAGGTGTTTGTCGACCTCGTCTTCGTCGCGGGTATACACCACTTTTGTCTGGCGCTCGACAGCCTCGATGAACTTGCCGTAAGCCGAGTTGCCCAGAAGCTTGAACACTTCTGCGAGCAAGGCTTTCTCTTTGTCAGCGTCGCCTTTCCTCCGGTTGTCTGCAACCTCCCGGACGAACCAGTCGAAGACCTTCATCGGGGTATAGTCGAGCGTGCGGTAGACCGCGGTTACTTCGAGCCCGTGATTATAGAGCCACTCTAGCACTGGGGCGTACAGCAGCACCTTTTTGGCTTGAAGAACACCGAGCAGCTTCTTTTGTTTAGGCAACTGGGTTCTGTTGCTTTGCGCTAGGTACTCCTTCATGTGTTGAGGGACACCCTCTTCGCTCACGCAGGTGTTGATGAAGAGCGGAGGAAACTCTTCGAAATGCTCCCACAGAGCCCGAGGGGCTTCGATGTCGACCTCGGCAAACCCGAACCACTGGCCTATCACTAGCTTAGTGATCAGGGTTCTCGCAGCCTGTTGGGGGTCTTCGTAATGGACGACCTTCTCTTTGCCGCTGGGCATTTTTTGCAGCATGGTGCTGGGGTACAATGAGCTGGCGTCGAAGCCAAGGATACGCTTCACGGGGCGCGCCAAGTCGTATTTGTGTGAGCGGATGCGGGTCTCACCGGCTACGTGCTTGCGTGTGAACACAAGGCTGGGGCCGCCAACCACCGCCGCTTTCAGCATTGCGTAGGCTTCGGGGCCTGGGGCAAAGAGGGGCGGCCGCCTGTTCTTGGGGCCCCTCAAGGTACCCCGCAGGATATATTGCATCGAAACCCCGGGCAAGGAGACTGCATCTTTGAAAATGTCAACCCCAAGCTCGGTGTAAAAGGCTTTCATTTTCTCGAGCGCTTCGAGAAATGGCGCAACGTCGAGGTTGTTGTAATATTGCAGCCAGTCTCCGAAGGTCTTCATCCCGCGCTCTTTGAAGACCTGTTCGCATTGCTTGTACTCCTCTGGAGTAAGTGTAAAGCAGTTGCGGAGTTGTGAGTACCAACACCAGTAAGGCGGGAGGCCCTTGTAGTCGAGTTTGTCGGCGCTGTCAAACCATTCGTATGGGAGCCACGATTTGGTCTGTTTGGCCCCATACGTCTTCACCCATTTCTCGTAAGTGATGCCTGGGGCGAGATAGTTGATGATATCGAGAAACTTGAAGGAGGGGGTGTTGATAAACATGATTTGTCTTTGTTTCTCGCCAGCAAAGACACCGCGTTCTTGCCCGAGGTGTGAAACAAAGTGCTTTCGGATAAGATGCAGATCGTATCGGCCTGAGTTAAAGCCGACCACGGGGACCTGCTCGCACCAGTGTTTGATAAGATCTTTTTGGGCGTCTGTTAGCCCCTCAAGATCTGGAGGCATATATCGTCTGGCTATATCTTCTCGGATTGCGTTGCCGCGGCGCACCAGAGATTGATAAAACAGCCGGATAAGCTCTTGGGGATCTTTAGAGCAAATGTACTCAGGCTCAGGCTCTAGAGTGTCTGCAATGGAGACTGAGATAGGCACGTGCTCGCTTTCGTAAGAGAGATCCCTGGTTGGCTGACTTGCCTTGGTTTTGTCTTGATAGGCTTCGAAGTCGTAAACGATGGCGTGTGGGTACGTTTCGTTTCGTTTAGGTGGAGCTCGAGCGTACCACCAAGGAGCAGGGCGCTCGTGCTCCCACCGCTCAACTAGATTATAGCCGAGCATCGTGCGGATCTCATGACTGATTTGCGCAGTTCTTAAGAAGGCTTGCTCCCTTGTGATTGGGTTGCCTTGCCTGTCATTTTTGATCGCTTCGTTTCTTTGTTCTGGTGAGGGGAAACACTGGCGGCAACCATGCCAGTGACAGCCATGAAACTGGAACACGGTGTTGCTCTCTGGGTGATAGCCGTCAACCTTGTAGCCACCAATGATGCGCTCGCCGCCGTGACCACATCTGTGGTGATGGATGTGAATGCCCCTTTGCCGGGCCTCATATTCAAGCCAACAGGTTGCTCTGATACCAAAATTGGCTTCTGGATAAAAGGCCTTCTCGAAAGCTGACTCCGGGGCAAGGATCTGATTTCCGGGGCAGGAAATCTTGGTTTCGCCGCGAGTGCAAGTCTTGGCGTGGCGGGCTAGATGACAGGCTTTTGTAAACCTACCCCCACACTCACCACAAGTGTAGTTGTTTGTGACTTTGTTGATGTCGGTGATCAGAAAGGCATGTGAGCCATAGATGCCGACAGTCATTACGGGAGGGTGGGTGCCAACTTTGTCATAATGTGAAGGTGTGTAACTCAAAACAAAGTCGCCGTCATCTGTAACAGTGTAAGCGGCAATCCCTTGTTTAAAGTGTCTTTCAAGCAAAGGAAACTTTTTAAAGGGCACAAGATTGCAACCCGGCCGAGCCTGCTGCTGAGCGTCGAAAAAGCTTTGCGCTAACGCTCGAGCTATTTGAGTACACCGACTCCAACGGGCACCTTGATGAACGGCCAAGCACCGAAAGATACAAAGATCGTCGTTGAAAGTGTCAAGGGCTCTAACGCAGTGCTTATTGCGAAGCCAGTCAGGCAGCCTACCAAGACCAAGCAACAGAGGTTGTCTGTCAAAGATCACTTTGAGCTCAACGGAAACGGTGGCTTCGAAGCTCCATTTAGTGTTAGGGCGTTCGATGTGTTCACCTTGAAGGCGAAGCTCTTCTCGTTGTTGCAGCCAGCGTTTCGTCTCTGAGAGCTTAGAAAACCAGGGGCTGTTAAAGTTTGAGTACCAAACGATAACCTCGCCATTTTCGATGTTTCGTAATCTGTACCCATAAGAGATGTTAGCTTTATGCCTTCTGCGAACCTCTTGTTTGATGCGGTTCATCATTTGGGGAACAAGGGGTCTTGTGAGCCCCTGAGTGAAGCGCCATTTAGCTGTTCGCTGCACTCGACTGGGTCGACCTTGTTGGCCCCGTTCACCAGGCGCATAGAGTTCAACAATCCGATTAGGGAGTTGAAAGTCCCTCAGATGCTGTCGGTCTAAGGGATCAAACCCTGCAAGAGCCTCGTTGTGAGGGGCCTTTACAAAGGGTTTTCTTTCTTGCACGTTAAGCCAGTCATTCAGCTCCCGCCGACTGATGTCTTTAAACACGTTCAGTGTCCGCGCCATATATATAGATGTTATAAACGGAGACCAGCAAGGTCAGTTTATGCAAAGGGGGCTACTCTGTTCAATTGGTAAAGGCCGACCAATTTCACGTGCTTTCTGGTGGTTAAAACCGGTTATGGGGGGGTTGAGCCAAATAAAGAGGCTGGGCGGTTGAAAAACGCTTTCGGGCGGTTAAAACTGGTTATTAGTGATTTAAGCTGGTTCTGGGGCTTAAATAAGCCTCGTGGAGTAAAACAAAGACCCCAGTAGTATAAGGTGGGTCAGCAGATGACTCACTTAACAAAATAAGCCACCATCGACAGGGATGAATGCCTATTTCCCCCAATTGGTGATATAACCTGCAGGCCGACTGAAAGGAGGCCTGTAGGTGATGGTCACAAATGGGGGAAATAGGCATTCATCCCTGTCGATGGTGGCTTATTTTGTTAAGTGGTCATCTGCTGACCCACCTTATACTACTATTGGAAAGTCTGTCACAACTAAAGACATCAGAAAAGTGGTATGACCACGAACCAGAAACAGTAAGTGAAAATGACGATGTCACGATATTATGGGACATGCCGATACACAGACAGGAAAATAACAGCCAACAGACCCGACATAGTAATTAAAGATAACAAAACGAAAACCTGTAAATTTATTGACATGGCAGCACTGCCAGACAGAAATACATCAGTGAAGGTCATTGAAAAACTATCCAAATATAAGTAAATAAGAAGCAAAGGACCGCGAACGAAAATGCTGCAAGTGTACGTAGGATCTGGAGAGATCTAGTCAGCCAAAAATGGAGATAAAATCAAACAGAAGCAAGGTTGATACTACGTAGAACATTTAACGCGACAACGACATGATAGAGCCCAAACTGAAAGCCAAAATGTAACCGTGGACAGCTGTTTCGACCTGGTTGGGTCTCGTCAACACGGTGTAGCAGCAAAAAGATAGAAAAACTAGGCGCGAACGCCAATTCTCTACCAAATCGCACGTGGTGATGACCACAGATGAGCTCGAATTCAAACGTTTGCAAGGTCGAAACAGCTGTCCACGGTTGCATTTTGGCTTTCAGTTTGGGCTCTATCATGTCGTTATCGCGTTAAATGTTCTAAGTTGTATCAGCTTCGCTTCTGCTTGAATTTACCAAATATAAGGACCTGAAGTCGAAACAAGCCGACTGTGGGGAATCGAAGAACGGAAACATTACCAGTCATCATTGGAGCACTCGGAGCTATCAAAAAGGGACTGGAAAAGTACACTGGAAAAATCCCCGGCAAAATAAACATCAATGAGCTGCAAAAGAGAACTTTACTTGGTACATCACACATTTTGAGGAGGGTGCTATCAACCCAATAGAACTACCCTGTAGTGCCTCACGACCATGGTTTGGTCTTGGCCCTATTAGAGATTAAGCAAACACTCAGTAAAATAACGTGATTGGTAGCAAGCTTAATTGAAAATGAAGTTCCGGCATAAAAGGCTTAGCTCTTCCCCATTTTACACCTTTTGGGTGTGAAATGCAAATTAAGGTGTCTTTCAGTCACAAAACGTGGTTAACTTGCGCTTTCTTTAAATATAATTTGCTTCAAAAATCTAATTAAACCAAGATCTTACCTAAGCAAAAAAGAATAGAAGTTCATAAAGACTTCTGATATAACTTTCATAAAGTTTTTTCAAATTGTGTTAGCAATGGTCTTTGTAATGACGCATGTTTTTTTGTCCGTTAATTATGCTTCAGTGGTTGATCGACGACTGGAGGTACGAATGACCAGGTCAGACTCCTTTTATACCGGAACTTCGAGTTTAAATGTACCCCTAGATATGAGCTTAGCAAACGTTAAAAGTTTCACATCCTTAAGACAATTTTTTCGACTACACCGAAGACTGTTAGCACCGCCATGTTAAGCACAGTAGCAGACGTACAACAACAACTTCAGCTCTTTGCTAAGAAAGGAACCGAAAACCTGAGGTGGCATACAGTCATCACAACCATGATGGCTATGCTAATTCCTCTGACTTTCAATAGGAAAAAAATGTACATTGTTGGGATTAGCAAATTGTCATTTGACATGTCATCGTTACCGCATCACTGTCGATGACAATGTTATTAAAATAACAATCAATACTCATAGGATACATTATCGTTCTAACCTCTTCAAAGGAAGTGATGTCCTCTGGACGAGTTGTGGGCAGTGACTTGGGAGTACCGTCCAAGAAAGCAGGCCCTGCGAGCAGGTATGTGGCTCCATGGTTTATAGCCATTTCCAGCACCTGTAGCAGTGTTACGTTCGCCAAGGAGAACTGTGTTTCACCGGGGAAAATGGGTTCATAGCAACCATCACAAGAGTAGTTTCGCGCTGTTTGCAAGCCCACGGGAAGATCAGTGGTTCCTGTTTGCATAAGCCCCGTTATAAGACGATCATCGTGGAGAAATATCGGATGGGCCCCTCCACTGAGGACAGTTTTTGCTGCCTCGCACAGAACCTGTGGTAACAAGAAATATGTTAGCCCATAGTTTGTCTTTGGTTGCCACGTTACAGTTGGTTGGTGATGTAAGGTAGAATAGTTAAAGATTATCTTGAGGATCTGACACATCTCACCTGTTCGGGAATATTTTGGTGCACTCTAAGGGACAAACAAGGAGCGTTAAGCGGAAGCCTGCGGGAGGCTTTAAGGCACATTATGGTTATGGCATTGCACGCATCTGTCGGGACCTTCTCGTTGTTTGCTTTGTATCCACCAACAGTAATCTAAATGATAACAAAGAAAATTCACATGAGCTATTAAAGTAACTAAAATTAAAAACATTGGCTATTATAGGAGATAATCAAAAACTTCCTCCCACCATTTCTTGGCGGCTGTCAACGATGATTACGAGCAAGGACTGTGAACAGAATATAGTCAGTTTGTTAGCATTAGTTGATCTTTTACTTGTTGCGCACTCTGGTGTTTATTATAAACCAGATTGATTGTATTTTTTGAACGCAAATACAACTTCTATCCAAATTCATTTTTAAACCCAATTTCTGACTAATTTTGGTTTGATGGCGACTTTTTTCTCCACCAGTGTCAAGCTGATAAAGCCGGATTGCTGCTTAAATGCCGCGAAACGTTCCCCGAGACAGCTACTCAACTTGCGCCAATTCAATATGTTGAATTTTTTCTCAGTTTTTGGAAATTTTAAATTAAGTGCTAATTTTATTGGGTCAAAGAAAAAATAATTTGGAAATTTTTGTCCCTTGAAGGTAGGGAGTGTCCTTTTAAAAACTCGATGGTCTTAAAGAAACGACACACAGTTTGTGGAGGCGTGGTAGCGGTAGTGTAGTGTAGTGCAGTGTAGTGTAGTGTAGTGCAGTGTAGTGTAGTGTAGTGCAGTGTAGTGCAGTGTAGTGTAGTGTAGTGCAGTGTAGTGCAGTGTAGTGCAGTGTAGTGCAGTGCAGTGTGGTGCAGTGTAGTGCAGTGTAGTGCAGTGTAGTGCAGTGTAGTGCAGTGTAGTGTAGTGCAGTGTAGTGCAGTGTGGTGCAGTGCAGTGTAGTGTAGTGCAGTGTAGTGCAGTGCAGTGTAGCGTAGTGTAGCGTAGTGAATGGTCGGTAGTGTAGTGCAGTGCAGTGTAGTGTAGTGTAGTCAGGACTTCAGATCCAAAGGTCAAAGGTTCAAGGCATGCATGGTCTCGGCCGTCATGTTGTTTCTTTAGACAAGAAAATTTACTCCACATTGTCTCTCAACCCAGTTGTATAAATGAGTACTTGTACTCAGGTAAATGAAGGCATGGCTCGCCACTTATTTCGCGCAAAAAGTGAGGGGGTGGTCTATCTTCTGAGGCTTTATTTGTAACAGGGTAAAACTTTGGAAGGCTAATAAGTTAACGATTATTGTCATTTTGACATGTCAATGTTATGCAAATTAGGTCACGTGACTTATTACGGCCAAAAAGTCTTTAGAAATCTTTGGCAACAATGGCACCAGTTTATACCAATAGTTATCTATTTTTACTTCTCTTAAATGGTTCCCAAAGTAAGCAACAAAGGATCTGTGCCCGGACCTTTTGAAATATTTTATTAATTTTGAAAATGAACGACATTTTTTTACTAGTGCCCAGTCCCCTCAAACAAGTAATTTAATTTTTCAGGCTTTTATTTTGATTATCTTAAAAAGTCCGGGCACAGAAATGATGTAACTAATAGGCAAAACATTAAAATTCCAAAGGCAGCTTCCGGAGAATAAGCAAAACTGGTGCCATTTTGCTTAAAAGAATTTTGAGCTAAAAATAGCCCTATCTGGTCACGTGACTTAATTTGCATACGTCATGGATGTCAATATGACAACTTTGTCAAACATATTAATCTGTCAAAGTTTTACGTTTGTATAGCTTAATCCTCAGAATATAGACCATCCCCTCACTTTTTGGGCGAAATAACTGGCGGCCCATGCCTTAATTTTCTTGAGTACCGGAGACATATTAAATGCTGGGGGTATTTCTTCGATGGATTAGCATCCCATCCGGCCGTGTGGGCCACCTGTGGCACGTGTGTGTCTTTACCTTTAATAACCAAATACAGTACGACTAACCTGTTGAACCCACTGATTAATAGTATCCCCATGAGGAAACATCCCAGTACTGGAGTACGGGATAGCGGTGGTGCCCCATTCCTGCAGGTCCATAAGATGTCCTCTGTTAAGTTGTACTTGGCTGCCGAGTTTGATCCACAAGCAGTCAATTACTTCTTGAGCCTCTTCAGCATTGGTTCCCTTCAGGAAAGGCTCAAGTAGCTGATCTAGTCGGCCAATGGACGTTGGTTCCCCTGTCAGATGCAGACAGGAGTGATAAGAGTACAACAGCTGGGTGGCCTCAAGAAATGTCTCTGGTGCTTCTGTAGACAGCTTGGTCATTCTTTCTTCAATCTGCAAATAACAGGAAAATTACAATAGTAGTTGAAGGTGCCAACTGTCATGGCGGCGCGCCGGACGGTTTTTCGGAGTTGAGAATTCATAACAGCTAATGTATTTCCCAAGTCAAAAAGGCTTGGTTTAATAAGTATGCCGGAAAAATCGAAGGACAAAAAGCGACCACGTGGGTCAAGCTCGATGGATGCCGAAGAGGAAAATACAATAGATGCCAGACCAATATAAACACGAATTGTCTTGATACAAGGTATTTATTTTCTTAAGGATTAAAACTAAAAATCGTAGTTTATTTACCTCTTTCAAATTTCCCCGTTGAGAAGTGGTAAAGGCAGTGTCGCTTCTCTCAGCAAGGTGTCCTGCCAAAATTCCAAAATTCGTCATGTATTCCTGAATTCCTTCCAATGCAAGGACACAAGCCTCCAAGAAATCATTCTCTTCATCACTGCTTGTTTGTTTTTCCGTCAATTCCAGCCTCGTTTTCGTGATCATCGCTGCCAACCCTTTCTTCAGCAAAGTCTCGTAATCTGGGATGACATGGCCCATTCCCGCCGTTTCACTTAGCCCTTTAATGAATGCTGGCATCTTTTCATCTTCTCGAAGATAAGGCATCACGATCTTTCCAAGCCCGAGAGAGAAAGAAGCTGGCATCTGACCAACAATCAATTCATCTGGATGGATGCTAAAGGTGTCGGTTTTCCTCCCAAAGAAAGATTCATCCTGGAGCTTTGAGACATCATTTGTTGTGAAGAACCTTCCCAGGGAAACTTTGATGGCCCAGCCTTTTCGAGTCATGACGGAAGTACCCTGAACCTCTTTTTTGACATCAAAAAGATGTGGGAATGATGGCATCTCTCGTCGCTTGAACCACTGATCATTCCAATGCAGAAAGGAGAAGCTCAAAAGACGGAGTGCTCGCCCACTTGGATGGTCGCCTGGGTTGTAACCTCCCGTTGTCATACGATAAAGATACTCTTTCTGATTGTAGAACAAGTATTTGTTTGAAGGACTTCGTTTGTTCCAGTAGTCTAACAATCCAAACCTAAAACAACAAACAAGGCGTTCATAGTTGGATGTTCTATGGAGGTCGAGCCAGTGTTATTCAATACTCACAGGCTTAATTATCACAAAACCGTTACCCTTTGGCTCTTTGACTGTGATAAAGTTCAATAAAGCTACGCATGTATGCATCAATTTCTAACTAGTTACATTCCGTGTTTAAATATTACATTTCAAGAATTAATGGGTGCTGCCGTAACAACATGCTCTTTTTCTCCATTTCCTTTCCATTTTTCGGTATATATTGTATATTTTAAAGTCTCGTGATCTCTATTTTTTTCCATTCGTCCATTCTTAAATACTGTTCAGGCTGATATATCGTGTTTCATTAATGATCATTGCTAGGAGCTGGCTTTATTATATTCGCCGAATAGGAAGGAATATAATCGCCATGTAATGAAAGCAAAGAAATTAACCAAAGAGACAAAACAAGGGCTAAAAAAGTCAAAATTCCACAAGAATGGCAATTTTGATTTCTTGACAGGCGATCAAGAATTCCAATTTGATGAACAGTGATTCACTTTCATCCTTGCAATCCTGCCCTATTTCTCAAAACTATTGCTTCTGTTGTGTTCTAAAGAATCTTTTTGTTTAACTAGGTTTTGCATTTGGTGATGTAACATGAAAATAGGGTAAGGAAAATTGTGTATTTCGGTGGGACTGTGTCCCTTTAAGGTGTTCTTTATGCATGTTATTGTATTATATACTCCTTTACCTTGTCGTCTCGCTTGACGTCACCAGTCCCAGCTCCAGAGAGCTGGGCACATACCAAAAGGTTCCTTGCAGTGGCTTCACGGAGCTGATGAGCATATCGACTGTTACCTCTCCATGAGCTGAATGCCTCTGATCACCAGTGATGTTCTCCAGGATAGTAATGAACTGTGCCGTTGTGTTGGAAACACTCATGTACATCGACCCCTCTTCCTTGCCTGGTTTATCCGGCCTCTTCCCGTACGGCATCGAAAGACGAAATATGACTGGATGCCGCTTAAACGCGTTTATTGGCGGACTTTGGTAAACAACGTGGACACGTGTTACATGTGCTCGTTCGTCCGGGTCTGGAATAAACGTGTCTGTAGAGGATTTCCTACCAATCATGTCTTCCTTTTGGATCTGGTAAAACAAAGGAAATCGTCAAGATCGGGGAATCCAAACTGTTTGAGAGATAGAAAACACTTTTTGGGTAATTGCTGTAACGTCCAAAAAATGTGCAAGGACATATTTGTACATTATTTTTGAAGCCAAATGGAGGTTATTGTGTTTATTATCCTTCAAATATTTATTCACAAGGCTTCTCCGTTACTGTTTTGGCTGTGTCACGTGATGTGTTTAGACCAATCGTGCGCGAGAAATATATTTGATGGATTATAATGGCGCATAGTTAGGAACGTTTTCTACTTTTATAACCTATTAACGCCCCAAATAACCTTCAATCAAGGCGAGCGTAGTGTTACCTTATCCAAACTTCCCATGACGGTCCAGTTAAACTCAAACTTTTGGGTCATAAGGTAGGTGGAACCAGGATGTCCCGCCGTTGAGTCATCTCCAGTTACTATGTAAGTTTTCAGAGTCTCCGCGTCAGACGGATTTGCTAGACCATCTTGAAATGAACTGCCGATTATACGCTAGCGGAGTAAAAACAAGCACAAATGATTAAAATGTGTTTACCCTATATTGCACTAAAATTAATAATGTACATCCTTTCACCATGTTTCTATTCTCAACACTTTTACGAGACTTAAAGGGACCTACAGCAGGGCTCCCATTGATACCAGCACCTGCTGACGGGTTCACCTTCTGGGATCTTCTGGCTGAAGATGATTATAATATTACACTTACCGAGATTATTACAAAATGTTTACTAAAAAGTAAGGGATGGAATATATAAAAACTGGAAGACTCTTGGAAGAAGGAGAATTTACGTTACCGTGTTTGGAGGAGATGACGAGGTTACATCAAGTGGCTGGACGAAAAATTTCCCCATTTTCCTCTTAAGGTAAGTTTTAATATTATTTACATCACTTTCCACGTCTGACTTGATAAAGAAAAACACATCTCCCCCTGTTTGAAGAAACTTCTGTGAATTTGGAACAAGGTGTGTTGAAGGCCGGCTTTCCATGTTTTTCAGTTTTGGGTCATCTTTGAACCAACTGCTCCACTGATTTGGATCAAAGGCAACAATTGTTCTTGCGCGAGATTCTGTAATGAATCGATAAAACAGGATATGAGGAGGATGTTATTAGTTGCTCATATTAAATATATTAAGGTGGTGAACTTACGTGTACACTGCACGAAAAGTTAGTTATATTCTAATACGCTCCCCGCTGAACCGAATATAAATCATTTACCATGTAATAAGCAACCACTTATGGGGTGTGTCAACACGAGCCGTGTACGGGCCTCTTTATTATGTCCTCCATGTCAATTAAATTACAAGATATGTGTCAATAACCAATGTGGCGCAAAATAATAACAGAGCAGTAACTGTAATGTCTAGCTTGAAGATTACGATCGCAACATAATCTAGAAAAAAAACAAAACAAAACATGGCAAGCCAAGAATAGAAAAAATAAACCTCCTGAATGCTAATATAGCCATTGGGTATTTAATTTAGAGGCGAACAGAGTGCGGTCGTATGACTCGAATGAATACAAATGAAGGCCTCACCGTATATATACCCGACACCCCGCTAATGCAGCATTGTGACAAAGTGTCACAAACGCCCAAAAATGAGGTTACGTAACCCATGATAAATACATTTGGTTCTGATCACCTTTGATCTTCATCAAAAGTGTATAACAAAGGTGCACGACACAGGCATCAAATGTGATCAAATGGTTTATAGCACATACCTTTGACACGCGTCAAAAGTACTAGAAATTTTGTGCAAGTCACAGGCGAATCAAAGGTACCTTTGTACAAGGGAAAGGAAAATTTGACAGCATCTTTGACATTTGTCAAAGGCTTGTGGTAAAGGCAATTTTTCGTGCAGTAGTAAGTTCGTCTATGAGTTGAGGGGTGAAGGAGTAAAGGTTGCCTTTGGTTACAAGAACAGATTGTTTCCAGGGTGAAGATGGGTGAGACAGCGGTCTTCTTACATTTTTCATTTGAATATCTTACATGGTGAGCTGCTTGAAATATCAGCTAAAATAAAGAGATGAGGATAAAATAAACAGGAAAATGACAGGGTGTACTGAATAGAAAAAATCTCGGAGTATTAGCTCATAAGAAACTGGTTGTGTTAAACTGAGCTCATTAGCTTGGCGTTAGATGTTGAAGAACTTTAATGACAATCTAAACATCCGCTGCTTGAGTCTACAACTGCAAACAACGTTAAGTTACTGAAATGAAAACACATATCAGATTAAAGTACAAGCACAATTGATTTATATAGGACATGTCTTATGATATTTAGCTGAGGCCGAGTCGGGACTAAAATTGCTAATGTTTTGGTGCTGTAAGTGATGCTTGAAAGATAGATGTCGCCTTAAGTTATATCAGTTACATGTTATTTTCGTTTATAAACTCATTGCAGTAGTTACCATAAAACGTTTTGAACCAAGAACTCTCTGGATTCAACTGGACTTTACATTTACCCAGAACAAATTGTTTGTTTCTTTTATTTTTATTTAAACGAATACTGTCAGTTTTGCTAGAGATCACGCAAAAACAAGGCGACAAATAAAGACAGTCTGGGAATTTGTCCTTGGTAGGTTCCTTTACATTTTGGTCAGCCAAACCTCGACTTTCTTCGAAAAAGATTCTTATTTAAAACTGAAGAGTGTAACAAACAAACGAATGATTAGTTCTCACCACTTTCTCCTTTATTGTTCAGAGATAGACTGAATTTTATGACATCTCCAGCAGCTTTCAAAATGGCATTCTGATTTCGAGCTGTATTCGGATTCAGTGTTTCTTTGTAACGAGCAACCACAAATTTTCCAAATTTTGGTTTACTGAGGAATAGTCCAGGCTGCACTTTACGAAGAACTTCGTCCTAGTATGATAGAAAACAAAAAAAGTATATCCCAATTGTCTGTGAACAAGCTCTTTAATTGGGGCATATATAGGGTTAAAAGAAATTGGTGAGCGAAGCGAGCATTGTCCGGCCTGGAGAGTAAAGAGGAGGCGTCGCCCGCTTTAATCCTATAATATTGTATAGTCTATATTATCCGACAGCTGAAATGAGAAGCCTTTTGACAGCCGAGTAACTTCCCAAGGTATACATAAGGTTATCTCATGCAATAACGTCTTTAACTTGGTAGCATCAATTAACTATTCTATTAAGCACAGGGACGCCCTCCCTGCCACGCCTTAACTTCAATGACTGCCGTCTTAGATTTCCATCTTGTTAGAGGGGAAGTGCCAAAATTGAGTCAAAATTGATCGCAAGCAATAGAACGGTGCTAAAATGATTTTAATTTTAACATTTATTACAGCAAAGTTAACAATGTTTCGTTTAAATAGTAATTTAAACAGAAAATACAAAATTTAGGTTAACATATTCGTCCCCGGTCCGAAAAGGGTGAAGAACACATTGCGTACCCTTATTTTTTCTTGGAAACAAAAAGGAGGATGATGCTACATCTCTCCAGTATGGCCAGTACCATACGCATGCGCACAGCCATATCACTCGCCTCGGCAGAAAACGCAGGGTCGGTGATTTTCGATAAGACCCTTACGACTGGTTATGCCATGCCGATGATATACTGCGAGCAGTCTTTTATTTTTCATTTAGTTTGTCGAAAGCGAAGCCGCGAGAAACGAGGGTGTCAGCCCGAGGAAAAGTAAAAATAAGAGACTGGACTGTTTGCTTACTACAAACGAGCACACGCGTGTCTTATGGATCAATTCACACCTACACCTACTCTTGACGCATCCCAGGGGTGCCGCAAACGCGAAAACGCGAATTCATAGTCTGCGTCAACATTCGGTATTCAAATGCATTCAAAGCAGCGATGTGAAATTAGTGGCTCTACGCTCAAGAAAACTGCACCAAGCAAAGTTAAAAAACTAACGATCAATCCCCGACTGATCTGTGCGTGTGCTGTTTCAAAATAGTTTATGAAATTTTAATACGAAGATGGTCTCCGATGAACGACCGAGCAAGCCATCTTACGATACACATTTTCCACGTGTCAATAAAGCAAAGTCGAAGACCGACCTCCTTTCTGTTCGATGTTTGCAAGAGTTTGGTTTTTCTGTTCTTAGCAGCGATTTACTTTCGTGCCGTGTCTGCAGGAAATGTGCAACCAAAGTAAGAAATTTGGAGACTATACTTTTATTAATCGCAAAGGATTAAACAAGCCATATGATAATTATGAATGTCTGCGTTTTTAGCCTATGTACAGCCTCCGGGTACAGCCGCCTCCTCTCCTCAGGCTATACTGCTCTTTTCGCTTAAGTAATGCTTTGATGTATCAAGTTTTTGTCAAAACCCGTTGGTAAAACTGCAAAAACGTCTTTTTTATTTTCAAGCAGGGCGAGGACAGCATCTTCTTGTTCTTTATTAAGTCGATTCCTCCCGAAGTATCTTCGCAAACATACTTCAGGGGATCAACATCACGGCAAGACATTGTTAATTTGTTTGCCTACTTTCCCGTGCGTTGTGATCTTGATCTCAGATTTCCCACTGAAGCAACAAATGACAGCTCGTTGAAACCAACGAATGATATTGCTCCGGCGCGGTTCGTTTTTAGTAAGAAAATAGTGCAGTCTTCTCTTATTTTAACTTTTCCTCAGGCTGACGCCCTCGTTCCTCAAAGCTTTACTTTAGCGCGCTCGCTCGCTCGACGAACTAAAAGAAAAATAAGAGAGTGCTCGTGGTCAATGCTGATGAATGCTAACAAGCGCGAAACAGCTGTCCATGGCTGCCACTTCCGCAGTGATATGGTTGTGCGCATGCGTAAGGTACTGGCCATACCACGGTGTCGTGTGCCTCTTGTTTCAGAATAAAGCTGTTATAATCATTGGTACACGTTTCATATCAATAGGTCATAATAAATGCCTTTAAATCATATACTTACCTCTAAATTCATTTTCTGCTCCTCCAGTCTGGGGCAAAGAGACATGAAAGACGGTAATATAAATCTAGATCAGAAATTGTATTCACAAGCTTGTTGCTAATGAAAGTCTTTACTAATAATGTGCCAAATTTACTTCTGTTTACCACTGGTGGGCACGGAAACATTCGGTGCAATCCTTGCTCTAAACAACGTCCAGGAGGTTAAAATATGTGTCTGGGTGTTATTATATTTATATAGTATGTATCTAGCTGGTCACATTACATGGCGAAATAAAGCTATGCGACTTCATTCTAATTCGTAAATTCTTGGCTTGCACATGACATGACGTCATAAAAAAAATTTAAACTTTAAATCCTAAAAAGTTGTTTCTGTAATGTAATGTAAAACCTTTATTTAAACACGATTAGTGATTTAAGCTGTACAGCTTGTGCAGTGTGGTCGTGTATAACTGAACTATGGAAGTATAACAAAAAGATAAAATATGTAAATATATGTTAAAATTTATACCTAGCTATAGAATAATAAAAATGTTTGTTTAAAAGTTAAAATTAAATACAATGTAGTTAAAAAAGTTAAGCTGAAAATTCGACTGATATTCATATAGCATTAGTAATTTTTATAATAGCAAAGTATTGTTAGAAATATACAGTCATCATTGTGCTTAGGCTTGCACTGGTTTGAGCCTGTCGTGTTGAATTTGAAGCTAAGGAATTCAGCCGATTTTAAAAGACAGTTATTAAAACTTCTTAAACTGGTAGATAATTTAAAAATGTTTAAAATTCTGTTCCACAAAACACATGCTCTGTAGTGGATCGAGTTTTTCATAAAAGAGGAATTACGTTATTTTCTCCTCTGGATCTAAGATTTACGTGTTCAAAATGTTTAACTAATAAGCTATTCATACAGTCTGGGACCATGTTATTAAATATTTTGTACGCTAATTTCATTAAGCTTAATTTGTACGTAGTAATAATGGTTTCCAGCCGGTCTTTTGTAAGACTTCCAACCCAGTAAGGTCATAAGGAAAATTAAAAATAATTCTAGCATCCCTTAGATGTAATTTTTCTAAGCAATTTTCTAAGCAATCCTTCACAAAACAGTGACAAAAAGTTTCAGGTTTTATCGATGTTTTGCTTCTGATTTGTGAAGGTTTTAAATGTGTCATGCAATTCGTCACGCTATGGACTCTGCCGATAGTCCTGCATATCAACTGGTATTTATAAATAAATAAACAATATATAGATTGTTTTGCTTGTTTTACAAGAGCTCTATGCATAGATAGTGCAGAGCAAATTACAAATGTAAGGACGGAAAGTTGTAGCCTAGGTGTAGCCGTACCATCCCCCCGAGAAAAACGGGGGTGGGTGGGGGGGGGGGGGGGGATGGTACGGCTACACGTAGGCTAGGAAAGTTGTAACTCGAGTTTCACGTACTAAGCGATCATCAGACTGATGATCGTTAGTGTGTGAAACTCGAGTTACAACTTTCCGTCCTCACATTTGTTTACATATACACACAAATTAGTGTGGGAAGGGAGATATGGACAACTAATTGCCTCAACTTAACTGTCTATATCTAAATATATATATCTATATACATAATTGTATATATATGTTTATGGAGGAAAGAAACAAATAAACTACGCTTTCATCCCGACAAGCCGTGGTTGCCCACTCATCGGGATGAAAGCGTAGTTTATTTGCTTTCCTCCATAAACATATACTTCGCTCTACATTAATGTATCGAGCACTGTTTTACGAATATCCAGTTCTACACTTCAATTGTATATATATATGTAAATGTTTACACAAACGGTGAGCTCTTCAGCAGAAGGATCCAAGCCTGATACGACGCCACCACGTGAATTTGTAGATAAGTATAGTGAAGAACAATGGGGCGAACTTCTTACTGGTCCTGACTAGTTTAACAACGTTTCGGCCTTCGGCCTTCTTCAGAAAATTACTAAGAATTAAAAACTAAAAACTATGTATTTATGATTGAGTTATACATACTTGTATACGTTAAACTAAAAAGACAAAAACAAAAAATGAGGTTACGTAACACAACAAAAGAACTAAATTACAAGGAAAATTTAACGCTAGAAATAACAATCAAGATATGATAAAAAACCTTAATTTATGATTGAAACAAAGAAATAGTGACTAATATACGATACACAAAGGAGAGCAAGGTTACGTAATGCTGCCAAAGATCTAAACTATAAAGAAAATTAAACGCTTACAAAAACAATTACGACATGAGAAAAAATTAACAAATAAAAGTACGAAATGTGTAATAAATCTAACAATACAAACTCCCTATATTGTATTATTTTTGGTCTACTCTGATCACGTGGTCGATGACGTAACAATAGTGTTGTCATGGAAACTATTTATGAGGGGAGATTTATCAGTATGCGAATTTTAGCTGCTTTGTGTTTCAAGCTGGGAAAGATGCCCCCGTCCCCTAATTCGCTCTTCTCTGTAGCCGCCATAGTTTTAATATCCCATGATATTAATCAGGTAACTCTCAAATAAAGCAAGGACCACTTGGACAAACAGCACGGTGAAGTGAAGCCGGATCTTGGTGTAGATCAGGATCAGCAGTATGGAATAAGACTTAAAACTTAATGCAAGGCTGATCGGGGTATGATTGCCCAATATTTCGGTTAGGCAAAACTAACCTTCATCAGGGGCTGCAAAGAACTAAGTAAAAATGGAATAAAACGGTTACAAGATATAAAATGATTCAAATAAAAAGATTAAATACGATTTGTTAACAAAAATACAGACAGCATAAACGTTAACAAAGGCTACTATTAAATTAGAAATAGATTAAGTTTCATCGCGCCTGTTCATCCCTTAGGGTTCAAGAGTCTTGCCCTTGGAAATTAAAAATGCTTCTCTGGCCTTCTCTGGCTTTTTCGATTGCGCGTGAACACAGACGCGCAATCGAAAAAGCCATTAAACAACATCACATTGATCAGCCTACCGCCGTTTCAGATCACTTTACTCTTCCTGGCCATTCAATCAACGGCGAAGAACTCATTCCCCTTCAACTCATTAACTCTGACAGAGACGCCATTCGTAAGGCCAGAGAAGCATTTTTAATTTTCAATGGCAAGACTCTTGAACCCTATGGGATGAACAGGCGCGATGAAACTTAATCTATTTTTATAGTAGCCTTTGTTAACGTTTATGCTATCTATTTTTGTTAACCAATTGTATTTAATCTTTTTATTTGAATCATTTTATATTTAACTCTTTGTAGCCCCTGATGAAGATTAGTTTTGCCTGACCGAAATATTGGGCAATAAAATACCCTTTATAGCTGTCCGATCAGCCTTGCATTAAGTTTTACATGATATTAATGCCCATCCTGATGTGACACATGTGAATTACTCATGCGCGAAGCGGCATGAGTTAAAATTCGCCCTCCGTTTTTCTTCGTGTCACGATTTTGCATGCAAATTTATGCACGCATATTTTAAATTATGCACTTCCGGTTTATAGCTTTGCCATTTACACTTCCTATTTAGTGACTTCCGGCTACTTTCACTTCCGGTAAAACAGCGTTACTGAAGTGTCACGACAGCGTCTCCTACAACCCTACTCACATTACTAATGTTCACGTTAGGTATATACCTAATTCAATAAAGGTTGCTTTGGTCGTTGGTAATTGGGCATTGGGAAGCTATTGTTTGGCGGTCACTCAAGCGAAGCATTGCATTGTGTTCCGTATGCCAAATGCCAATTCCCAATTACCAATGACCAACTGCCAAAGCAACCTTTATTGAATTAGGTGTATGTAAGACTTAGACGAATCACTGGCTTCATTGTGGTACAGTCTTCATTTACAAAACATTCAATTGTAAATAACGTGGTTTGCAGGAACGATGACTGAATGAAAGGAGTAACTCTTCAACATATCAGACATCTTATCAATATATCGTAAAACTTTCTTACGCATGCGCATGAGTATAGGCTGCTTGCAGCCTCTTGTTGGAATTAATAAAGGTCTGTTTCAACAGTGAACTGAAAATGTACTTTTTAGACGTAGTCACATGACCGATGACATCACCGCACCATGTACAACTTTGTACGTATTTCACAGCAGATGTAAACACAGTGTGGGCGTTAGACTTGCCACAAGTTGACTTCGAAGCCCCTGAGAGCGCGACGAAGTCGCGAAAAGCGAGCGACGAACACCCAAAACGAAAAAACGAAAAACGGACTTTGAGAAAGTCTATGTGGGCGTAGCATCCTTGTATATAATTTATTATTTTACACAGTAATTACTAGTAGTAATCATAGATTATGGTGCGACTCCTTATCCCGTGGCACCTCGTCTTGACCTACAATAGTTTCAGCCACTGTGAGGGGCTATGTCGCGAGATATGTCACGCAGACAAAAACGTCGGGCCGACATCAAACAAATTCACGCTATCGCCGTGGAATCTGGCAAAATCCTTCAATTTTGCCGTGCTGTGTACTCCGAAAGGTCTCGGATTTTTCGGACACATAAATGGTATATAATTTGTCGTGATTTCATTTCGGTTATTTCCCCGATTCTGAAATCATACGCCTCAGTACATGTCAGTATCTCAATGTCTAGGAGTTGCATTCAGCAACCCAAAAGTTTTCATATTTTGCTCTTTTCTACGAAAGTAGTGTGCTTTCAATGCTGTAACGTAATTTATAATAACACGCGCAAGCAATCTCAAGGTCAAGCTAGACGTACGCGAACAGTATTAGCTGCAATAGTTATTTTGATCTGTTTTTCATTGCTCTCTCTCTCAAGTGAATAAAAAAATATAAAACATTGGGTTTGCCTGTGGTAATAACAAATTACAAAGCGAAATTTGTAAGCCGACTAGGTTTTAAAACTGAAGCGTGCTATTTTTGTCGAGACAAACAAATTTTATTCATAACGCTCAACTATCAGACTGAAACACGATCAGAACTAGAGCTATTGTTTAAAAGATACAAAGACCACAATTGTCACAAAAATGCAATTTTAATCCCTGCAATGAGACATAAAGAACGATTCATTTGAGTTCCGGGCTAAATTAATCTGCGTTCGCCTGGCGCGGCCGGTCAGTGAATTATTGCTACTTCAAGACATACAGCGAATCGCTCCGTGGAACATCGCGAAGAAGTGACGTCGGTATTTAGGTGAAAGCTTCCCAAATCAGGCAGAGAACCACAGCAAAATCAAGTTAGAGCATTCACCAGAACGGTGCTACTAGGAGCGAGGAAAATCCGATAACTTCTTGCTTGATTCCAAAGAGACCCAACCAAACAACTAACTTGGTCCGGAGAAGAACCTTCGTCCATTTCCACTGCGTACTTTTAGAGATTGAGATATTCAGCCGTACGATTTCAAAATCGGGAAAATATCCGAAACTAAATCAAGACAAATAGATTACTATTTACATGTGAAATTTCGAAGCACTCAAGCTCTCCAGGATTGAATGAATTGTGCCTGATTTCCACGCGCTGGGAATATGCTGGATACTATTGTGACGTTTCAACATGGCGCAGAAATGGTAATTTTCACGATTCTTTCCGCTTGGTACAACGCTAAGCATGCGGGATACTATTGTGACGTTTCAAGATGGCGCAGATTTGGTACCGACACTTTTCTCGATTCGTTCCGCCCCCGGCGCCGGCGCCTAGCCGACAAGATTAGGACGATTAGGAAGCGTCTCCTTCGTCGACGCAATTATTGTTCATTTTCAGTTATTTTGACTAAAACGTTGATCGAGCGAGCGATCGAGCTAGCGATCGAGTGAAATTTTCTACTCAAATGCCACAATTCGCGTCAGATTCACGAGTTAAAAACGGACAGAAATCCTTAGTTAGGTAGCTTGGTCCAAGGAAAAAGAAACTGCACTTAAGTCTTGTTAAATTGATCCAAATAAAGATGAAACTGGCAATTCAATGCTGTAGACTAAGGACAAAACAACATAGATAAAAACGGAGATTGTTGTTGGCGTTATAGGGTACATAAGATAAAATACATCTGCAAGAAATGATCAAAATATTTATGGAACATCTAAAGTATCTAACCATACCATACCTTATTGATGTCAGTCTCAGTGTATGATAACTTGGTGACGGTGCCACCAGTGTTTAAATAATCCACAACAAGGAATAAACTGTCACTTTGTCATTGAAAGACGCGATTTGATAAATTAGCTTTTAATTGGAGTGCGGGATTTGAGTGCACTTCAGGAATGAATACAATGACTGTTTGTTATAAGTTGTTTTTATTCTTTGTTGGAAGTTATTTCTGTACAGGCTTGAAGTAAATTGTGCAAGTCCATATCACGTGCTCGAATAAAGTGGAGTGATGCCGGTTAAAAGGTGCTCCCAATTAAAATAAAATAAAATAAAATAAAATAAAATAAAATAAACCACAAAGTTACAGCTTTTCAGTTTTATATAAGTTTTCTTTTTACATGAACGCCATATAGCCTAACAGCGCCCATAGGGCCAAGGGTAGTTAATTAATGTGCAAAGTCCAACGTCGATTAATTCATTTTCCCATTGAACTGACACATTTGACTTGAACAAGCGAATCATGGACTTGCCGAAGAATTCAAAGGTATAATAAATAAAGTTTACTCACTTAAAAATCTTATCGGAAAAAAGAAATAGATCCGTTAATATCTGAAATCAACAGTCATGATTAGTTAAAAGCTAAGTTGAAAGCTGTTCAGTTCCGGTGTGTATTTCAGTAGAGACGCAAATGAATTCACTTTTGATCTGAATGAAAACCGTAAGGAATATGCCGGTGGCCGATTTACTTGTAATGCGATAAAAAGGGCACAACGGTGGTAGTCAGTACGATTGATGCTTTTCCTCGTAAGAAAGGTGGAGAAGAGAACTAAAATCGTTGTGGGGAAGCGAGATAAAAATGATAGAAAATATCACTCGATTTCACTTCAAAAGCAAAGCCGGAATGGGATGAAGATTCTTGACTGATGCGAAACAGCGGTTTCACGGGCCAAACACTAACGGCGGGAAGCGAATTTGCCGAGGCCATCGTCGATAATATTTATTTCCCAAATAAAACATTCCAACAGGCGCACATTGAGTTTCTTTTGGCATATACCTTTGCCATGCATTCCCACAGTTTTCCTATTCATAGTCGATTTTCAGATTGTCGGAAGATACACTGTTAAGGGTCCAAAGGAAAGTAGGGATCGGCTGGGTGCATGGATCCGTGTATTTTGGTGTCGTAGACTGACCAGAGTGGAAGCCTTTTGCTGCCCGGTGCCCGAGCACAGGGCACTTCGGACATGTCCATTCCGGCTTATTGAGGCAACCGACAAGAAAGAGCCGGGCTTCGGCGGATGCTGATACAGACGCAGATGTACAATGATCTTTCTTTGCCTTACCTTGGCATACTTTTTATTCGGGGATCAAAAATGCGTGCTATGAACTGAATCAGAGTAGTCATAGTAAATGACGGATTATTTGCTTAAAACTGTTCCAAACAAGATATTCTGGTATTCACAGAAACTTTGGGGCTTAAATAAAATTAGATGATGGATGCAAAGGATGTCTTCTGTGTAATAGTTGATGTCTCATCGGAAATAATCTTAGCATTTTTAGTATTTTAGCACTCAGTTTTTAGTATTTTAGCTAACTATTTGTAACATATTGTATGGTTTTTTAGTTAATTAATTATCGTATCTAGTTTATTATATTAAACTGTAGGTGTCCCCTATTAGTAGAGGGCTTGCCCCTCGGCTAGTTCTTCCTGACACATAAATAAAGTTTCTCATCTATGTATGTTAGCGTTAAATCAAAATAACCTTAAAAAGTAGGTTATTTCGACTCTTTAAGTGAACGCCATGGCATATTTAAATATTAAATCATCCAATCGTGGAAAGTACATCCGCTCGTATTAATTCATAAAGACATTTGATTCCCTTTCAACTTCAAAGTCCGAGGAAGTTTGTTCACCGCACACATTAAAATAACCACCCAATCGTAGAAAATACATCCGCTCGATCCTAATGGACAAAGTCTTGTTTAATACGCTTATTTGATCACTTAATGATATTGTTTCTACGCGATTCCACGATCGGGGCAGAAAACATGCGTGATTTGTAACATGTTGAGTTTATCCTATGAGAAGTAAACAGGTTCATGGCTTTTAATGAAGCAGCAAATCAGAAATACTCAAAAGAGAAAATTGGGAAATCTTCGAGCTGGCATTCAACAAAAGACACAACAACACGGCTACAGTCATTGTCAATTTGTAATTTTTGACGTGGAGACAACTTCTTTAGGTAAAATAGCAGCTATAACTAAACAGGTAAACTCTTACAATCCGGCTATGTGCTACCAAACTGCAACGTCAGAGAATTAAATTAACACTTGCCACAAAAGACAAAGATCCAGTTCTAGTATGATTAAAATCCTGGGCCCAGTTGTTCGAAAGCCGATTGGCGCTAATAGTCCATTTTACAGTCGTGTGCTTGGTGACCTTGCCTTTGAGTGGAAGCGAGGCTGAAGGTGACCTTGTTATGATACAGACCTTGGAGCTTTTCAGATGTAAATTTAGTTGGTTAGCATGAGAAAAGCCTTATTAACATATGAAAGGCAGAAAGGTTTGTATCAAAGCAAGGTCACCTTCAGCCTCGATCGCTTCCACTCAAAGGCAAGGTCACCAAGCACACTTTTATTTCGCTTGTCAAAAGCAAATTTTAAGCTAGTGATGACGACAAGTCAAAGTCAAAACTGAAGACCAATAAGGTCTTTTTTTATTGAAAAGTTAAAATAAGTAATTGGATTCAAAATTGATGCTAATCTAAACTCGGCCCTGTCTTATAATATAGAAGCATCGATCGTCAGTGAATTCATCATTGTATTCTTGTACTACATTTATTTAACTCATTTGTCAGTATTTTCGTGATTAAAATAAAACGAACGAACTGAAGTGAAGTGAATGACTTCCCTGCCGTGGAAGCTACATCCGCTCTTAGAGCGGCACAAGAAGCTACAAGAGCTTTGTAAAACTTGTTATGATCTTAATGCATTTTCCGGGATCTTTCTTCAGTTTCTTTTCGATATTATTTACAGTTCAGTAAAGTTTCCTTTCTGTGCAATACAATTTTCGCTCCTTAAAATACGGACGCTTCAGCCAGATCTCTAATTGTTTTGTTATCAGTGATCAGTTTGGACTGATTCTGCATCATTTGAGCAGCTAAATTGACGGGCTCGGAAATAATTTTATTTCTCAAGGTTTCCACTGAATTGGACGTATGAAATAAAGAAAAACTTTCTTCGTCTTTAGTCCTGAGCTCATCATACCTGAAATATAAACTTGGGTGAAAACTTTGGAAAGACACCAGAACGTAACATTTCATCAAGTATTTTATATTCAGTTCTTCTATGAGCCAGTATTAAACCCACAAAAAGGAATAAACTGTCACTTTGGGATTGAAAGACGCGATTTGATGTAAATTAGCTTTTAATTGGAGTGCGGGATTTGAGTGCACTTCAGGAATGAATACAATGACTGTTTGTTATAAGTTGTTTTTATTCCTTGTTGGAAGTTATTTCTGTACAGGCTTGAAGTAATTGTGCAAGTCCAAATCACGTGCTCGAATAAAGTGGAGTGAAACATGGATTTGTAAAACATGGATTTGTAAACATGGATTTGTAAAATGAAAACATATAGTATTCTTTCGACTTTTTTAATTTCAGTTTTTTCTGTCCTCCCGATGTTGTCACAGATTATATGTTAAAAAGTGCTGACGGGCCTGCACGTCACACCTGCAGTTCGCAAACAAATTTTAAAGCCTTCATAGCTTAGCCTTTACATTCTTTCTTAAGCAAGACTCGAGTTTCGGTTCTAAGGTGAACCTTATCAGGCTCAATTATCCTCCGAAGAGTCAAGATTTAAGTCAGTTTTCCTCATACGAGGCTTTTGTGTAAATACCGACCTAAAAGCTGAAAAGGCTCAGGCAGCCTTTCATAACAGGGCTCGAGACTAACGGTAGCCAACTAGACATAGTCTAGTGAAAATTCAGTTTGGCGAGTAGATTTCGGCTTCACTAGCCATTTTAGTTAGTGAAAATGGTAATGAACCGGACGGAAACGAAACTGGAAATTCCGATTAATCGCAAAGACAAACTTGAGAGAACAGAAGCTAAAACATAGACTGTAAACAGACATAATTATTTAATGCCATAACTTATTTTGAATTTCTAAATAAAAAAATCAAATCAGTTTCAAAATCATTGAAACTCTTGAACAAGAAAGATACTTTCTTTTGGGAAAAACGTGTACTCTTTGACCTCTTTCTTTGTTTATGCTAAATGAAACGTGATGCCTTGAAGGGGTCTTTCTGCATGTACCGGTATCCATGGACTTCTATTGTTTGTGAGGTATTGTATTTTTGGTAATGTTTTGCATTTGTATTGTTGTCGTTCTTTGTTCCTTTTGTTTTACGTAATGTGTGCTCCGGTACATGCAGAACCTACCCCTTGAAGCTCCGCATGATTTTACGCATAACAAATTAAACTCAATGCAGTTTCCTTCTTCCCTTCGTCGCTTTCGTAACATAAAAGTCAAATCGTCCTCCAAACAAAAACATTTATCGCTTTTTAGTTATTTCAAATTATAGCTTTATTGATGTCCGTTTACAGTCTATGTTTTGGCTTCTGTTCTCCCAAGTTTGTCTTTGCGATTAATCGGAATTTCCAGTTTCGTTTCCGTCCGGTTCATTACCATTTTCACTAACTAAAATGGCTAGTGAAGCCGAAATCTACTAGCCAATAGACTATGTCTAGTTGGCTACCGTTAGTCTCGAGCCCTGTTAATTTTACAAAATTTACTTCTCACAGCTTTCATATTTTGTTTCGAACCGCTCACATGAAAGGCTGCCTGAGCCTTTTCAGCTTTTAGGTCGGTATTTACACAAAAGCCTCGTATGAGGAAAACCTGACTTAAATCTTGACTCTTCGGAGGATAATTGAGCCTGATAAGGTTCACCTTAGAACCGAAACTCGAGTCTTGCTTAAGAAAGATTGTAAAGGCTAAGCTATGAAGGCTTTCAAATTTGTTTGCGAACTGCAGGAGTGACGTGCAGGCCCGCTTTTTAACATATAATCTGTGACAACATCCGGAGGACAGAAAAAACTGAAATTAAAAAAGTCGAAAGAATACTGTATGTTTTCATTTTACAAAATCCATGTTTTACAAATCCATGCTTTACAAATCCATGCTTTACAAGTCCATGTTTTTTTTACAAATCCATGTTTTACAAATCCAGTCCATGTTTTACAAATCCAATCCAGTCCTTCTTTTACAATATGTCGAGTGAAATAAAATAAATAAAATAAAATAAAATAATGACTTCCCTGCCGTGGAAGCTACATCCGCTCTTAGAGCGGCACAAGAAGCTACAAGAGCTTTGTAAAACTTGTTATGATCTTAATGCATTTTCCGGGATCTTTCTTCAGTTTCTTTTCGATATTATTTACAGTTCAGTAAAGTTTCCTTTCTGTGCAATACAATTTTCGCTCCTTAAAATACGGACGCTTCAGCCAGATCTCTAATTGTTTTGTTATCAGTGATCAGTTTGGACTGATTCTGCATCATTTGAGCAGCTAAATTGACGGGCTCGGAAATAATTTTATTTCGCAAGGTTTCCACTGAATTGGACCTATGAAATAAAAAACTTTCTTCGTCTTTAGTCCTGAGCTCATACCTGAAATATAAACCTGGGTGAAAACTTTGGAAAGACACCAGAACGAACATTTCATCAAGTATTTTATATTCAGTTCTTCTATGAGCCAGTATTAAACCCACAAAAAGGAATAAACTGTCACTTTGTAATTGAAAGACGCGATTTGATATAAATTAGCTTTTAACTTGGAGTGCGGGATTTCAGTGAAATTAATTCAGAAATGAATACAATGACTGTTTGTTATAAGTTGTTTTTATTCCTTGTTGGAAGTTATTCCTGTACAGGCTTGAAGTAATTGTACAAGACCAAATCACGTGCTCGAATACAGTGGAGTGATGCCGGTTGAAGGTGCTCCCAATTAAAATAAAATAAAATAAACCACAAAGTTACAGCTTTTCAGTTTTATATAAGTTTTCTTTTTAGATGAACGCCATATAGCTTAACATCGCCCATAGGGGCAAGGGAAGTTAATTAATGCGCAAAGTCCAACGTCGATTAATTCATTTCCTCATTGAACTGTTGAACATATTTGACTTGAAAAACAAACGAATGCACCGAAGAATTCAAAGGTATTATAGTCATTATAATAATAAATGAAGTATACTCACTTAATATATAAAGATAGCCTGAGCCTAACAGCGTCGCTCTTTGAAGCCGATGATAAACTTAACTGAGGTGAAAGGACGGAAGCACAAGAATAAAATTGACGATCATTCTCAAAAACAGACTTACGCGACCGTTTGCACAGTACATTTTGACCGTACAAAAGTTCACAAAAACAACTTTTTCTCCGTCTAGAATAACTAGTACGACTAATTTCCAAAAAAAATACACCTGCTGCATATAAAAAATTGTCCGAGAAACTGATTTGGAAATCAAAATTGCAAAAAATACACAAACACATTTGCATAAGACCACGCGAGTGAAGTTTAGAACTATAAAATCCAAGTCTTGTTTTGTTTTGTTTACATAAAATCGCTTTTCAACCTATGCAATGAATAAACAAATACATAAAAATGGACAACACAATCTTCTTTCGAAAACTTTTATTCAAATCTCCATAAGTTTATGTTTAAGAGCAAAACGCGAATCATTAAGAGCTCATTGAGGCCGAGATGTCTCCGATAATAGAAATCAAAACAACCGTGAATTTAATGGAGCGCGTGTTATAAACAATTCTCCAAAACTAGCGAGAACACAAAGAAAAAGTCAATCACAGATTGATATCAACATAAATTCCCATCGAAAAATGTATTTTGTTTTACCTTTAAGTCCCTCCACTGCCTGGAAATTGTTTAAATCTCCGCTTCTTCATTTCTGCAAGGGTGTCTGTAAAACCAGGAATCGACCCGGAACACCCCGGAACACCCACGGCACACCCCCGGAACACCCCCGGAACACCTCAGAAAACCCCGGAACACCGTCGGAACCTAACCGGAACACCCTGGAACCCACTAAAAATAAAAATAAATCAAAGGCGGCTTCTTCTTCTCCTTCTCCTTCTCCTTCTCCTTCTCCTTCTCCTTCTCCTTCTCCTTCTCCTTCTCCTTCTCCTTCTCCTTCTCCTTCTCCTTCTCCTTCTCGTTCTCCTTCTTCTTCTTCTTCTTCTCCTCCTCCTCTTCCTCCTCCTCCTCCTCCTCCTCCTAAATACCGACGTCGTTCTTCGCGATGTTCTACGGTACGGTGCAATTCGTTGTCTGTCTTGTAGCAATAATTCACTGACCGGCCGCGCCTGGCGAACGCAGATTAACTTTACAGTGCTCGAAATTGCGCCTGCATCGGGCGCATTTGCGACTAAAGATTTCGCAGTTTTGTGACTAAATTTGTCTAGCTAATAAAGGAATTATATTCAACAGTCTTGTGTCTTACTTACAACTGGTAGTTGTAATTTTATCCGAAAAATCCTGCGAAATTCACGTTGAACTCAGGTATATTAAGGCCTGGGTCAGTTACGGTACATCCAAAAATTAAGGGGGGTGGTCTATCTCATAAAGTATGGAACATATTGATATGAAACTTGGCCAAAGGCTTTTACTTGATGCAAAGGTTAATTTTGACATGAAGTTGTCACAAAAAGAGTCACGCAACTGATTAAGGTATCACATTTCCATGTTTTTATTTAGGCTAAGTGCAGGAGAACTTAAACCACTCTGACTGACAAAATATCGTTTGGATATTTTTTGGTGCGCAAAGTCATACACGAAACTAACTGGAAGGCGTGTCCAGGTCACGTAACGATTGAAATGTCACGATTTTGTTGTCACGTAAACATCAGAAAACAGTCATGCCACGTAGGTGGACCACGTTTCCAGTTACATTTGGAAAGTACTTTACAAGGGTAGAAATAATACCACTTAAAATTCTCAGAAAACACAATTTGTCCTTGTCTGCAAGAGCATTGAAGGAACAAACCGGAAGTAAAAGCTGAATTGGTCACGTGATAGGCTGCCATGGAAACATCAACGTAAAAAGGAACTATCTTAATGAGTTGAATGTCGTTGCCAAGTCACACACTTATGACACGTTTCCTTTTGAAGATAGACCACCCCCTTACTTTTTTGATAAAATAGGGGCAGACCCAGTCCTTCATATACCTGAGAATGTTGCGTGACTTAATCGTCGATTTCATGTTCCATTAACGCGGTGTCCGAGAAGTTTATCACGGGAGCACTTTTTCAGGCTTTCTCAGAAATTTCTCATTTCCGGTTCCGGTATTAGTACATGTACTGAGGAGTATGATTTCAGAATCGGAGAAATAACCGAAATGAAATCAAGACAAATAGACTATTTATATGTCGGAAAGATCTGAGACCTTTCGGAGTACACAGCATGGCAGGATTTAGCCCGATCCCACGGCGATAGCGTGAATTTGTTTGATGTCGGCCCGACGTTTTTGCCTGCGTGACATATCTCGCGACGTAGCCCTTTTAAACAGTGGCTGTATTATATTCATGAAACTGAGGTACTAGGTCAAGACGAGGTGCCACGGGATAAGGAGACGCACTATAATATATGATTACTACTAGTAAGTAAAAATAAGTGTAAGAAGTAGGGTTTAGGTTTTTTTTACCGAGAATGCATCAACCTATACGGACAACATGTTTTTTAAAGTGCACCTAACTTTTTTTTGCTTGTACGTTGAAACGTTGAATAGTTATTTCTTGTTTTTATCGTCGCGTTAGTGAGTTCACAGGGAACCCAAACGCTGTATTAGCTATACCATAATCATTTATTAAAAATACTTATTGACCTGTTTTCCTATGTCTTTTTGAGTCGTTTTAGAAGCGATTTGAATCAGAGCGAAGGCGGTTGACCTTGCACGTTTCAAATATTATCTCACGTTCTGCCGCTTCGTAAATACAACGCGCCTATTACGTCTCAAGTTTCCATTATTATTAACTTGAGACGCAATAGGCGCGTCGTATTTACGAAGCGGCAGACGAGATAATATTTGAAACGTGCAAGGTCAACCGCCTTCGCTCTGATTCAAATCGCTTCCCGAAAACCACTCAAAAAGACATAGGAAAACAGGATTTTTATGTTATAGCTAATACAGCGTTTGGGTTCCCTGTGGTGAGTTATAGAGATTTGAATTTACAGAATGCTAATTAGATGACGTAGATTCGGGGATTTGCCATTATTTCTACGTCAATTAACAATACGCAGTATACAACTTAAGGAAAATCAATTTGAGAAATACCAAATATAAACTGTGGATAGTCAATTGATTCGTAAAAATATTACTTGGAGGTAAAAACAAGTAGTTGTATAATAAATGATCCCCGAATCTACGTCATCTAAGTAGCATTTTGTAAATTCAAATCTCTATAACTCACTAACGCGACGTTAAAAACAAGAAATATTAACTATTCAACTTTTTAACGTACATAGAGTTGATTAAGCAAAAAAAAAAAAAAAAATTGGGGGTTAGGTGCACTTTAAATAAAATGTACTGGAACTTTATTTTAAAGTGATGTTTCTTTTGTGCTACAAGATTTCATCCAATCGTGAAACTCCAAAACAATGGCCAAGAAAGGCTTCTAATTTTACATGTTTCCCACATAGAATTTTGGTTGCAATTAAACTCAGAATAGTTTTCACTAAAAGGGAATCAATTAGTAAACTAGAGAGAAATAAATGCACTACCTGGTTAAGTTATAGTAATTTTTCATGTTTTAGCCAATGAGGTGGACGGTTTCAACAATATCACAATTAACACCTTTCTGTATTCCCTGCCGTTAGGTTGCCTACTTCTTACTAGGACCATTACTTAAGCGGCAGAAAACAAAGCATTTTAAATATTCTCCGTGGAATCAACATGGCCGCCGCGTGATTAAGGTCCATTGTGCAAAAAATTAGTAAAAAATTCTAACGCATATGTTTTCAGTACAAAAGGTAAACGTGTTTCGGTTACTCACCTACAATGATCGTGCCTTTTTAAATGGTATTTCGAGATCGGGCAGACCTAAAAACGCAGAATTTTTAGGTTTAGGATCATACCGCACTTCCTTTTAATGTCCAACGCTAAGCAATAAATTCAACAATAGTATTTTTTGTTTATTAATATTTTCATGGCTTTCTGTACAGCCACATGGGATATAATTCTAAGAAAACTATATGGCAACATAATTGCTAAAAACCTATGTTACGCTAATGAGGCAAGGTCCACCATCAACAAGTTGCTGTCTGACCTGATGGATGACGACAGTGATGATGACATTCCAAGTGCCATGGGAACTCCCCCCATCCCAGCAACCCAGCAGGCCAGCCACTTTCAACCACCTCACCCACTGCGCCCCAGTTCAGCACCGTCCTTCGGCTCGTTCGGTTCCTCTGCACCATCAACCTCCGAGAAGTATCAGCCACCTCCCCATATGCGGAGAAACGTGCCTTCAGCATCATCAGTGTGGGTTTCACAGTCTATGGAGTACATGGGGCAGAACCACCAGCAACCCTTTCAGCATCCACATCAGCAGATGCCTCCTCCTCCTCTACAGCAGATAATGCTTCAGCAAACTCAGCAGCAGCTGCAACCGCGCACCACAACCCCCACACCAGTGTCTGCCACCTTGGGTTATGCTGCCCAGGTACTGAGGGACCAGCCCAGTCCAACCCAGCCCAGTCTAAGCACAGCCTTGAGCACAGCCTCCCGAACATTTCCACTTTGTCCAAACTCTCAGGATTTAGTCCCATCATTGGATCTCCTCCTGATCTCGGATATCAGGATGGGGAACTCAACACACCACCACAACCAGGAAAGACGTATTGACTCTTTAGTGACTGTTGTTGTAGTGACTGTAATTTTTGACTGTGATTACTATGTACCATTATTACCATTGTTACCATGTGCCATTACTAATGATCAGTTGATCATATGAACAAAAGATTTTTAAACTTACTTCTGGTGTTTATCCTACCTTTATAATACATCAAATGATATGTAATTTATAAGTACCCCTGACCCCTGCCTCCTAGAATAATAAACTGCACTTTACACTTGACTTTAAACTATACAATTGTTCTAAATCATCATGTCTAGCCATGGAACTGTACCTGCACCTGAGTTTGCCCAAGTGCTTCAGGAGGTTCCTCTGCTTCTTTCCTTTCTTGGTGGAGGTGTTACTGCCAACAGCTGTATGTGTGTCTTGCAAGTTTCTGTCCTGTCTCCATGCTCCAGGGATGAAGTCACGGTTCATGTTTTCTGTACGGTCCAGCTGCTGGTTCTGGAGTCCAGGGTACTGTATCCTCATCAGATTGTGCAGGACAATGCAGACTTTCACGATGACCTTGACAGTGGGGGTGGGGGGGGGGGGGGGAGGGAATGCTGCATGGTAGTCAGCAGAACCTGGAAGCGGTTCGCCAGGATGCCGAAGGCATTTTCAACCACCCTCCTGGCTTGGCTTCATCATAGTCTCTCGGAGGGCGAAGGCATCATCGCCGATGAAGAAGTAGGGTACATCTTGGTAGTCATTGGGTAGAGGATCTGGGGCAGGGAATCCGATGGTTCCGTCTTCTGCCAATTCCTTGATTTCAAAGTTATTATTCAATATTCATTTCTGGTAAAGTTGTTTATTTCCAATGTATTTCCAAGAATTGCCTTCTCACGCCCCGCCATTTTGTATAAACAGAAATTAAGATTTATCCCGCTAAACCTCGTAGTGAAAAAGTTGAAAACAAAGAATTTTATTCTCCGGGGAGTCAACATGACCGCCGCATGATTAGGCCCATTGTGCAAAACATAAGTAAAAAATTCTAATGTATACATGTATGTTTCAGTACAAAAGGTAAAAGTGTTTGGGTTACTTATTCTCATGCTGTGTTCACATTAGGGCGAAACATGTTTAGTCTGATCACGAATGAAACATGTTTCACTAGGAAATTTGTTCACATCAGGAGGCACAGCGCGAATCATGATCGAAACATGTTTATTCTGAGCACGATTGAAACTACTTTACGAGGTAGTTTAATTTGATCTAAGCCAGACGAAACACGTTAGCGCAAATGTCGTCTCCTTGTTGAATGCTGCAATGCCGGTCCTTTGTTCCCGAAGGGCTTGAGAAGTGAAATTAAACGACAATTCATACAACAGCGAGTTTATGCTCTATTTTATTTCGGTTCATATGTAATTATAAAGATTTTATGCGAGCTTTATTTAAATATGCTTGTTTTGTAAAACAGCATAAATTATAGAAGCAGGCGTCAAACGCGTTTTGAAATTGCAAACATGTTTACGGGAACGTGTTTTGTTGAAACATGTTTTCTCTAAACCTGTTTCGGTGCTGATGTGAATCGGTGTGTGAAATTTGAAACATGTTTCGGTGCTATGATCAGTGGTGATCGTGCCTTTCTAAATGAAGGTATCTCGAGACTGGGCAGACCTAAAACGTAGACATTTTTAGGCTTAGGATTTTACACTTTCTTGTCCAACGCTAAGCAATTAATTCAACGATCGATATCGCATTTTTTGATAATTAATATTTTCATGGTTTTCTGTACAGCTATCTGGGATAGAATTCCGAGAAAACTATATGGCAACATAATTGGCTAAAAGCCTTTGTTACACTAATGATATCTCTGATTCTTGGAAATTAACCTGGGAACAAGATGTTTCAACAACCGCCGGCTTGCCCTCTGTTGATTTCATCCTTTTGAATTTGATTGGAATGTCTTTCACACGTGACTAGATCCTGGCAGCATACCCAATCAGATTTAAGGGTGGTTCAATGCATTCGATAAAAGAAGGTTTCCTCTGAGTTCACGCCCTACTTGATTTCGCTATTTCGAAAGAAGACGACTTTCTCTTTTGGATCTCGCCTCTTCAGGTAGGGTATTTTAGATATCAGATTAGATTTTAGATATCAGATTAAATTAATACTATCAAGTAATGTGATGCCAATATATTGAGCTATATGTGCAACTCAGCTATCATTATTTTCTTCTCTAGACGTGCGTGCGTTTACTCAAATTTACAAGAAACGAATTAATTTAGTCGTCTTAAACATTTGTAATGATTTAGATTAAAACCTAGAGTTTTCTTCAGTAAAATGTCGCCTCAAGCTTTTGTAACCGATAGGAAAATTTAACGCCAAGTTTGTTTTCGTAGGAAAATTTGGGATTAGGATTTTCGGAGGGTGAAAGCAGTTCGTTAATTTGGGGTATAAGATTCCTTCACTCTAAATTTCTGCCACTGAAAAATTCAGCTAAGAGAACCATAAAGCTCAACCTGTTTTAGCTTTCACACAGTTTCCTTTAAAGTCATTAAATTGATGTGGTAAAACGGTACAACGCTATTCCAAGCATTTTCCTAATATTCCTCGTTGCGTGTCCCTGCTTATTTCATCATAGCAAAATGACACCTGCTGTCCGTTTGACCTGCATAGAGACCAAGAAACCCCGGGTGGCGAAGGCTCTGTGATCGAGAATGAAGTCGTCAAAAGTTGCATTGAGATTTTGCCGTGTTTCTCGCCTTAACAACATCTTCCTGCCTTAATTTTGTTTCATTTCGACAACGTAATTTGGAAGCTGAAACTAAAGGTATTAGTGAGAGGCGTTTTCAGTAAAATGGATACTTTCTGTTGTAGCTAAACTTCAATACCCTAATGCCTATTCTGCGCCGGGGCTTAGAATTCGCAAAAAATCTTGCAAAACTAGTTAGTCAAATTTACGCTGGTAACATTTTGGCATAATTCAATGAATTTCTCGTGCCAAATCTGAGAAAAGGAGAGCTTCCAGACGAAAAAACATAAATTGCTTTTGCGGACTTGATATTTAGGAACTTTCAAGGATGAACGAAAAGAGCGAGAATAAAACCCAGCCGAAAATAATGCTTTATGCTGTTCTAAACATGTGAATATAATTCTCCATAAATTTAAAGGGACACTGCACCGGCGAAATGACAAACTTTCGCTTCTCTTATTTCATTTCCATGTTATATCGCCAAATGACACCAAATATACAACTTCAAGTACTTGGATAAAAAGATTCTGTAGAGCGAAACAAAAGCAATAGTTTGGAGAGGATGGATTAAAAGTGAATTTTAGCCAGTTTCGTGACAGCTGGTCAAGAACTGTCATTCTTGTGGAATTTTGACTTTTTTAGTCGTAAGTTACTTTGTCTGCCTTCATCACTTTTTCGATGTTTTTTTTCCTATGTCAAGATAACAAAGCAAGCTGCTGGTCATTATCATGAAAACACGATACATCAGCCGGGACCCTTTAAGTTTGTTGGCGTAACCAATTGTGCGCACAATTCTTTAAAATTCACTGAGTGTATTTGTTATCAACCATCACTAAACTGTTAACAACTGTGAAACGAAGCTGGGTAGACATATATCACCTAAAATCTCACACTTTACCGAAAAGTTAGAATTGTGTACATCTCCTTCTTTCTTGATTCTCGACAATCTTAAAATATTTGTCTCAATGTTATGCAACACCTTCATCAAGCTAAAGAGAAAAATAAACACCTCTCCTGTGCGAAAAAAGGTGTTTTTTTTTTAAATCCAAATATAAAATGTTATATATCCACTTTCTGTATTTTATGCTTTTCAATAGTTACTAACTGGATGAAATTTTAAGAAAGTTCTTGTAAAACATGCAGTGGGAAACAAAATAACGGGACTATATAATTGCTAATGATTACTCTTATTCTTGGAAATGTACATGATCTATTCCATCTATTGGTTTTGTTCTTTTGAATTATTAATTACATTGAAATGTCTTTTGCTGCAAGTCATAATCAATCAGGGAGGTTCGTTAAAGGGACGAACGCCCTACATTGTTCTTGCTTCTTCGACAGAAGACGATTGTTCCCTCGGTATGCTACCTTTTCATATTAATACCCGTATTAGATCAATGCTGTCAAGTGTTGAGATCATTTCCTGGTAAAATTGTTTGTTTGCAATGTGTTTCCAAGAATTGGCCCTTATCATTGTGCAAACAAATTAGTAGAACATTCTATTAAAAATGTAAATGTTTTCAGTACAAAAAGAAAACGTGTTTGGGCTACTCACTCTCAGTGAAAATAAAAATACGGTCAGCTTGGATTTATCGGAAAGGTGAAAGCAGCTGCCTAGTAAATTCGGAGGATTAAGATTTCTTTCGCTAAAAGTTTCTGACACTGAAAAATTCAGTTAAGAACCAAAAAGCTGAAACTGTAGAAGCTTTCATAACGTTTCTTTTAAAGGCACTAACATAATATGGAAATATTGTACAACGCCATTACAAGGGTTTTGCTTCATCATAGCAAAAATAATTCCTTGCGTTTTCGCTTTGTTAGACCTGATTCTTGGTAATTATAAACATCACATTGCCAGAAAACAGCTTAACCAGAAGGTTCTTGAACATAGATCTACACCCGTAAATGAAGTTACTTTGAACTTAAGAACGCTTCACTAACAGATACCCACAAAATACACCTGCTATCCGTAGTTTGACCTGCATAGACACCAAGAAGCCCGACCGAAGCCGGCTCTGTGGTCGAGAATGAGGTCACAACAAGTTGTAACCGCGCGCCGGACAAATTACGCGCAAGTTCGCGACTCGCTGTACGGATTTCACTCGCATAGTCTTGTTCTTTAGGAGGGGAAATCGTTATTCCAAGACTCACAAAAATCGCGAAAACAAAGAACAAAACTGTTTCTTATTTTACATACTGGCATTCTTTAAAAGGTCTGTTTTCATATGCGATTTTTGTAGCGCTCTCCAATGCAACTTTTGTCCCTAGTGAAAACTAGCGTTGATTTCTGTGCGATTCGGGTACGCCATTTGCTGGATTTCCCCCCTTATTACATCCATTTTGAAATCACTGGTGATCCTTGCAATCTGATTGGCACTCAGCAGTGCGATTTATTCCCGAATCGCACTATTTTTTCTCCAAATCACATCTTTTTCTCAGCAGTGCGATTTATTTCCGAATCGCACTGTTTTTTGCTCTAAATCGCATCTTTTTCTCAGCAGTGCGATTTATTCCCTAATCACACTATTTTTGCTCTAAATCGCATCTATAAGTCACTTCAATGTGGTACTGACTAAAATCCTGTATTTGGGCAATTAAATTGTGCGATTTCAAATAATTGAACTTCGTGTCGTGCAATTTTGGTCTGAAATCATACTTGTGATTTCAAATCGAACTCGCACTGCGCGCTCGTTCGATTTTGAAATCATGCGTATGATTTCAGACCTTATAATATAGAGGGCAAAATTACTGAATGCTGATTGGCTGACGAAGAGGGCATTTTTTCTTAATTGAGGGCAAAATTACTCGCTCCTGATTGGTCGAGCATCAAAATTTCTCACTCGTGATTGGTTGAGCGCGTCGTTCTCGTTGCATTCAGTTGGCTTGGCGGGATTTTGAAGAAAATTTACAAACGGAGCGCTCGCATGTTTCGCCGGAGATTTTGTTATAAAAAAAGGAATGAAATCGGAAGATACCCAAGAAAGGAATTCTACAGGAGAATTACAGCATTTTACGCCAAACAGGAAGCGATTATTTGCGTCAAATCTTGGATTAACTAGGCGCCTGCAGGCAGTTGGCGACGTTGAAGACCTCGAAGAAATTCATTCATGGCGACAAAAGGTTTCAAAGTTCCATCACTTCAATGAAAAAATGCGGATTTCTGCGGACCTAAAGAGAAGAACTTTGACAGATTTTGCACGTTTAACAGGAGAAAGAATAAGACTAAAAGAAGTGAAAGAAAGCAATTAAATCGCCAAACGTGCAAGCAAGTTTGAACTCTCGCCATTTGCTGTTGTTATCAAAGCGGCAAAAACTTCAAAACACAGGTACGCTTAAATAAAACTTGCTTTGTTTTGGTCGTAAAGTGTCTTTTATCGATAAAAATCAGGCTATGTTCTCTAGATGTTCATAACAGCCAAATATATCTTCGACCGAATAGAAATTTATTTAGCCACGACCACAGTGAGTTGAAGAGTTTTTCTTGTCAGTTTGCGAGAGTACACTTCGGGTGGTTTCAAGTTTGAGTGACTCTTAAAAAGTCTGAAAAGTTTCCCTATAATTTTGCCCTCTACATTATAAACAAGTAATCGCATGTTCCCTCGTAAAATTAAGGATTAATATCACTTGTGTTTTCAGAAGCTGTAGACTGAAAACACGCGTGATATTAATCCTTACCGTATTTCCTCGAATAAACGCCGCACCCCTGGGTGCAAAACAAACAGCCAGACAAAGAACTGTATCTTTTTTCTACTTTTTAAGTAAAGTTACGGTTGATTGTTTAACAAAATAAACATCATTTTAAATAAACGCCGTTCCGAATAAACGCCGCCCTCGAATAAACGCCGCACCCAAATCATGAAAAATTTAATAAACGCCGCGGCGTTTATTCGAGGAAATACGGTAATTGTACTCGGGCCCATGCGATTACATATACAAATTGCACTCCACTCAGTTCAATTACCATTATAAATCGCCGCCAAGTTGCATCAGGCTTCAAATATGTTCGAAACCTCTGCGACATCGTGTGACAAATCGCACCCAAATCGGCGCAAGTTTACACACGGGACTTGAACATACAACAACTTGCGCGGGACAAAATATTGCACAAAAAATCGCCTGTATAAACGGGCCTTTAAACAAGACTACCACAGTTGAATTTCGTAAATACGGGCATCATTTGCCACCATGCGTATGAATAAGAGCCTATGAAAAGGATGATGTCAAACGTTTTGTTTTCAAATGCGTTTCACAGCTGGTCAAACGCATTTGAAACATCGCCATTTTTAAGTGATTAAGTTAAACACCTTTTTTAATCTTAGAGTTTTACTTGTTGACTAAGTTCGCCGGACGGAAAAATATTAACAGAAGCTCCAGAAAGAAAACGAGATGAAAAGGGAAAATTATCGATCATGCGATTGAACAAAAAAGGCGCGAAATTTTCGCAATTTTTTTCGAAATTTTTCGGCGAACGGCTGAATGAAAGCTGGTTCAAAGTGTCGTTCAAAGTTTTAGCCGCTCGTCACGAAGTGAATAAATCGTTGTACTAATATGGACTCGATGCTTCGTAAAAATGTTTCTGATACGATTTTGTTGTAAGTGGATTGACCAGTACACGGCTTTCGCAGCTAAAACGAGAAAGTTTGTAAACACAAGAAACAGCGATCAATTCAGCTGTTCTTCGATTTTAGCTCACTTGTTTTGAAAGGTTTTTGATGATGGATTGAACTAAAAAGCCACATCAACTACAGGTAACGATTTTTTAAACGTTTATTTGTGTCCTATATCATCAATATATAATTCCATACAAGCACCCATGGTATTTTTTTCGTATTTTTCAATCTGTCCAAATTAAAGATAAATTTGGATAGTTTCAGTCGTATGGAATTCTCTTAAGAAAGTTGAAACTATCCAATTACTCAGAAAGTGGAATTGCACTCTTTAAAGGCACGAAACACTTGTCAATTTAGGGATTCTCAGTAATTTTTCTGTGTTTTATATCATGTACTTTGTTTTTCTTTAGGAAGACGAAAGTTCTCCGTGTAAAATTCTCAATTTGTAGCATACATTACAGGGGATCTGTTTTCTGGAACAAGATCCCCTTAGAGATCAGACAACGGCCCAACTTGAACGATTTTAAAACCTTTTTATGTGTGAAAGATTATAATGAAACAATGATCATTTAAGTTTTTATAGCATTCTATTATTACGCGTAATTTAGTTAAATTTTATAGTTTAAATTTTTAGTTTAATGTAGTTTGATTAATCGAAGAAACCTTGATCGTAGTTTTTCATTGTACTTTATCTTTCTTAGTTAAGTAGTTCTACAGGTAATGTACTCTTGTGTAAATTCACACGACTCCTAGGGAGACCATGTAATTAGATACGATTTCGTGTATAAATAAAGATTGATGATGATGATGATTTTATTTTTTCTTGAAATTGTGATTTTTCATTAATGGGTTGAATTGTTGGTTTTTATGCTAACAAAAACGACGGCCTTTTCCGGTCCTCATACGGGACTTTTATCAATGGTAAAAGGCCAAAGAGGAGTTTCCAACTGAGTGTCTAAAACCAAAAATCCAAAACCAGAGTAATTACTCTGGCCAATCACAACAAAACGCGAACAATCCAATGAACCAATCAAAACGCGAAGCAAATACCGTCAGCCGGCGCCAAGCGCGGGAAAACGCGTGCAGGCAAGTCACGATTGGTTTTGGTTTTACTTCTGATTGGTTGAGAAAGTGGCGCGAGATTTTTTAGCCAATCACAAAGCGTAGCAATGCAAAACCAAAGCAGTCGCGTAATTACTTTCGACACTCCATTGAAAACCGCTCTATGAAAATGTATTACATTACACTCCACAGAATGCTGAGCTTATCCACCAAAAGTAATAGTCTCATGCTAAATCTGAGAGTAATAAAAGGACAGTTTGTAGCACATCATCTAACTCAGCATGGTTCTTGTATCGTAAATATTTCTCCTCTGCTCTGCTACTGTTTTCTTCCATTTAGCCATCCTCTCATCAAAGTTTCTTATGCTTCCTCCCCGGGGCCTGTTTGCTCGCAGTCTTTCTTGTACCTAAACACAAAATGGCAACAAAATTTCTTTAAAAATCCCAAACATAATTTTCTAACTTTTTATTCCAAATTTAATAGTTTTGGCTTCTTTTAAAATCTATGTAAAATCCATGATACTGTTGGTAATGAAAATACAAAATGAATATTTAACCTGCATCTGAACAACAAATACAGATGTTGTCCTGAATGTCATACATGTACCGTAAATGTTCCATTTAATTTACCAGTAATCAACTAAAATGATTACATGTATGTTTAACATATTTTCCTTATGAAAGTTTATTACTGTATATAACGAAACTAATAAAATAGAATAAAAATAAAATCACCATCATAGTCAATTGGCATAAACATTAACATGTCGTGTACGTACCTTATTATTATAAATAAAGTAACATACACTGTATTTTAAACACGAAGTTCCGGCATAAAAGGCTTAGCTCCTCACCCACTTCACACCTTTCAGTCACAAAACGTGGTTACTGACTCGCGCGTCCTTTAAATATAATTTGCTTCTAAAATCTAATTTTAAACCAAGATTTTACCACAGCAAAAAAAAAAAAAAAAAAAAATAGAAGTTCACAAATACTTTTGTAAAGTTCTTCCAAATTGTGTTAGCAATGGTCTTAGTAATGATGCATGTTTTTTGTCAGTTGTTAATGCTTCAGTGGTTGATTGACGACTGGAGGTGAGAATGGCCAGGCCAGGCCAGGCTTCTTTTATACTAGAATATCAGGTGTCTCTAACATACACACTACCAGATGTGTATCTATACTGCTTGGGCACTAAAAAGTGCTGTTAAAAAACATGTTTTAATGGTACAGTGCTTTAAGGATCAAACACAATCACTCTCGAATATTGTTGTTTTGCAAAGGAAATATCATACACAGAGCAGACGGTACACATGTAGCTTGCATGATTGTAAACCTGATACAACACTAATGTTGTAAATTCATTAATAATTCATAAGCAACATACAACAAAACTTTAATGAAGGCCTGTAATCCTAATACAGAGCAGCTATGAAATGCCAACAAGTTACAGTTACTACTGGATGTTTGAACATCCAGTACAGTGGTTGTAACTAATTTGCACGTCAGTTTTTATTTCACTAGTAGTCTACAACATTTGTGTAAGTATTACAAGTATTGCATCTACATGTACAATCACTCGCCTTCGGCTTGTGATTGTAAATCTGGTACACTAAACACTACATACAGTGTAAAGTACATTTACATGTACCTGAGCTACACTGTATACAAAATACTAATAAGAATGCTAATAAGCTTCAGCGCTATTGACAATAGATGAAATATTTTCAGCAGAACCGTATAATATTTACAATACATACAATATAATATTTACAATACATACATACTTACTTTATTCAAGATGCAAACATTATATTTACATAATTATAAAACATAAGAAAGTTACAAAAGGCATCTTAAAAAGGAAGTTAACAGGTCAACCCTATGTGAACTCCCTGTAAACAAAAACAAATAAATAATAGCAGCTCGTAATTGTAAAATAGCCATAAAATTATACAGTTCTGTTGCTCATATTTCATCTATTACTTAAGGAAGAGGTTCAATTTATCGTGTTACACTGTATACACAATTTATATACAATCTGTTTCATAGATGTAAAGTGTAGTAATGAGTAGCACATTAAATTTTGATTAGCAACAATGTAATGGCACTATGTTCAGAAGATCTGTTGGCCCTTTGTTCTATACCCCTATAAAAAGCATATGAAACTAGAACTCAACAACAACACAAATTATTGTAAGGAAAACAAATGGAAAAAGAAAAATGCAACTCTTATCACCTCATCTGCTGTCACGCTTAACTCAACTGGCTTCCGTTTGGAATCAATAAACAGATATACCAGGTAGATGCAGAGAATTCCAATGACAACAAGGATGAAGATAATCACTACCTGTGTATGATAACAATTTAGAAATTGATAACAAACAACAAAAGCTATTTAGGACCCTTGGGACAATGTGTGTGGGGGATGAGGCACTAATATTAAATATTTTATTAAATAAATGTGTCGGGAATAAAATAGCTGGGTAGTGAGACCCCCTACTTATTGCTGACACTTAAGAGAGCATGAAGTCAGTATATTCTTTTGCAAATTTTTATTCTAGTGACTGTTGTGTCATTTTACCAGGGATGGACATTGGCACTCGCCCACTCTCCCAGGTGAGGGGCAGATCTTCTTGGGCTATTAAATTTGCCATTAAACTGAAGGCCACATGCAAAAATTCAGTTAATCCTGAGCAAAAAAAATTGACCCAGAAAAGTCACTTAGAACATTCTTGCCAGGAGATCTTCAATTGTATGTTTTTGGTGCAGATTTGAAGGTCACTCAGCGAGTGCTGTCAAAGTCAAGTTACTAACCCTGTTTTACCATAATAATAACATGTGAGCATATTATACTATAAAATCGGTACCATACTCGGCATTATACCATGTGCGATATAGGGGTAACACTTATTCTTTTGTTTAAACAATAAAATATTAGAACACAAAAGAACGACAATACCATAGAATACAATACCATGGAATATATTAGAATACATAATTTTACCTAATACAATGGAGGTGTACAATGTACAATGGAGCTGACACCCTAAATTGGGCATCATACTGTATGCTCGGCATAGGCAGACTGAGAACATTGCAATATTTACTGTAGCTGAAAGAATAGATGCTGGTACAACAGGAATTTGTGCAGTGGAATAATAAAACCCTTATTCAGTGTTTTGGCAGATAACACACAGAAAATTTTACTCATTGCTCATATTTTTTAATGCCTCTGCGAGGCTCAGAAAGATACATATACTATGCAACTCATAAAGTGTCTGTCCATATTGTTTGCCAAAATACCATTGAATTTGATATCAATGATTATATTTATTGGGAAAGTTATTGTTCTACAAATCAACAAGCTACCGGTAGTTCAATAAAGGATTTATTATCAAATGGCACTCTTACAATTTTGCTGGTTGGCAGCAAAGCATACACTGCATCTCTTTTGGCAAGCTACAAAGATGATAGTCGAGTACAAGCATTTTATTCATGTTTTTTTTTATTGAAAAGGTTGAATAAAGGTTCAGTTGGAGGCTAGACACCCATTAAAAGGTATCTACTCCATAAAAATAACCTCCTTTGGAACATTGTTTTTTCAAAAGTTAAAAAATGAATTCAGCGAAATTATGGACAAGCCATAAGACCTCTGAGAGTGTGGGTTGGGTGAATTTAGTCTGGGCTCGAAATTTTTTCCTTTATCTGTTTCGATTCAGGAATTTTTTCCTTTAAAAACAAAGCCTAAAGTCACGCTTTTGCAGTTGCAGGATATTTTTTTCCAGGAGAGTTGGATTGCAGGATATAGAACCAATAAGAATGGTCCTTTTTTTCATGGACCAGCTCAATCATATTATAATACACAATAGTGGGGAATGTTTACCTACATGCCGATTTACTGTGCAAATTAACTTCTCCTACTTTAAATTCCAGCATCTGATAAACACCTTTTTTCTTTCACGTCCATTCCCCTCCCAGTACCCCCCCCCCCCCCGCCCAATTTTAATGGTTTATTCATTTGTACAGCTGACCTTGATAAGAGTTGTGTTCCTGGCTTCATACATGCACTGGCATCTTAAACAGAACTGTTGTTCTCTCTGCACAATATGTTCACAGTTGCTGGAGAAACAAAGATCAATGTTAGCACATTCTGACACTAAAAGCAGCATAGTAAAGGAGGATATGATCAAAACACATGTGCACACAAAAAGGAGATCAATGCAACAATAAATGTTAGCAACAGGGTAAAATATCCAGCATGTAAACTTCCTCCTGGCCCTTCAATTTAAAATACTACAATCTACATGTAGGTTGATATAGAAATTGTCTTATCAGATCCCAGGTGAGCTTCTCAATAGATTATGCTTTAGTTTAAAATTAGAGCAGTTTTCAATTGAGTTTTGAAGGACTAAAATATTGTGAGGAAAAAAAAAACAATAGTGACTTGCTCTACTGCATTTACCCATGTTTGGCACTGTCACTCAAGCTATCTAAGTGTGTATGCAAGTTGACATTCCCAAAACTTATACTGACTTAAGCCAGAAACATTAGAACAACTAAGACATATGGTCTAAATTTCAACTTACCAATCCTTGGGTTCAACAGTTTGTACAAAGACATTTGGTATCTTGGTTGTTTTATTACTTTCCTTGGGGCAAACACACTTACACCTCACATCATCATACTGAGCCTGCAATAACATGTTCACAATGATTCAGGGCTGTAAATAATACACACTTACACCTCACATCATCATACTGAGCCTGCAATAACATGTTCACAATGATTTAGACTCGCTATGCACTTCACAAAATTATGAGTTGTTTGCACGACTGTCAGGTTATACAAGATTACTATGTATGTGGTAAGAGTAAAGCTTAAATTATAAGGATGAAATAAAGTTGATGTTTGTGAAGTTCGGAGTAGTTGCTAAAGCAAATTAGATAGTTTTCTAAGGAGGAAAGCGGGTTAAATTAGATTCGAGTTAAAGCGACGTTTAAGTAAGACGTTAAAGCTTTGTAAAGTTTTTGGTTCTTATAAGAAAAACCTTTAAAGCTAAAAAGTTAAGCTTGACTGTTGGTTCAGAGAAACGAGCTCATGTAGTCCACGTAACGTTAGGTAATCTTACCTCAGAAAATGCCACTAAACAAGCTAATGAGGTGAAAAGCACGAGATAAAACCTGCTTGAATAGATCATGATGTTGTTTCCGCTTTCGTTTCGTCTACTGATTTTCAGCTCATTTGTCCGCCATCTTGAAACTTTAAAAACTTTTCGCGCAGCTCATGATGGGAAATTTTCGAGCCCCAGGGTTCGCAATGGCGTGCAAAAAGCTTCAGACCATTCTCAGTCATTTGTATACAGCTGTTTGATTAAACGTTGTCATTGATCGGTCTCATCCCTACGCGACCTACCCTGGGTGCCAGAGGTTTTTATTTTTTAGTGAAAAAGGCGAATTTGAGCGGCGAAGCCGCGACAACGAGGCGCAACGCGCCGAGAAAAAATAAAAACCTCTGGGCACTCGAGTACACAACCTCATTTCCATACGATTTGTGGATCGGATATCTCACCAAACCGGTTTTAAACCTTGGGGACCAAAGCGTGTCTGTTTGTTTACATTAAATCTAACAGCTGACATGTTTAAAACGCGGTCGAGACAGAAATATTAAATCAAAAAAGATACATCGATGACATTTTTTCACTGTAGAGTGTCGAGAAAAAGGAGATAGAAGATTTTATTGTCCTTGCAAACAAACATTAATCTCAGACAAAGAAGTAAACTTTCTGGATACAACCGTTTTCAAAGGCGAGAGATTTAACAAACAAAGAATCCTTGATATCCGCACGCAATTAATCCAGTACACCTATTTCTCTTCCTGTCACCTACCAGTGGTCAGCGAAATCGTTCAGCGAGAATACCTGCAACTCCAAAGCACGCCTCCGTGCTAGAGATAAAAATTTTCCTCGGCTCGTTCAAACAAAACTCTAAAGGTCACGCTCCACGATAACACGGATTAATAAGTCGTGTCTGGCCTGTCAACACCTCTTTTCAAGACATCCTTGCGCTGAATAAATTAGTTCTCTGATATTTTGAAAATTTGGATACTAAAGAGTAATCCACAGCGTTTCTTAAAGATCGCAAAAAGCCGCGATCTCTATCTACGTCCGCCATTGTTGTTTGTGTGGCTTCACTTTGGGAAACCGGTTTTTCACGCGCCCGTTGCGAATTGTTTCGGTCCAGCCAATCGAAGTTGCTGTTGCATCGTTAACTCCCGGTAGAGTCTGGAAACAAGTAGGAGAACCAATCAGCGACCTAGTTCAGATTCTGAACTAGATCCTCGCTTGGAAATGAGGTTGTATATTCGAGTGACCAGAGGTCCGTCTCGCGAGCTTCTTCTAACCGTTTATGCGGTTAATTTCACTCATGATATTCAGAGAACGGACCTCTGGATCCAGGGTGTACGCGACCAGACCGAAAAGGATTATGGGGAGAAATCAATTCACATTCAATAACTGCACATTATCAAAATACGGAACGTCCTTATCGAAGCGACTCTGGTTGTCTTTGCGTAACACGCGAAGACAAACATGAGTTTTGTTCTCCGTTGTAAACGCGATATAGAATAATTAATCATGCATTTTAATTCAGCCATACTCCCTTTCGGTCTGGTCGCGTAGGGGTAAGACCGATCAGTGACAACGTTTAATCAAACAGCTGTATGGGAGACCCATGGGAGTCCCCCCGCGATCAGTACATGACAAGGAAATAAATCAATCAATCAATCAATCAATCAATCAATCAATCAATCAATCAATCAATCAATCGACGAAACGATAATGGTTACTGCATGTTGCGAAATTAAACGAAAAGTAATAAAATATATGATCAAACAATATTTTAGCTTCTCAACAGCTTCCTTAGTTAATTTCTGTATAATCTCCGATTGTTGTCATATTTAATCCCCCGCCCCCTTTCAAATTTAAAATTGTAACGTTTTTTTTTTTTTGCCTTACGAGTCATTATCTGTAAGACCCTGAAGAAGAAAGGCTGTGCCTTTCGAAATATTGGATATTTTACAAATATTCCGTACCGTTTATCAGCGTTACTTTTTTATCAAATCGTTTCATTATTTTATAGCTGATTAGATCCTTTACCACAGGATCCGGTGCTTCTATTTCGTTAGGGTGGTCCGTTGCAAATACAGTTACTTCCATCAGTTGAAAACACAAACAAGCGCAAAAGCGATCAACTGGTCTTTGAGTGTCTTCAAGATAATGTTTGCTCCCCCTTCAAGTCGTATTTTGAGAGACTGGATCATTCAAAGTCTACAAGAAACAATGGTTTCTCAGTAAAACTGCCTAAAGTTCGCCTCGAATTTGGGAAAAAGGGTTTTTACTATCAAGGAGCCAAGCTTTTTAACGAACTACCAATTGAACTTCGATCCTTAACTTCAAAAATTTTATTTAAGAAAACACTTAAAGCACATTTTAATTAATTTTATGAAACGTTTATCTTCTTAATCGCAATTGTAGTTATAGCCTTTTAGCTTTTTATCTTATAGTTGTAGTTTTTTTATTGTATCTTATAACTTTTATCTTTTAGTTGTTTAGTTATATTTATTTACTTACGGTACCCCATTGATAACAGTGTTTTTTAAATACTGATAGGTTTTATCCTGTTTAAATATTCGTCATTATTATTATTATTATTATTATTATTATTATTATTATTTGTAATCTCCGACGCCGTTTTTGCCTATACCACTTCAAGATTTTACTGATCCAGGTTTACGATAGATCTGACACTCTTCACTTACACTAGCCTTATCTTTAGTTTTGATTATCTTGAAGGTCATTTCCGCCCCTCCTCTTTTTTTTTTATTAAATATGTATTGCGACATTCTCCTTTATATAATGTTGTAGTTTCATTTTGTAATTTAGTAACATCTTATAACCTGAAGAAGGCTGGTCTGGCCAACCGAAATATTGTTTCAAATATATTTACTCGCTGTATCAACTTTGCAGTAGTCCTTGGACTTCTCGTTTACATTTGCATTAAACAGAAGCAAATTAGGCGCATAATTAGGAAAAACGTTAATTTACAACAAGGTTGTGAATACCGAATTTCTGATATGGATTTATATTTCTGTCTATCATGTCTCTTTTCCACAAAGACTGGAGGAACAGAAAATGAATCAGTTGGAGGTAAGTATACGCTTTAAAAACATTTATTATTTGACATAACATTCTAGAGTGCAAAAAAAAAAAAAAAAAAAAACGATGCAAATATGACACTTCTATCTTTGAACAGGCTTCTCACTGGTAATAATTTTTAGGCTATATTAGCGGGCGACGCCCCCTCTATACTCTCCAGGCCCCACAACGCTCGCTTCGCTCGCTAATTTCTTTTAACCCTATGCCCCCATTAAAGAGCTTGTTCACAGGCAATTGGGATATGCTTTGTTTGTTTTCTATCATATTAGGACGAAGTTCTTCATAAAGTGCAGCCTGGACTATTCTTCAATAAACCAAAATTTGGAAAAGTTGTGGTTGCTCGTTACAAAGAAAACCTGAATCCGGCTCAAACTCGAGATGACATTTTGAAAGCTGCTCGAGATATCATAAAATTCAGTTTATCTCTGAGCAATAAAGGAGAACATGGTGAGACCTTTTCATTCATTTGTTTGTTACACTCTTCAGTTTTAAACAAGAATGTTTTCATAAGAAATCCGAGGCTTTGGTTGACAAGATGTTAAGAGCATGCCAAGGACAAACCCAGATTGCTTTTATTTGTCGACTTGTTTTCGTTTCGCGTGATCTCAACTGAATACAGTACTCGTTTTAATCATGAAAATAAACGAAACATGGAACGATTTGTTGTGGATAAATGTACAATTCAGTTGAACCCAGAAAGTTATTAATTTAAAACGTTTCTTGATAACTGCATTGAGTTCATAAACAACAATAGTATCATTAGCATCAGACTTAAGATGACATTTTTGGAACATTACTTACAGCACCGACTCAGCCACGGCTAAATAATAATAATAATAAAAAATATATTAAATATCATCAAGACCACAACGACAAACCCTTGAGCGGTGCCGGATCTCCCAGTTGCAGACCTGGATCAGTGCAATAATTACTTGTAGAAAATCACTAAACGGCAAACTGATCCTTACGGCAAGACGATGAAGGAGTAAACAAAAGAATAAAACAAAAAAATATATTCAAACAAATTTTCAAATTTGTTTTCTGATTAATAAATAATAAGACACGTCCTATATAAAGCAATTGCATTTGTGTTTATATCAGATACCATAGAGTTCCGAAAGTAGCCATGGAACCCCGACTTGTGGGCAACTCTGCCCATATCACTGCTGTCTTCCCCATCTTCAGCCTGAAACCACTACCTCTTACGTAACCAAAGCAAGCTATTTACATAATATGAGCGACTAACAACATCCTCATCATGTCCCGTTTTAACGATTTTTATTTCATTTCAGAATCTCGTGCAACAACAATTGTTGCCTTTGATCCAAATCAGTGGAGCAGTTGGTTCAAAGATGACCCAAAGCTGAAAAACATGGAAAGCCGGCCTCAAACACAGCTTGTCCCAAATTCACAGAAGTTTCTTCAAACAGGGGGAGACGTGTTTTTCTTAATTAAGTCGGACGTGGAAAATGATGTAAATGATATTTATACTCACCTTGAGGAGAAAATGGGGAACTTCTTCGTCCGGCCACTTGATGTAACCTCGTCATCGTCTCCTCCAAACACGGTAACGTAAATTAACGTAACGTTAATTACTAACGTTAATCGACGTAACGTAGATCTTCCAAGAGTCTTCCAGTTTTTATAAAATTTCATGCCTTACTTGTTTACAGATCTTGTAGTACAGATATTGATATTTAATCATTTCTCCTGGATTGTTTTTACTCCGCTAGCGTATAATCCACAGTTCATTTCAAGATGGTCTAGCAAATCCGTCTGACTCGGAGACTCTGAAAACTTACATAGTAACTGGAGATGACTCAACGGCGGGACATCCTGGTTCCACCTACCTTATGACCCAAAAGTTTGAGTTTAACTGGACCGTCATGGGAAGTATGGATAAGGTAACACTACACTCGCCCTGATAAAACGTTGTTTTGGGCGTTTATAGGTTATAAAAGTAGAAAACTTTCCTAACTATGCTCCATTAAGTTTTTATAAAATAACTAATAATAACGTACATGACCCCAAACGTTCTGTACCATTTATAGCTAATAAGGAAGACCGTAAAGTAGAGAGTTACAGCAAGGCGCTGGTTACAGTTATCGACGGAATTAAAAGTTCAAGTTATGGTAAAGTAAACCTCATGAAAGGCGGATGCAAAAACTTAAAGCGGCTGTGGAAACGCTCGCCTTCGCTCAAGTTTCCACGGCGTTTCTCGTTCTTCCAACCTCGTGTTACGAAAACATTATGGCAACACAGAATGCGTTTTCTATCTCATGAGCAGAATCAATATCTAAAATCCCATTTCCTTCAACTTATGGAGCTAATGGACAGTTTATGCGCAAACTTGCCCTATTTTTTTTACAAAGAAATGTTCTTTCATGACGATTTTCCTTTTTTAACCAGATACAAAAGGAAGACATGATTGGTAGGAAATCCTCTGCAGACACGTTTATCCCAGACCCGGACAAACGAGCACATATAACACGTGCCCACGTTGTTCACCAAACTCCGCCGCTAAACGCGTTTAAGCGGCATCCAATTGTATTTCGTCTTTCGATGCCGTACGGGACGAGGCCGAATGAGCCAGGCAAGGAAGAGGGATCGATGTACATGAGCATTTGCAACACAACGGCACAGTTCGTTACTATCCTGAAGAACATCATTGGTGATCAGAGGCATTCATCTCGTGGAGAAGTGACAGTTGATATGCTCATCAGCTCCGTGAAGCCACTGCAAGGAACCTTTTGGTATGTGCCCAGCTCTCAGGAACTGGGACTGGAGACGTCATGCAAGGAGAGGAGGTAAAGGAGCATATATTAAATACAACAACATAAAGAGCACGTCAAGGTCTGGACGAATGGGAAGAAATAAAGATAACGAGACTGTAAAATATAAAATATACACTGAAAAATGGTCGTCAAGGAAATGGAGAAAACTAAAGAGCATGTTGTTCTATTACGGCAGCGCCCATCAATTCTTGTAATGTAATATTTCAACACGGAATGCAACTAGTTAGAAATTGATTCATACATGAATCATGCATAGCTTTATTGAAAGAAAAAAACCTACTTTTTATCGCAGCCAAAGGGCTAACGAATCACGGTTGTGTGATTATTATGCCTGTGAGTGTTGCGTAACACTGGCTCACCAAACCTCCATTATAGAACACTGATCCAACTAAGGACGCCTTGTTTTTTTTTAGGTTTGAATTGTTAAAACACTGGGACATACGAAGTCCTTCCAACAAATACTTGTTCTACAATCAGAAAGAGTATCTTTATCGTATGACAACGGGAGGTTACAGCCCTGGAGACCACCCAAGTGGGCGAGCACTCCGTCTTTTGAGCTTCTCCTTTCTTCACTGGAATGATCAGTGGTACAAGCGCCGAGAGATGCCCTCATTCCCACATCTTTTTTATGTCCAGGACGAGGTTCAGGGTACTTCCGTCATGATTCGAAAAGGCTGGGCCATCAAAGTCTCCCTGGGAAGGTTCTTCACAACAAATGATGTCTCAAAGCTCCAGGATGAATCTTTCTTTGGGAGGAAAGCCGACACCTTTAGCATCCATCCAGATGAATTGATTGTTGGTCATATGCCAGCAACTTTCTCTCTCGGGCTTGGAAAGGTCGTGATGCCTTATCTTCGAGAAGATGAAAAGATGCCAGCATTCATTAAAGGGCTAAGTGAATCATCGGGAATGGGCCATGTCATCCCAGATTACGAGACTTTGTTGAACAAAGGGTTGGCTGCCATGATCACGAAAATGAGGCTGGAATTGAAGGAAAAACAAACAAGCAGTGATGAGGAGAATGATTTCTTGGAGGCTTGTATCATTGCATTGCAAGGAGTTCAGGAATACATGAGGAATTTTGGAATTTTGGCAGGACACCTTGCCGAGAGAAGCGACACTGCGTTTACCACTTCCCAACGGAAAAATTTGAAAGAGGTAAACCAACTTCGACTTTATTCAACTTTTAATCCCGACTCAAGAAAGTAAGTCGTAAGTCTTTCGTATTTTCCTGTTATTTACAGATTGAAAAAAGAATGACCAAGCTCTCTACAGAAGCACCAGAGACATTCCTTGAGGCCACCCAGCTGATGTACTCGTATCACTCCTGTCTGCATTTGACAGGGGAACCAACGTCTATTGGCCGACTAGACCAGCTACTTGAGCCTTTCCTGAAGGGAACCAATGCTGAGGAGGCTCAGGAAGTCATCGACTGCTTGTGGATCAAACTCGATAGCCAAGTAAAACTTAACAGAGGGCTTCTTTTGGACCTACAGGAATGGGGCACCACCGCTGTCCCGTACTCCAGCGATGGGATGTTTCCTCATGGGGATGCTATTAATCAATGGGTTCAGCAGGTTAGTCGTACTGTATTTGGTTAAATCGCACACCAGCCACTGCACAGATGGCCAACACGGCCGGATCGGATGCAAATCCATTGTAGGGAAACCCCAGCATTGTCTCCGGTATCCAATTATACACCTGGGTCGAGAGAGACAATGTGAGGTAAAGCCCTTTCAAACACCACGACGGCCGACACAAGGCCTCAACCATCGACTTAATTTCCTCTACACCACCGCGCCGCCACAAACAGTACTGTGTTAGGAAAATCTCACAAACAGGTTTAAGTGATTATAGCCTCTACACCACCGCGCCTCCACAAACAGTAATGTGTTTGGAAAATATCAAAACCAGGTTCAAGTGATCATAGCCTCAATACCACCGCGCCTCCACAAACAGTACTGTATTTTGAAAATCTCAAAAACAGGTTTGAGTGATCATAGTCTCTATACCACCGCGCCTCCACAAACAGTACTGTTTTTGGAAAATCTCAAACAGGTTCAAGTGATTATAGCCTCTACACCACTGCGCCTCCACAAACAGTGCTGTATTTGGAAAATCTCAAAAACAAGTTCAAGTGATTATAGCCTCTATACCACCGCGCCTCCACAAACAGTACTGTATTTGGAAAATCTCAAAAACAGGTTCAAGTGATTATACATGGTTTGCTTCTTAGACAATCGAGTTTAAGGTTACTCCCTACCTTCGAGGGACAAAAATTTCCAAAATATGTTTCTTCAACCAAAAGCAACTATCCGGCCTTATCAGCTTAACACTTGCGAAGAATAAAGTCGACATCATACCAAAATTTGTCAGAAATTGGGTTTAAAAATGACTTTGTGTCGAACTTGTATTCCCTCGTCGGATAACTTTCGCTGTATTTTGTCCTGCGCGCATGGGTGAAGGGGTGATGCTGATTGATTGGTGGCGCATGTTGTTTACAAAATGTTACGACTGACAATCTCCCACTTGAATTTTGGGAAAATATGTCGACTTTGAAAGAATTTATAGGGTGTGTCGGTTTGACGGATTTTCGTAAAACTTGGCCAACACGTTATAGGGGCAATTGCAAAAAATCGGTATCAGGAAATTTTGATATTTAAAACATTTACGCAAAAAGGCTCGGATGTTTTTAGTTACTCCAACGTTGGACGCAAATATCTCGCTAATCAATCGGAATATCGAAAAAGCCTAAAAAAAATGGACCATAGTGTGCACAAAAGTACACAGAGAGCAAGAGTTGAAAAACCAACAAATGCTAACAGACTGACTGACATATGACGGCCGCCAAGAAATGGTGGTAGTAAGTTAACTTTTTAATTATGCCTCCTATAATAGCTAATGTTTTACATGTAAATTTTAGTTAAGTAGCTCATGTGACTTTTCTTTATTACTATTTAGATTACTGTTGGTGGATACAAAGCCAACAAGGAGAAGTTCCCGACCGATGCGTGCAATGACATCACCGTAATGTGCCTTAAAGCCTCCCGCAGGCTTCCGCTCAACGCTCCTTGTTTGTCCCTTAGAGTGCACCAAAACATGCCTGAACGGGTGAGATGTGTCACATCTTCAAGATAATTTTTGACTTTTCTACCTTACATCACCAACTAATTGCAACGTGGCAACCAAAGACATACCACAGGCTTACATATTTCTTGTTACCACAGGTTCTGCGAGAGGCAGCAAAAACTGTCCTCAGTGGAGGGGCCCATCCGATATTTCTCCACGATGATCGTCTTATAACGGGGCTTATGCAAACAGGAACCACTGATCTTCCCGTGGGCTTGCAAACAGCGCGAAACTACTCTTGTGATGGTTGCTATGAACCCATTTTCCCCGGTGAAACACAGTTCTCTTTGGCGTACGTAACACTGCTACAGGTGCTGGAAATGGCTATAAACCATGGAGCCACATACTTGCTCGCAGGGCCTGCTTACTTGGACGGTACTCCCAAGTCACTACCCACAACTCGTCCAGAGGGCATCACTTCCTTTGAAGAGGTTAGAACGATAATGTGTCCTATGAGTATTATTATTTTAATAAAATCATCATCATTATTAAACTGACCGGATCGACAATAGAGAACTTAAGCAACAGACGGCGAATTCGGCCGGAAGTGATGCCATGATTTGTGCGATACTACGCAAGCTCTAGCTAGCCTCCCTGCCACCGTGGTCCCGTCGGCGACTTGAAGATACAGAGTTTGCCGTTGTGGAGTGAGTAAGTGAGTTTTAAACTCTCATCTTCGTCAGTTTTGGAGTATCCAACAAAACGTATTTTTCAAAAATATTACTCGTAATTTATTCCTTAATATAGTTTAATAAATAGGTGACATCGGAAACTCGATTTTCCATTTCTTTCTTGCCTAAAATTCGTTTTAATTTGTATCATGTAAAATGTCTTCGTTTCAGGTGAACACCGCAGCACATGGTCATGTCAAGCAACAAACCGTCCTGTTAAACACTTACAGATCTGTCCAAAGAATTGAGCAAAATAGTCAGGAGACATTAACTTAATTGATTCGACAATCATTTTTTACTCGATTTTATCGCGAAAACGAAACATCTAGCGGATCGTTTGCCGTAGTAAAAAGCCGGAAGTAGAATTTTGACCAATTTTGTAAACAAGCTAGAAATTTATTCCGCTAAGATAAACTCCAGTGCCATAATAAGCTTTCGGATTGCAATTTGCTGCTCTTGCACTTATTATATTCGTAAAAGATGTCTCTCGCTACTTTGACGAGTTTGTTTATATTTTTATAAAAAATTCAATTCTTACAAATTCGTACACTAAATCCTTGTGAAATGAATGATATTGAAGTCGTCACCGTCTGACTTTGGCGGGAAGCGACAGCGACGTCGGTTCCAGTTTACCTCTGCCGGACAAGTTGCCGTCGCCCGTTTGTTGCTTCAGTTCTCTAATGACACGATGACGATGACACGATGACGATGACATGACAATGACAATTTGCTGACCCCAACAGTCGCAATAAGTCCCTGAATTTTTTTTCTGAATTTTATTTTATGAGTTATTGTATAACTGCAATGATCACATCTTTCATTCTTTCTATTTTGATATACATGCACATTATCATATTTTTGTTCTCATTGAAAGTCAATGTGATTAGCACAGCCATATTTTCTTTCTTAACAAAGAACTGAAGTTATTGTTGTGTTTTGCTGTGCTTGAGATGCATGGCGGTGGAAAAATTTAGTAAAAAAAAGCGTTAAACGTTTTCGCTAAGCTCATATCTTGTTCCTAATCACTTCCCTAGTTAAACTTAACGCTGTGATAATAGTTTTATTCCTTTCGTCCTGTACCACAGGTAATAGATCTTTTTGTCATGCATCTATGGGTGCAAACTGGAAAAATTTAGTAAAAAAAAAACGTTTAACTTTTGCTAAGCTCATATCTTGTTCCTAACTTAATCACCACCCTAATTAAGCTTAACGCTGTGATTATAGTTTTATTCCTTTCGTCCTGCACCACAGGTAAAAGATCTTTTTGTCAAGCATCTATGGGTACAAACTGAAAACAATCTGTTCAACACCATAGCGAACTATGGCAACATTGTCAATTTCTGCCCCAGTCCCTTGCTATCGTCTGTCATCCGTGGCTGCCTGGAGACCAAGCGTGATATGTACAACGCCGGAGCCAACTATACGATTGTCGGAGTGCAGTTCATCAGCTTCGCCAATACGGTGGATTCCTTGTACGCCATAAAGAAATTGTGTTTCGACCATGACACAGCTGTGACTTCTCTGTCTCAGTTAGTATGCTGTCTGAAGTGTGACTGGGGATACAAAATGCAAGAGCCTTTCCACGAGGCCGAGCTCACGGGACACACACGAGGACAACGTTTATCTGACTCATATAAAGAGTTGCGTCGGAAAGCACTGGACTTGCCCAAATTTGGAACTAGCGCAGGAGCAGAAAACGATGATATTAAAAGCATTGCAAGGTTAGTAAAATTTAATATGTTAATTTACCAAAACCAAAAAATGTCCTAAAAATTCACATCGCTAGGCGAGTTGCTGAATTTTCATTATCACTTCAGTGATGTTAGAAATAATGTAATATTTCCAGAATAGAAAGCTTTCTTTTAAGTGACCTTCAAACCGTGTTTCCATAACAACTGTCGCTATCTGCAATGTTCACTGAACTTTGTGATACTTCGACTTGACAAAAGTGTGAAGTGTGAAGTGTGAAGTGTGAAGTGTGAAGTGTGAAGTATGAAGTATGAAGTGTGAAGCCCGACGGTCTTTCGTAACCGAGTTACGGGGAAAAGAGATTTAGAAAATTAGAGAACTTTGTATGCGTACACGTCTCTAAAGAGAATATCTGAGTAGGAAATTAACTTTAAAAAGAAATCAAGGCGTGCAAATTTCTCATTCAACGTTCCTGTTCTTCATGGAAAGAAACCTTTTCACTTTTAAGCGAGATAATGTGATGATATTTGCCGTAAGTCTCGTGAAATAATGCGGATGAAAATGGACCGAGTCGAAGGATTTTTTATTTGTTTTTCCAATATGAAAAGTCTAAATGTTTACCCATTCTCTTATTTCTTTCCGACAGCTGGTTGGCTGAAAAGATAACAACCGTTGTAAAGGAAGTATCACGTGGCAAGGGTCATCCTCTGAAGGATCTCATCCAGAGCTTGAAGCAGAAGAACTCGATTCCTGGATCTCGACCGTGGGATATTTTATTGCCCCCGGGATCTGGAACATTTGAGGGTTATGTCGGTTGGGGACTGAGCTGTGCAGCGTCAGCAGATGGCAGGAGAGTAGGGTCCCCCATGGCTTCAGATATGAGTGCTGCTCCAACACCACTGGATCTACCCACCACACCAAGGAAATGCGACATATACGAGTAAGTTCAGAAAAGGAAACAGCGACCAATCGTAAGGATGGCGAGTACCCCTCCTTTCCCCCCATCCCCCTCCGCTGAGACCTACAATGGCATTCAGCATCTCTTACAATTCCTGTAACATTTCTACGTCGTTCACTTTACTTTTGCAGGGCCATGAAGTGTTGGGATAACACGTTCATCAATCGTGGGCTAGCGAATGGTGCAGAGGTTGATCTAAACATTGAAGAAGATTTTCAGGCATGGCCAGAAATCTCGGACATCGAATTTCGTGCGACTTACATTCAGGCTGTCACGCAATGGTCTCAACCGCTGGTTTTCAATGTTATTTTCGGGCTCATCGTTTTAGGACGGATCGAGTGGTCAAATACATAGTTGTTTATGGTCAAATAAAAGCCGCTGATTGACTGTATTGCCGAAACAGGCAATGGCGGTCAAATGCCCCTGAAATAAGCTTTCGAACCCGACGTTTTGGAGGAAATTTGGATGATTTTCGGCCGAGATATTGCAGAGTGAAGGTCTTGGATTTTAGCCGTGAATGATTTGTTGTATTTTATCATGTTTTGGACCCCAAGAAAACGCAACAGCGACAGATTCCCGAGAGACATCCTGTGCTGTGTCTTAAAGCTTGGCTTCGATAGATTGAAAATCGCAGTGAACAAATTTGAGATTACGGCGAGGTTCGAGCTACGAGGTATCGATCGACAGTTGGATACGCTGTTTTCAGCCTTCCGCCATTCTTTCCTCGTGGTGAAATTTCTCGAATCTTCGAAACCGAAAAACGCATCGGTTGTAACTTGGAAACCTGCACTTTTATGCGAATCTTTTAGGTTTTATCAATTGCTAACAGGTTGTCAGTGAACAATTTGGAGTTTCGATTGGAATAATGAGGTAGGCTTGATTTTATATCTTTTCTCCCAATAAACACTATACGCATCGAGGCCATTATGTGACACAATGTAACGAAAAAAGTCTGTATCAAATGCGCCTGCGTGTCTTAGATTTCTGGCCATGAAGAAGATTTGGTAGCATTCCTTAAACGTTATGCTGAGGGGGAGGAAATTGGAGGAAACGTCTTGACAAGTGAGCTTATTCGAGTTAATCAGGAGTGATAAAGTGTTTTTGGACAGAAAACAATCCCTACTGCGAACAATTTTTAATAAGAAATATGATTCTGAGTGATGGATGGAGCGAGTGAGTGAGTGAATTTGCCGTCGTTTCCGATAACCCGTTCGTTACGCTACGCGTATTCACGGGTTAAAAATGACGGGGTGATCTTCGTACCTTTCAGGGGGCAAAAGTTTGAGATTGGTATCACCTTGGGTACTAAAACCACACACAGTAAAGAGTAGAAAGAAACCTGCTTTGTTATTTACCCACCATGGTTTCGTCTCCCTCTTCAATACACCTCCCCCTATCGCCCCAACGATCCCAGATATCATAGCGTTTTAGGCTAGTGCCCAGACATTCTAGATATTCTAGCGTGGGAAACTCTCGTCAGCTTTCTGCTTAATAATGTATTTATGTCAAATAAGATGTAAATCACTGGTGGGACTGAATTTAAGTTTTAATGTTTCCTTTTTCTTGCAACAGTAACCTGTGCCAACCCGAACACTTTGTCAGATGCTCAAAGAAGCCCAGAGAAGTACGATCTTATCAGGGTGCGAACTGGCGGCTGGACTGAATTTTACGTCGCATTCTTTACCTCGCACCAGAAGCACCAGGAAAGACGAGTGTACTACCAGACCACGAGTCACTAGGAGTTTTGACTTCTCGTGTTCTTTTTCTAATTTAGTCATATTTAGAAATGTTTTGTGCCTGGTCGGATATATTTAAAGCCATGTCTTGTTGTAATACTTCTTAGTGGCTCAGTTTATAAAGAACCTGAATGACATCATTCCATTATAAAATCAAAAACGTGACGTCCAAGGGACGCACATTGTGTAGGTGTCTTAAGAGTGAGTTTATATGCAAGGATCCGTAAATCAAAGTGTGAAGTCAACGCGTGTTCAAGTATATCGATTTCTTCTGGATGTGCCAAAGTGGGAACGAGGTTGTTGGATGTGCGTGTACGGGTACGTGCGTGTGTGTTGGCGTGCATGCGTTATGAAGTGAAATTATTGTTGTTTTAGTGTCTCGTAATTTTAAACACAGTTCACGCTATAAATGTAGTAACCTTATTGCTGATGAGATCAACACAGGTTGGCATATTTAACAACGTTGCCAATGGGAATTAAGATTCCGAGACAACTTTCCTTGTTAAACCATAATTTTGCCGGAGATCACCACCGAGATTTGCCTTGTCTAGTTCAGTGGTGTTCGATAAACCTACGCCGGATAAGGTTTAGCTGTTATATTAAGGACATCCAACTCTGTTGTTCACTACACTTCTTTTAATGTTGTACTCAGCTGCGAAGCAAGGCTAAGGTTGTAGCTCTAGCTGTACTTTGAAGAACAGACCAAAGTAAGGAACGTGCGAGCAAGGAATTTCTTTCCGTCAACCGTACCTTCTAAGGAAAGTCTTTCAGGTCGACTTAGCTATAACCTAGCTGGCTTTACCGAAAATAAACGTTTTTCTGTCAAATTAAGGACACACAAGGAATAACACATAAAAATTCATATTGATGGCGTTAAATTACCATGAGATGATAGACTACGAGCAGTCTCTCTTTCCCAGCTTAGTCCGGCGAGCGAGAAACGAAAAAACATAAGCGAACGGATAATGGCCGCGCGAAACTGGGGGCGCGTGCCTCGCCCCTAGTTTCGCGCGGCCATTATCCGTTCGCTAATGTTTTTTTCGTTTCTCGCTCGACAGACTAAGCTGGGAAAAAGAGACTGCTTGTAGTCTAATGAGATGACGGAGATCTCGGTTATGTTTCAACTGGTACAAAGATCAATAAACGAGTGGAAATCCATTGATTCCCGGTACGAGCTTCATTACCCGTGCCGGTGTGTGGGCCGTTTACACGATTAGACGTTGTGACATTGAAAATAGAAACACAGTTAACACATCTAGGAACTAGTATGCAGTGTTTAAACCACAAAGACTTTTTATATTGATGTCCAAACAAACAATAAACACAAAGCAGTTTTCAGTTTGCCTAAACTAAATATTTGTCCAGAGAAATAAAGATGTGTTCTGCTATTTGCTTTGGGTTTGAGCCATCACGTCACAAGTTTTTCTGTCAAATTGAGGACACACAAGGAATAATACATAAAAATTCATACTGATGGCGTTAAGTTACCACGAGATCTCGGTTGTGCCGCTGATTGGTTTAAATTGTGAATTGAGGGAAAGTATTTCTACCTAAACCCCTGGCCCGGGTTGTTCAAAGCGGGGTTAAGCTAACCCAGGGTTACTGAGCATCAATTTTGATTCCAGTCAAACATTAAATCAATGGAGTTTTTTTGCTCTTTAGTTTCGTTTCTGACTTGTCTTCGCGTGTAACTTATAATTAGCTTTTGAAAACACTTCTAACAAGAGAAATTAAATCCTCGGTTAAGTTTTCATCCTGGGTTAGCGTTAACGGGCTTTCGAATTACTGGACCCTGAGCACTAAAGCGTCGGTTTTAGTTATAGCAGGGCTCTCCTGGGAACAACCCAGTGAGAAATTCGTCTAGTAATATGTTTGTGTCTAGACCGTGCCTAGACCAAACGGCGAATCTGGTAAACAGTGTTTTCAATATAGAGGATCCTGTTCTCTGGAATGGCCTCACTAGCAATATTAAAAATATATCAAATAGTGCACAATTAAATTTTGCATTTTTATAATTCAGAATTCGATAGTTTTTAACTGGTAGTATGCAATTAACTTATCGTCTTTATTTTGTCCTTTTATTAACTTATTATCTTTAGCAACTTAGTAATCATAATATCAGGAAGAGCATGATATGTATGAAGGGGACATCGTGTTGAAATAAAAATTATGCCACGTTATGCATGAAACTTTTTTATAAGAATCTTTTTATCAGAATATTGAGGCTGAAGTTGGCGAAAGGTACAAAAGATATACATGACAGTTGGTCGTTTTAATAATATTCTATAGGAAGTTTGTAGACGTCCATGAATGACAATTATATGCACATGTAACACGATACAGACACCATGCAGTGTTACTTCATAGTTCATTTCTGGTCACATACGTTTTATTTAACTGAAATACTATACTCTGTAATCTAAGAAATACATACGAATATTTTCAGCCTAAAGTCGGCAAAAAAATAATATCCAGCCTGGGCATGAGAAATATACATTCTTATATATAAGTAATGTTCCACATAAGAACTATAACAAACTTCAGTGCTGCGGCATCGGCTCTTTCCCACATAGAATATCTTTGGTTTCAAGAATGGAGGAGGGGCTGATGGTTCATAGTTATATTTCAGTATAAAAATAAAGAAAATCCATTTGCGTCAATTAAATTTTAGGAAATGTTCGTGCTTAACCAATCAGAATAGCAGAAGACAATAGCTAAAATTTTGTTTCTTTGATGAAGTTCCCCAAGTACAATATCTTTTAAAACTTGCATGTTGTGCGATTGGGTCTCAAAATACTTGAAACCTTAAAAAAATTAGACGAAATGCACCTTGAACCTTACCTTTTTAGCAGTTTTTGAGTCTTGGCCAATGAGATCACTAGTTGTAACAATGAAAAATGTTGACATTCCATCGTGCATTGCTGTTCAGCGCTATCCTTCTTATGCGGATCATTACATAAAAAAAGAGTGTATGTTAATCTTCCAACCAAAATGACAGCCCTTTCACTTTCACCATCACTTCCATCGGGTGATTTAAAGCCGAAATGAACTCCTTACTGTCCATGTGGGACTCTGGTGAAACATTTAAAGGTGAACCGGTATAATAGGGGCTGGTATGAGGCTTGAAGGGAAAAAAATTCTACGCTAACGGTAAAATGCTACATATTTAATAATACCAATCTATCTTCAATCCATTAGCTTTATCAAAAACACCAACACTGCGCATACGAAAAGCGTGTGACCGCTGACACTTGTTACCGATGTTTTGTTGCAGTTGTCACCTGTGCAGCAGTACACGTCACATTTGTCGTCACCAGCGGCCTTGCATGGTGGCTTCTCGCATTCATCTGCGGACGAGCACTTTCGTTGGTACTTTTCTTCGGTTGTTCTGGATGCTCTGGTATGAATTTTCATGCAGCGGTCCAAGCCAAACTGCTCATCACATTCCGCATGTTTCATATATTTGTCGCAATCTTCAAATGAAACACGACTTTCGCAGTAGTTGCATTTAAGCGCTTCACCTGAAATGAAAATAAGCAAAACACTTTGTTCAGTTCTAAACATCCGATGTTTTTTTTTTAAAAAATAAAGTTTGCGAAAAATATCAGCGGCAAACTTTATTGCGTATTACTGTAATACACAATTGTGTATACTGTTAAAATGCTGGTTATAAGCCGGCCCTGGGCTTATATAACTTCGTAAGGGGTTTTAGGTAGGCTTATAAGCGGGGGGGCTTATATCCGGGGGGTCTTATAAGCGGTATTAAAAATACTTTTCGGAATGAGCTGATAAGAAATATGCCGCGTTAATCAAAATAAATTTTTAACTTACTGGTCTTTAATTAAGATTATAAAATTCATTAATAATTCATAACAGTATTTGTAGCAGCTCTCGTAAGGTCTCACACCATTGGTTCGGAGAACAATAGAACAAACAACCCAACAATGGGCTCTAGACCTAAAAACAATAGAAGCTGTGTTTTACAAGGCCAATGAAAATAGAGGTTTCGGAGAGCTGCTACACTACTGTTTGAGTCACATGTACACCTCTGTAAACCCCAATACAAATCAACTGAGTTGATGAATATTAAACAGTAGAATTAACTTTTGATACAAACACCTGCTCAGCTAATTAGTATTCATTAACTTTTCATACAGGCCCCGGTTGTTCAAAAGGTGGATAGCGCTATCCATCGGATAAATCACTATCCAGTGGATAACACAATTGGTTTTGCTAATACCTATAAAGTGGATAGTGATTTATCCGGTGGATAGCGCTATCCACCTTTTGAACAACCGGGGCCAGATCTCTACTCATTGACAGTTCATTGTTTCATTTCATAAGTACGATAAAATATTCGCGTCCGATCTGTGATCTCCCCCTCATATTTTATCTACTACTTAAAAAATCGGCGCAATAACTCGATGATTCATTTCAATATTGTTGTACTATCTACATGCCTTATACGTTCCTAATTTTCTATTTGAAGTTCTACAATTTTCTGTTAAACTGTTTATATTAGGAAACAAGGAAAAGTAGAGTGGGGGGGGGGGGGGTGGTAATAACAATATATATTTTTTTGTTTATAGGTAGATGGGCCTTAGGACTTATAATCGGCATTTTAGTAGTAGATAAAATATGAGCGGGAGATCTGTATGGGCGTTTCGGCAAGCCATTGTAAAGCCCATACATATCGGACACGAATATTTTATCGTACTTGTGAAATGAAACAATGAGTAGAGATCTGTATGAAAAGTTAATGAATACTAAGTAGCTGAGCAGGTGTTGGAACCAAAAGTTAATTCTACTGTTAAATAATTCATCAACTCAGTTGATTTGTATTGGGGTTTACAAAGGTGTACATGTGACTCAAATACTGCCTGTTTATTGGTCATAACTGTTATGAATTGTCTGGTGCTCTACAAATATAACTGGTTACCAGTTACATGATATATTATATTATATACCGTATTCAGTTACACTTCTTATTGAAGAATTTGTTTCCGGCAGTAGCGTCGGTTAGTATTTGTTTTGCATAGATAATGACCCGCGGTTATCGTATAACGAGGAACTAACTCTACAAGAAAAATACATTGCATAGCCACCTATTAAATAAGCAAAAACAGAACCAATTAATAAGAATATACTAGATTCTCAGGTAAAGTTGGGAAAACGGCGTAACAGTTCATTTCAGAAGTTTAAGATGTTTTAAAGATGTTTGCGATTGTTGACTGAGTCAGCCACAACCGTCCTAACAGCATGAACTCACCCAGAAGCTGATTTAAAAATACATAGAGTAAAGAATTAGATCGCGTAATGGATATCGTCGCCATCGAAGAAAACTAATTGTTGTCCGCGACTTATTACGACGTTGGAATCGTCGATCAAAAAAGCTTTTTGTCGTTTTCCTTGCTCCGGATCCTGGTTGTAGGAAGCATTAAACCCGACGTGAGTCGTACTGTAATACACACTCGCCATAGGCTCACCGTCATCATTTGTTGCCCGTCTAAATTTCAGTTCTCGTTGTGTTATGATTATTTTGTAAGCTTGCCTTTAAAAATTATGGTGTAAGTGACTTACCCGTAGAAGCAAAGAATAATCCAAAAACCAGAATAGACGATACTAGCATCGGTGTCATTGTATGCAGCGATCAAGCGTTGACTTTCTTTGTTTTGTTCAATCGTGTGTCTCTTTATATGTGGAAGCTGAAGGACAAAAAGTGCATGGGTAATAAGTTAATACGTGATGGAGTTCCAAGTGCGTTCCAGCTGTTGCTTTGTTTTCAGTCGCCACCTCAGATGCCAAACCCAATCGAGATGTGTTTTTTTGATAAATAAAGAAATGTTAGTGTAAGGTGAATTTGCATAAATTCCACAGTCGCAGAGCATACGTTTATTTAGTATAAGTACAGGTGGTGCAGGCCACAAATTTTAAACAAAGACAAGAACAATATGGCGTCAAGCTTGCTATTTCTTATTTTTAATTTTCTTTTTCTACACGAGGGTGTGGTAAAGAGCAGCGCATTATCTCATTGGGGGTTCCACTGGCCAGGCTAACTATTGCGACAATCAAAATTCCGGGTTTACCTCGGTGTAAGAACCTGTGACTTTTTCCTTTGTTTTTCACCTTTATAGTATTGCATTCCCAGTTGACTGTATTGTTTTATGCCTTTTGTTTTCTTTGTTTTACGTCACTCATGAGTTTCACAGGTTCTTACACCGAGGATGAGCCAAAATTCCCCATTCCAAAATGGCAGCCATTTTATTATTCTTTTATGTGTATGTTATGTAGTAGATTAAATATGAGCGCGAGATCTGTATGCGTATGATCTGTATCGCGAATATTTTGTCGTACTTATGAAATGAAACAATGACTAGAGATCTGTATGAAAAGTTAATGAATACTAATTAGCTGAGCAGGTGTCTGTATCAAACTTTAATTCTACTGTTTAATAATTCATCAACTCAGTTGATTTGGATTGGGGTTTACAGATGTGTACATGTGACTCAAATACCACCTATTGATTTGTCATAACTCTTATGAATTATTAATGAATTTTATAATTAATCGATAATTACTGAGGCTGGTAGCATTATTAGGTATATTGCAGGCAGCTGAGGGCACAGCCCGAAGCTCTGCAATATACCTAATACAAATACTATGAGCCGAAGTTTTCTCTCTGCATTGTATCTTCGATTTTAACCACCCATTTGGCTGTTGTATTCGTTTTGAATACAGCTAAAAAAGAAATTAGCACTTATTGTTGCTACGTATACAGTGCGGTAGCCATTACGTATCTCCCGGATCCTCACCTGTTGTGAAGATTATTTAACTAATAACAATTGATTCTCATAAAATCCTATTGTTCTCCCATATATTATATCTCCGATTTCAGCCGCCCCTTTGGCTGTTACATCACTGATTTTGAATGCAGCTATAAGAATGAAATCAGCACTTGTTGTGACTACGTGCACTATACAGTGCGGTGGCGATTACATAACCTTCAATTCCACAGTTGTTGTGAGGATTATGTAACACGTGTGAACATTATTATTGAATTTATCAGATTTATTTGTTGTTGACGAGAATGTTCACAAAAATTTGCATACTTTATAACCCAGAGTACTCAGTCATTTTATTCAGTGCCCAGCTCACTGGTTGGAAGCATGGAGGATTCATCGGAAGACGAATCAGCGATTTTTCTAACGCAGAGTTCGAAAAATGATGTTTCGGCAGAGACAGGAGCGATGATGGGCTCCTGGCAGAGCTCAAAGGTAAGGCTGGTAACTTTAATTATTTCGGTCATTTTTTTATCCCCTGACAAACTGTTTTTTCATTCCGTCATTTTTAAAAAATAGAACACAGATTTAAAAGACCAATTACATCTTTGGAGTGCGAGAAGTTTGAAAAGAGTTGGGTGTCAGATGCCAGCCATAGAAAATAGGCGTGGGTGTTGAAAGTCTTTGATCAATGGAAGAATGATAGAAATAATACAGTTTTAAAAGAAAGTTACAGTGGAGAGCCAGTGATCAACGAGGATCCAGATGAAATGTCTGACGAGCAGCTGGACTTTGCCTTGGAGCGTTTTGTTGCAGAAGTAGCTAAAGGAAACTGATGATGGCCAGGAATATCCAGGAAAGACTTTAAACGAAATGTTAAGTAGCATCCAAATGTATTTACGTGTGCAATGCAAGCGAGATTTAACTTTGATTGACAAGAAAGGTTAGACATTTAGAAACGTTAATTCTGCTTTAAATGTTGTAATGAAAGAAAGGGCAGGGCCAGGAATAGGTGTAGACGTTAACCAGGCCAATTTCATATCGGAAGAACAGGAAAACTATTTGTGGGAACATGGTTTTCTAGGCGACGAAAACGCGGAATTGCTTCGCGATACATTGGTTTGGGTTTTTGGTATTTAGTTTGCTCTGAGGGCTGGGCAAGAGCACAGAAATTTGAGGGTAAAAAACTAACAGCTATCTTTACAGTATGACGAATTGGGGAGTGAATTTTTACAGTACACCGATATAAGTAAGACTAATAATGGGGGATTGGGCCATTTGCGTATCAAAAGAAAAGTTGTTGGGGCATATAAGAATTTGACTAATGTAGAGCGTTGCCCGTCGGAACTGTATGAGAAATACATGTCTCATGTCCCAATAGAAGTCAGCGGTTACGCGTTTTATTTGCGAGCTTTGTCTGAGCCAAAAGGGGACATCTGGTATTACAAAACAGGAACGGGGATAGAAACTTTGGGGAATGTGGTAAAGAAAATTATGAAAAAAGCGGGGTTCGATGGACACTATACTAATCATTCCCTTTGGCGTAGGTGTGCTACGCGATTGAATGATGCGGGCAGTGTACCAGAACAGATTATTTAAGAAACCAGTGGCCGATCATCTGATGGGGTGGTAAGGGTGTATAAATGTACGTCGTCGACACTTAAGAGGAAAGCAAGTGAAATCTTGCAGGGAACGTCTTCACGGGAATTAAGTGATTTTCGCATTAATATTTATGACTGTTAGCTCAGCCATAACTTTTCCCTAGTTTTCTTGCCATCTTTGTCCCACGGTGCACGGGTTAATTTTTTCTCAGGGCAGATTTTATTTTTGTTGGAGTCCGCCCAAGCGACTTCTGGTCCAAGCCGCTTTAAAGTGCACCTAACCTCCAATTTTTTTTTTTGCTTAATCAACTCTATGTACGTTGAAAAGTTGAATAGTTAAATATTTCTTGTTTTTAACGTCGCGTTAGTGAGTTATAGAGATTCCCGAATTTACGTCATCTAATTAGCATTTTGTAAATTCAAATCTCTATAAAAACAAGAAATATTTAACTATTCAACTTTTCAACGTACATAGAGTTAATTAAGCAAAAAAAAAAAAAATGGAGGTTAGATGCACTTTAATCTTGCAGCGTTATATTTGTTTTAATTTAATGATCTTAATGTCAATGTGATATCGTTTCCCCACATTTGTTACACTGCACTGCTTAGATTTTGGGATGAAGGTCTTGTAACAGGGACTGTTAAAGAGTTCACTGGCTCCATGGCTAAGTTTCCATAAGTGTGGCTCAGAACTTCGTTCAGGGACATGATGTTTTATTGTTGATCTTGACTCATTCGGTTACAAGCAGAATTCAAAGCTCTTACTACTTACTGATACAAGCTGCGTAAGCTTACCAAATATACGAAATTCAGTAAAGATATAATTACTTTTCGCACCTTTACAACCTAAAGCTCATTTCATATTTCAAAGGCTTTGTTCGAATAGCAGGTGAAAAACAACTGTAAGACTCGCTTTACGTTATCACAAAGATCAAGATATTTTCCATTAAGAGAAAAATCTACTTTTTACTGAAACTTGTGCCGTAACAGTCATGAAATTGTAAACAAGTACAGTGGAAGCTCTGCTTTGGGACACCTCTATTCAGAGAAAATAAAATTTGGTCCCAGAAAAATGTTTATATAATCTTTGTATCCATTACCTCTATTGAAGGAACACTTTTCTAAAAAATTATTCTGATAATTATCTATAATTACAGATAAGTATCTGTAAGATCCTGAAGAAGAAAGGCCGTCACATTCGAAATATTGGATATTTTACATTAAGATTGTCTTTTCCGTACCGTTAATCAGCCTTGCATTTTTGTCAAATTGTTTAGTCATAAAATACTGTTTTCCCAAGTGTCAAGTCAATGTAAATCGATATATTATGGTTAAAAAACAGTGACTATTGTAATTACAATATACAGAATGTACGTGTAATTATGATATCCAGAGATACCTTACGGTAGTTTGATACATAGCGGCTATGGTCACACTGGCTGTGTTCCCGTGTGTATTACTTTCTCCATCCCCAATCCGCTCTACCTCCCTATCCCGTCCCCCCCCAACCCCCCCCTCCCCCGCTAGAAGATAGATAGATAGATAGATAGATAACTTTATTTATACACGGTATTTCCATCAGCTTAAATTATCATAATCAGCTAACTACCTAACTTCCTAACTACAAATAAGAGGTACAATATAAAAATCAATCTATTTGACCTCCGACCCAGGTCTTTCGCGCGTTCGTGGATGAAACTCACGAGCGTTTGCAGCCGATGAAATCGATGATCGGAAATTCAATCGATCAATCGATGAAATTAGTTAATTGATATCGATTGGTATCGGCCAATCGATGACCAATCGATAGTCGCAAAAAAAGTTCATCGATTGATATCGATTGGCATCGATTCATATCGATTGGCAAGTACTTTCATAACAGATGTTCCAAGTGAAATTGAGCCGCGAAACAGCGAGTTTTCGTCGCGTCGTTCTGTTATTGGCGAATGCCTTGTGCGTTAGAATTAATCAGGCATTATTGTTTTGCGATAGTTCCAATATAAATGTTTTATTGCATTAGTTTTAGTCAGTTGTTTTCTGCTAGTTCAGTTCCTGTTAAAAGTCACACAATAAATAAATGTGTCGAATTTTTATACACAAAGAGCCAAAAAGTTACATTGTGATTGTTTTATGCAAGCTGTAGAAGGCCGGTTCCGAGAGTAAAAATAATAAGACTTCAAACAAACTTTCGCTCTCGTTTGGCCTGAAACTCTCATGCACTCTCGGCGATTCCTGTGCGCTCTCATCGAATTTGGCCCACGCTTGCTGAGAGTTGAATAAAACTCTCGTGCAACTGAACTCTCATCCTTCAACTCTCGGTGACTTTCATTCTCGTTTGGCTAAAAGTCATGTTTTCAAAATAAATGTGTCATATTTAAAGAGTAAGAAAACTGCATTGTGATAATCGATAACAATCGATGCCAATCGATAAGGTCACAAAAATCTTCTTCATCGATTGGTCATCGATTATCAATATCAATCGATTAATTGATATCGATTGATATCGATTTTAATCGATCATCGATTTTATCTATTGGTAACGCCGGGGATTGCAGAGAAGAGAAAGCGTGGGATCTGTACTGTACTGGATCTGCCGCCAAAATCAACTTATTTCGAAGTCAAAGTTTAGGGGTTTCACGACACTTAACAATTTTAGAAGGAAGAGAATTCATCTACGCCTAAGTGTGGCAAGAAAATATGTTAAGTGGATCGATCTTCTGGACAATACCGGCCTTTGAGTCAGATGACTTGGTTGAAATCCTGGCGCCCCGGACAAGTATCACCAATATGCGAGCCAGCGAGCCAGCGAGTCATGCTGCGAGCCAGCGAGCCAGCGAGCCATGGCTGCGAGCCAGTGAGTCACACGAGCCATGTTTGCGAGCCATGCGAGCCACGTTAAATAACGCCTTGCGGGTTGCGAAAAACAAAACAAAAGCAACGCGGTAAGCAATACACAATACACGTACACAGAAAAGCTTGAAAAACTGTTGCTTTGGAAAAATTGTGACGTTAATAGTGAATTAATAGTTTCATGATTTCCCGCAGATGAGACCCTGCTTCAATTTTTTGACTCGACAGAGCAAAACGAACGGTAAGGTTACGTTTTCTTGTTGCTGCTAGCGTGAAATTCATGAGTACTTTCCCTGACAGATCCGAGCTTTTGTAACGGCACATTCTAGTTTGTAGAATGTTAAGTGCGAATGGCCGCGCTGGCCACGCGGACGTTAGTAAAATTGCACGTGCTCACAAGAAAAAGTAGTTGTCACTAGATTTTATATTCACGTCAGCATTCAATCATTCTCCTGTTGAAACGGCCTAAATTTTCAGATAGCACGCAGCTCTCAAAAACCTCTATTTCCATTGGCCTTGTAAAAGACAGCTGATTGTTTTTACAGATAGGGGCATTGTTTAGGTCATTCATCCATTGTTTGATGAGCCAATAAAACAACTCATTCTAAGAGCTGGGTGAATTTTAATTTTAAAATTTAATTTTAATTTTAGCTTCATGCCACTTTAATTTTTTTTAAAATTTCAGGTGGCACCCTACTTTTTAACTTTGCAAAAACTTTTTATCTTAACATGCCGAGTACAATTCCATAATAAAAAATAGGGGTCACTGAGCTCGTTTTTACTTCAGCGCTAGATTAAATCTAGCATTTCATAAAAAGGAGCCATGTCGCGGCGATTTTGCTGTTTGTGTTCGAAATGGAACATTTCCTCATTTATGAAATACTCTTGGAACACCCACAAGAAAACATAATATGATTCCTTGAAGGGACAACAAACCATAATCAACCGACATATGAGAACTTGAAACAAACTGGCAAGAGTTTTCAAGTTGCAATACACTGAAAGCACGCTTTCTCGTGCGAACAGTGAACCACAGTGAACAGTGAAGAAGGGAACAACAGGACTGGGAACGAGTATTTGTGTTTTCGCGTGCCTCGCTGGCTCGCATGACTCGCTGGCTCGCTGGCTCGCATATTGTGCATCCCCCCCGGACTGTCAGAGCAGCCTTGACCTTGTCTTTATATGATAGCAAAATTCCCTCAAAACGACAAAACAGACCAAAAGCAATACAGAGAACAGTTAAGGTGAGTTCATGTACTAAATGTTATTGAAATTACCACAAAGATAACGCTGTTTTGAACACTATACAATGCCTTTATAGAGTGCTCATCGACATTGTAACACAACACCGTTTACTTCATAGAGTCACGTTCCACTCATAGCGCTAACAAATTAAAATCATTCTTATTGTCCTTATTCTACTAACCTATCATGTAGGTCTATCAATGCTTTTCGAAGAACTACTTCGGTGAAACAAAGGTGCAAATGAAAACTGTGCCTTATGATAGGAACTGTTGTTCAATTACACACCCATTCGAAAGGTTCACATCATGCGGCGTTGTATTGCAATGAGTATGTATAAAATTTTGTGTAATTACAATGTGGATGATGGGAATAACTCCTCTGCTGAAAATGTTATCATGACTAAAAATAAAATAAAATAAAATAAAATACTACTGTGACATCTGCGAATTGTATCTCAAAGATGAAGTTGCACTTGATTACATATTCTCGGGGGAAGGTGGGGGCATGCTCCGGACACTTCTAGGACACTCGTGGCCGTCTGCTACGTCTCTCCAAATGAAACATCCTAGATAGAACCCTGCCTTGAGACTTCTGATTGCAATTACCAGGAACATTTCTTATATTAGACAAGACAAGACAAGATGATTTATTCAACTCAACTCAGTTTTACATGACATATAGGTAAAATTTACATAGGCAACTAAACACAAGTACAGCTAAGGAATAAAAGAAAAAATGTAACAAAAAATAGAGAGTGAGTTGGGATCATCCAAATAGCAAAGGCTAATCTAGTGGATGACCCCTACAATAAAATACAGTTACAGACAATTAAGAATAGATTTTTTAGTTAGTTATCGTTTTATTAGTTATCGTTTGTCTTACGATGTAGTCACTTTGGATGTAGATCGCGACGTTTCGACTGCTTACTGCTTGTCTTCATCAGGCCATGTGGGTCGACTAACCACGCGTCACCATTACTATCACGATGGTCGGCTATGATTGGTGGAACTCGATCCTCATTATTCCGGTGAGATGCTGTTCTCTCTGCTGTCCGCTGTAGTACCGTTCTCTTGTTGTTGTGTTTCTTGACCGTCGGCATCCACTTGCACGCTTCGGGAATTTTGATTCCGTTATCCCTGTTGATGTTGTTAAGGTGAAATCTTATGTGAATAGCCTGTTTTTTTTGCACGACGCGTGTACCAGTGTGGGTCTCGATCAATGAAATTTACCTCGTTCGACAGTGGATAATGGCCGGTCTCGTCGGCGTGCTCTGAAACAGCTGAAGTCTGGGTATGAGCGAGTCGTATATCCCTGTCGTGCTCCTTAATTCTCTCGTGCATGGTCTCTGTTTCCCCGATGCAGACTTTACCGCATTATTTACAGGGAATCCTGTTGTTTGGGTCGACAGGGTCCTTTGGTTGCAGCAAGTGTGACCGAAGTCTTGTGTTGTCGTTGAAGAAAGCGGCGAAGAGGTTCCGATACTCCCTGGACATAGTGGATTTCAACTTTTTCATGGGATCTCTTCTTGGGGCTGGTCGTCTGGTCTTGTTGATCTTATGCACAAAGCTAGGAGGAAGGATAACCGTTAGAAACAAGAACAGATGATAAACGTTTCTTCTCCGTAGAGATAACTGAAGGTTTAATCGTCACGAGACTTTTCGCCTGGTCGTACAGACACTTAACAATACCGCTTTTTACAACAACAACAACAACAACAACAACAAATCTTTATTAATTAGTTATTATAGAATTTATAATACTGGCCTGCAGGTAGCAAAAGCTAATCTTGGCAGGCCAGTGAAATTACTGATTACATGATTAGAAATCGCTACACACACTGATTTGTTAAAATAAAAAGAAAGGGTCAAACAATAGAAAAAAAAGAAGAAACAAAAAGGAAAAGCAAGTGATCGAAATAAAAGAAAGAGAATTGTGAAAATATTAATTAATTACCTTTTGATTCAACTTTAGAGACAATCTCTAAAGTTGAATCAAAAAGTAAATAAGTATTTATAGTAAAAGCAAATAATTATTTATAGTATCGCTGCACTGACAGAATAATTTCAAACAAAACGGAACCATTATTTTTCAATGTTGGGTAATCTATTCATGCAAGCATGTCTTGGCTTTTAAAAGTCATACTAAACATAGATGATATAACCCATTCAAGTCCACCGGATATGTCTTAGCCTGTTCCAGGCGTTCAGATAGCGGGGAAAGTGCGAATAGTTTTCTCTCCCCGCATTTTTTTCGCTCGCTTTTCTTCGAGCCTTCCCCAACTATTCGCGCTTTCTCCACTATCTGAACGCCTGGAACAGGCTAGATATGTCTGGAATATCAAGACATCTTTGATTTGAATGCAGTCGCCTAATAAACAGTCATGCAGGAATCGACCATTATTCGTTGTTTGTTACGTTTAACAAAAAAATTCAACCCTGAGACTATGATTTCTAAACTTGTTCTTAGTATACTTGTGAAAAATACTGGTCGTGGCGACGTTGATATTATATTGCATTGTTGAAGCATATGAAGTATTTAGTTGTGTGAAGAAAATATGGCGGACTTAATTCACGGCGTTTTTGCTTTTTGTACATGAGAGAATCGCAGTTTTGCCGGCCTCGATGCTGCAAAAGCGTTAAGCCACAATGCATGCAAGTAAGTAAAATATAGGTAGTGCTTATGAACTTAATAAGTGATAAGATAGTAAGAACGACTGGACGAGTTTTAAAGTTGTAACGTGTTGATATGAGTCAGATCAGTACACGCACTGTGTTAACCTGGTTTGTACTCGCACAATGTGCTGAGGGATCTGCTCTCTTGTATTACTTCAGTATTCACTCCAAAACCGATCAAGATTGAAACAAGGAAATTAACTGAATACATGAGTGGGGCTTAATTCGGTTTGGAATGAAAGGGGTTGAGCAACCAGTTGTCCAAGATATTAAAATTTCACAGTCAATCACTGAAAAATCGAAACCTCGCGTGAACTTCAAAATAACCTTTCGTCAGGTACAACGGCCGCCGAAACGCTGCTGATACGAGTTATGGAGGCAAGTTAAGGAATCTCCTACTTCCGCACTTATGTCCAAGTATTGTTTAACTGAATACTCCCTACTCCCTATCATTTTCAATTCATATGCGACAGAATTGTCTCATTGTGAACGTTTATAGATGAGGACAATTTGTGATGCGTAATTTGTTATTCTTGGAAGAAACTAAAACAGGACAAGTGGCATAAGTAATTTCGAAAAGTTCACTTAAAATGCAGATTTGGCGGGGCGTTTTTTCGCGTCTTTACTAAAAATAATGTCCGAAAGGTCGCGTTCATTTCAATTGCGTTTTCTTTTCACATCGCAAAAACAAGCGAAAATTTAAAATAGAGGTTTAATTAGTACAAAAACTCAAACTTACTTACATGGACAGGAGTTCTCAACTCAGTTCCTTTAAACTTAAGAGTTTCACTGCAGTCCGCATCGTCCACAATGCAGCGACACATCCGGGACTTTTAATGAGCTGCCGGCGCTTAATTTGAAAACTAATTAGCGAAACGTGCTTCAGACAATAGAGAAAATGGCCTGAAAATGTTTAGTAGGGTATACGTTGCGCTTGTTTTACTCGTAAACTACTTTTGATAAACTACTTGTATCATACGAAACGCGCGCAATTAAGGTTTTAGCTACCGTAAAAACCTTTATTTTTGTGACGTCATCAAAATAAACAAACGCGCACTCAACCTCGTTCCCAGGGCCTCTCTCTTTAGCTACGTCATCATCGGGAGAGACCCTGGTTGCGGCTGGTCACGTGCCTCCCTGTGACAAAATATTTTCCATCGGGGTAGGGTCAATAACTACTTTCGTTGATCTTCTCGAACGAACAGAAGACGAAAGAAATGCCTGTCAACAGGCTCATTCGTTCAAACACCCAGGCATTTAACATTTTAATATGTGAACTTTTGAAAGCCTCCGGTCGCCTTCTAAATTCAACAAAGGTAAAAAGAGCCAGATGTTTATTTATCCAGATTTGAATTCGATATTGCCTGAACAAAATATAACATCACACACATCAGCACATCGTTTGCTTTATAAAATGATGCTTTTATTGACCAGAATGTAATAATTCTTGTAGTTTGCGTGCTGCATTCGCGTCCAAATCTTAGCTTGCAGATAAAATATAAATATAATATGTTGCCCAATGTAATATATTGATCTTGTCAACAAAGTGAATTGATTTCGATCGGTCGCCTATTCTCTGAGTTAAGCCAAAGTTTTCGGCTAATTGGCCATCTGACAGTATAAATTTAGCATAAAATAAAGCATAAGAAAAAGATTATCTCTGTTTTCACATATTTAGGAGCCTGATACTGGCTTAATGTCGAATTCAGCTCGGTTCGTGGCATTTTCCAGCACGAAATATTGACCGTCGCGGCGTTTGTTTCCATCCCTGAAGAAACGAGGTTTTTTTAACGTGCTTTCCGTCGCTCAGAAACGTTTTGGCTGAGTTGACAACAACATGAACCGCTTACAGGTCGTTATGAGCTTGTTATAAGCTTGTTCTGATGACCGATAATACCTCAAAACACTTCTCCCCTTTCTCGTTAAAGCGACAATTATACACTTTACTACCCCTCCCCTAACATAAATGTTTGTTAGCTCCCAGATTCTGGGAGTCACGTGATCAGCCGCAACCAGGGTCTCTCCCGGACGTAGCTGAAGAGAGAGCCCTGGGAACGAGGTTGACGCGCACTCGCACCATTTTCGTGCCTATTCCTCGCGCGCCAAAAACTATATGGAGCCACCTTAAAGTGTATATGACAGTGATTTTTTTATTTGCTTGATCGAATCTACATGATGTCCTGATAAGAAAATGGAAACAAATTTTTCGATATCGATTTTCCTTCTCCGCGTTTAAGCCGTCTAAACACGTGAAATTTCACTTCCGGTGTGTTACAAAACAGTGCAAGAAGAAAGACTGGAAATAGTCCGCTGTGACGTCAATACGGGAATGCCAGTGTCGCGGTTTCTCTAGCTGTTCCTCCGTTTTTTGGTGCGTGTTGCAACAACCATAGACAACACACCTTGATAGAACCATGTTCCTTCCTCAGGGGACACCAAAAAATGTGAGGAACCAAGAAACCTCGACACCGGCATTCCCGTATTGACGTCACAGCGGACTATTTCCAGTCTTTCTTCTGGCACGGTTTTGTAACACACCGGAAGTGAAATTTCACGTGTTTAGACGGCTAAAACGCGGAGAAGGAAAATCGATATCAAAAATTTGTTTCCATTTTCTTATCAGACATCATGTAGATTCGATCAAGCAAATAAAAAAATCACTGTCATATACACTTTAACTAACTCTCAACTAACTAAGCTTTCTCGCCGCGAACACCGTATACTCGACCCAGGCCCTCTTCGACCATGGATGTTCTTCAAGGCGTCCGCGTTCCTGTATCTTAAAGACCATAAATTTCCAAGGACGCTTCCGTTGTGAATATTGATTTTTATCGATTACTAGAATCTAGATCTACTCACTTTTGTCACAGTGGCGATTTTTGTCGCCGTGACGGGAGAAAGAAACAGGATATACGTCCCAATTGATATCAATCCCCCATGGAGACCAGACCACAACACCGGGGACAACGTCCTCTACTCTTTTTCGAACAGTGATGTGGGTTCTTTTACGTCCCCTACTATTTTTTTAATGTGAGAAGGTGTAGGAGAAAGGCCAACGGCTTAATGACACCGCCCAATGACGCGATCATCTGAACTGAGACAAGGTGTTTGAGCACAGACAGCATGATCTTACCAGTTATTTAAAGACCCTGGTTGGTTTATTCAATATTTATCTACTGATCATATTGATTATTATCGATTAATTTGATTGGTTTTCGATTATCGTTTTTTGTCGATTGACTACGCCTGGTATCTTTTTACTCAGTTTATTCTTATCTGAAATCGCGTGATGGATACTGAATATTTAAACAATGAAGTCCTTAAGCTAGTCTGAAAACGGCCTTAATTATTTTCGACATTAATCATTATTAAAGGGACACTGTCACCTATTTTTAGTATCATTTTGAAAAGCCAAAAAACATATTTGTTTCAATGGAAACCTACAAATAATGGTCCAGTTTTGTTAACAAATACTCTACTAGTGCACAGAAACTAGTATTCGTTATCTTTGGCTGCGGATGGCCAGGATGGAAATGGATGCAACTTGAAAAAAATAGCCAATGTTTTCAAGTTCCTCCCAAGAGTCGTTGAAAAATCGCAGAAAAACTTATTATGGTTTGTTCTTCCTTGAAGAAATCACTTGATATTATCTTCTTGGTGTTCTAAAAGCAATTTTATGTTTGAGCAAAGGTACTTTGTCATATATTTAGTGTATTTTGACCAAAACACAGCAAAATCTGCGTGACAATGCCCCATTAAGTGAAGATAATTTTCGACAGCAATGTTCCTAGACGTTTTCCGTGTCGATGAGGGCGGATCATTGCGTCAATAGGCGTTCAGTTCTGCTTGTGTAGACTGATCTTATCTTTCATTTAGACTAGTTTATATGGAAAAATGTGACCATTTTTTTTTTCAGTCAGAATGACAGTCTTTATAGAAAGCAAGTGTATAAAAACGTCTATTTCAGCGCATGTTCGGGTGTAATTTATTCAAACGCCATAAAAATAATCCGTGACATATTTCCATGCATTGAAAGTTACAATCATTATATATAAATTGACAGTTTACTTCAAAGTATAGTATCAAAAAAGTCGGCCATTTTAGCCACTTCACCGAATTTACAATGATTAGGTTACAATTTGCGCGTGTGTTTCAGAAACAGTTCGCACTTTTGAATTCAAGCTTCATTCGAGTGGTGCATAATCAAGAATTTATCATCCGAGCACTTAAGAGTGCCCATTCATATATTGAAAAAAAATATATAAATATAAATATAAAGGTTACAAAGTATCGACCCCTCAAAGTAGTGACCAGCTCGAAAGTAACATCAAAACTTTGTGGCTGCTAATTAATCCCGAAAGTAGCTACTCCCCCACGAAAGTAGCGAGCTCAAAGGCTGGTAATTCCGAAAGTAACGAGGGTCGTTTACTTTCGGCATTTTGAGATATTTTTGGCCTGAAAATGGGTATAAAATAAGGGTCAGGTCTGAAAAAAGATCGAAAAATTACATATTTTCATTTATCATTACGGCCTCGCGTACGCGCTCTCCCCGTATGAGGACCATACGCGCGAGCGCGGCCGACCTTGCTGCAAAAGCGTGCGGCCTCGTGTGTTAAAATTTGAAACAATTATGTCTCCAAATTAGTTTTATGATAAAATACTCATTGTCTAAGTTAGGTCGGGCCCCATCCTGCCCTCCTACTCAGTCAATAAGTACACAAGAACGCCCACCTCCATCAAATACACTCCCTCGCCCACTCCTCCTCAGTACATGGTATGTACTTTGTCCTGCCGGAAAACTGCTGACAAGTTTGTTTCTTACGTTATTACTTATACTGGCTCGACGAAGTTCGCATTAGCAGGCAAGTCAGACGCATTTCACCGTCTGCGTGGATTTAAAGTAGGGCTCCTGCTTTTTGAAGACAAAATGTCTAATTTTGTTCTTTTTATAACTGCCGTTATTGTTAACCAACTACACACGTGGGCTTAGCTATTAAACAGTCACCGTGTTCGTTCCGCTTCATTGTGTATTGTCGGAAACATGTTCGGAAGTTTTGTTGTGAACAAAAATCTTTGTTCAATAAAATGTTCGAACGTTTTTCCTCAGTTGCTGCATCTTCTCTTGTTGTCATTTATGTTTGCCCGTTCATCGGAGCTGTATTTTAAAAACAACTGATAAAATCGAATGGAAACTGTCAATTTGTCGTTTGACTTTACTAGTCAAGACTTTGTTTTACTTCTTTAAGGCCGGCTAAACGAAAACGATAGGTTGACAGGAGTGTAAACTCTCGGTCTCTCGGTGTTTGGACTCTCGTGCGCTCTCGGCAACTCTCGTGCACCCTTGAAGAGTTCGATTAATTCCGCTCAAATTTTCATTTGAGTCTAAGAATCTCGTGTGGCCTCAACTTTCGGCACCCTTATTAACTGTCGCGCTCTTATGTACTCTTGTCACACTATCGGTCCCGTTTGGCCCGAGTTTAATAATGTAAATTATAAGAGGTAAATTGTATGGTCACGTCGTCGAATACAGTATGCAGTTTGCGAGTGAAAGATTGAATAAGATAGTGATCTGAAATAAAGCCCATAAAGTATACCCTATTGTGTGCTCTTTCACTAAACGAATTTCAGTGTGCATGTGATGGATAATGTGAACTTTTGTGCCGCAAGCCAGAGCGTATGCGTGTATGTATGTATTATTTATGTAAACCTTTCTTTAGACACGATAAATTTTAAAGCTATTTTTTAGTGTTAAAAAATAAAAGATAAAAATTTATAGCTATTGTTTACAATTAAAACTGACAATAAATTTAAAACAATAAAATTATGAATATTTCAATAAAAATAAATGAATTCGCTTTGTCTGTAGCGCGTGGTTGAGGCAGAAACAATACCAATTGCTGTTGATCAATGGTTTAATATGGGTATGTTTGAGTTTTGAGTTTTAAGTATATAACAAAAGGAAATAGGACCTTTTTTTACTGAAGTTAAGTTGGACGCAGTCACGTAGTCGTATGTCCTTAGGCGGTGTCTGGCTTTTTCTCCGCCCATTGTAAAATAAAGAAATATGAAAAAAAAAAGAATAATAGTAAAGACAGCTAGTTTGAGGTAGATGCAGACCACGGTGGATTGATATTCTGTGTTTAAACACGTCAAGTAACCGTATTTATCTGCTAACAGAAAGAAAAAAACCCGTTCACCGTTTGTGCAGAGTTCTCGTTAATAGTAGTTCACACCAGCGGGGGTTAAAATAGCCGCAACATTGTTCCACTTGGGTGGTATTTAATAAAGGGAAAGAGTGTTGTTTAGACTAAGGTTTAACATTTAATAACCTGTTCCTGAACCCTTCTATCGCTTTTCTTTACGCATGTCTTTTGTCTTGATAATTTCCGTTGTTTGAGTTTGAGCATCAGAGGCGTTGTTTGCCACCCGCCGCGTTTACAAACGTTTTACTAACTTTATGATGATTTTGTTAAGTAACCGTCCGTATGACCAATCACTTTAGAGAGAGCACCATGTAATCTCTTGAAGTGTTTAACTTGGTTCACTGATGGAATCTGAGCTAATGTTTTCTGCTCTCCGTTGCTATAAGATGCACGCATGGTGTGGCGTGGCTTACATCAAGCTTACGCGCGTGTCGAGCGTGTAGCGTACGACACGCGCGGTTAGCGTTTTTCTTTTTTCTTTTATTACACGTGAAGTCTTCTCGTGCTTTGCGTCAGCCGCTCGCGGGCGTCTGGTAATCCAAGTCCAAACAGTCTTCACGTAAACAAAGTACAGTGGGTGAGCTTTGTTCCTTGTTGTATCTGCCAAGGTCACCGTTCTTGAGTTTTTTTGAGTTTTTGAGTTTTCTCTAATTTGCAAAATGCCGTAACCGAACATATCTCCCTTTTACACTTTTACTCCTTAACTTTCAAAACTGCATTTTCAAAACTGAAAATTGTGAAAACCATGAAAATTAAATTAAACAGTAGAACACGGCAGTTGTACTCAATATATAGTTATTCGTCGAATGTGTCGGCATACTTTAAATAGGGCATTATCCACACTCTCAGGAATTTGAGAACAGCTTTCATTGAATGGTCGCACTTAAGGATTTTATTCGCAGACTCACAGCTGAGTTAGAACCACCTTGTACAGTATAATAAACAACACCACAGGAAAGTACTGCTCAATAGCTTTCATTTGAATGGTTACACTTTAGGATTTCATTCGCATACTCAAAGATTAGAACCAAATTGGTCTGCTAAATAAACATCGCGTTACTAATAATTTTGTACTTGTGTAGCGCTTCACAACTTATTTCTTCAGTGCTTTCTTTTTTTAATGTCTTACAAAGCAAAAACACATCATTCTTCTCTTGCTCTACTTGGGAATAAATTATAGTGAGTGTAAAACCGCTCTCACAAAACTAAAAACCAATAATAACAACACAGAACCACAAAACAAAACAACATGCCAACATTTGAAACTGTTTTCATTTTAATAAGGTTTGAAAGTCAAGCAAAAGTCAAGACGAGTTTCATATCATATAGAGAAATTGTAAAAGCAGAGAACAGCACTTATTAAGCTTTTATGATGAAATATACCGGGTGCTCTTGGAAATAAAGTTAAAGGCAAGTATGTGTTATCGAGTTATCACCTGATGCAAAGAATATAGCCTGCAGGCTTCGAGGTATAATACACGGCGTGGGAATAGAACAAATTTGCAGGGTGCTACTGGAAATAAAAGGAAACGACAAGTATATGTTACCGAGTTTTCACCTGAAGCAAAGCATATAGCCTGCAGGCTTTGAGGTTTTATGCGTGGCGTGGGAAAAGCACAAATCATTTTTGGCGGGAAAGGAAGAAATAATACGACCCTTTATTGCGGCCAAAGTACAAATTTTCTAAATTTTTCCCAAGGGAAAAATCGGCAAACGATAGCCGCATAGCTCAACCGCTTTTTATTTAAATGGTCACTCTTTAGATTTTTACCATAGTAAGATTCAAAACGGAGGGTCCACATTACGTGAACCACGTTTTGAGGCTAGGAGCAAAAGGCTATCTATTTTGTTAGGAGAAAGCTCTAAGTGTATTTCTGAAAATTAACGTAAAAAGAAATTAACGTGTACTTCAGAAGTATATTTTAGCTTACTGTTCGTTAATGTTCGCATACATTTATTTTTAGGTTTAGGTTTAGGGTCGTGGGAGTTTAGAGAAAACACATGCGAAGTTATACCCCCTAAAGTGTTGTTTATACTTGGGTAAACTCATTTCAACGTCCGTGTTTTGGTACCCCGCTCGGCTGTAATCAAACACTGGTCGCGCCATAATATATATATTTTCTTTTTACGAACGGGCGCACCTTAGGCAACTGAAGTTTCTACTGACATAGCGATAAAAACAAACTCAACTTGACACTGAATTTCAGAGAGAAAAGTGGCGAAGGAATAGACAGTCTAAAATTGTCATCTTACAAGATTTGCTCGAATTTTTATGTGTGAAGCTTCAGCTGCCCCTTAGAAAGAATACAAAACAAAATTAAAAGTGAGTTGCCGTTCAGAACTGTTTATATGTTTGGGTGGGTTAATGTTCTCTTTGTGGCAGAGGAATCATAACATAATAAACAATATGAACATAGCCGGAGTCGACCAAGCCGAACGAGCGGGAAGAGTGTATGTAGCTTGTAATACTGTTGCCTCCAGCGTTGGGTGTTAAAGACAAAGCAGGTCTCACTCAATTTAGCTTGTATTGTTCGAATCTTTACGTCATTGTTGTTCCTTGGAAACAGCGCTGAATGACGCCATACTTAAAGGTTCGCGCACAGAACTGGTCCAACACAACTGGCTGTGAAACGTGTTCTTTTTTGAGAGGTAGTTTGAACGCTGAGATGGTTGTAGTAGCATCACAGACCTGGGAAGCAATACCTATGAAAATTAAGTGTCTCCCTTTCAACAGTTTTAAAAAAGAATACAAACTCTTTCTACTTGACAGTCAGGCATGTTGAACAACTTTAATTTATTATTTAGCTCTATTTATTTAATTATTTAATTTAAATAGTTATTATAACTCATATATACTCTTCCTTTTCAATGTGATTAATTTAGCCAGAGCTTCATAACTAGTTTCTAAAAGTACTGTATATACCCACTTGTAATCCATCCACTTGTAATCGCTCTGTAATCGCTCTGTGGTAGTAGCCAACTCGAAAGCTTGGCTCCCTTGGCTGCTACACACTTTTCCCTTTGTTATGTTTAATCAATGTATAGTTAGCTCTGTTCTTACTTCAATCTTTTTCTTCCTTATTGTTGTTGTATTGTAATTGAATAAGTGTGAATAATAAACTTGAACTTGAACCTTAATTTCTCAAATTTTGGCACCGATTTACTCTGCAACCACTTACCGGACGGAACTATGATCAATCCTTCCCGTGAACACTTCATTTCAAACAACCCATGCCTCCTTTACACTCAAACAACTACCTGAGTATGAATTAAATCAATTCACTATCATGTTCCCATTATTAAACCTGTCATATAATCAGATTTACTCTTATGGCAATAGAAAGTTTCAGTTATCTGAGATCAACACTTCTGTGAAGACGCGAGCATCGCATGCTCATACAGGGTACAACCTTTCGTCCTGTTAATAAAAGTTCCTACAAACAACCCGATCATCTTCACTGAAATTAGCATGAGTGGTGATCGGGGAGGCTCTTGAAGGAGTCAGTTTAGGTGTCAGCGGTGCTAAGATTACTGTATGAAGATGACTGTAGTCGTAACTCCAAGGATAATTATAGCACAGCCTGAACGTGACGAAATTCAGGTTTATTGTCAACGTTGTCCTGCGTATACCATCGCTTTTCGTCTTTACTTCATTACTTCAAAATTGCTTCCTCTGCCATTTATTGAGTATTGTTATACACTGGTGTCCTTTCATTTCAAATAGAAGTCAGTAGAGGCGGCATGACCGGAGTACCCAAGTTGAAGTCTTCCTCTCTGATCGCTAGAGGTATTTACTGATGGTACAGCATTCTTCTCAAATCCTAGGCTACGCTACCTTGTCTGAAGAGGCAACAAATCAGCCGCCTCCTTCCTAGAAATTGAGCAAAAACAATCCCAACTGGTAATATTACTTCATCTAATTAACAGTCTAACGAATAATGACTTTCCTGCTTAATACAGCGGTCGAACCTCTCCTTACGTACAACTCTTTATTAGGGATCACTTGGACCCGAATAGAACAAAACACATACAAACTTTACATCAATAATACACCTGACACTTAGTTCCGCGGTCCCTTTTGTATCTGTTTAAAAGGATGTTTGACTTTATATTGACATAAGGCGGTTATAAATTGAGTGTGTGGATGAAATCCTGAAATGTGACCACTCAATTGAAAGCCACCGAGCAGTACTTTCATGCGGTGTTGTTCTGAACAAGGTGTTTCTAACTTTTGACTCCGTAGATGAAATTCTTAAGTGCGACCATTCAGATGAAATGTTGAGTAGCAGTGGCTATTCTGCTCTATTCAGTTATTATGCTGCCCAAGGTGAATCAGTCTTACTAGTAATTATAACTATTGAGTCTACGTTTGAAATCCTTAAGTCAAATGAAAGCTATTGACAGCAGTACTTCCCTGTTTTGTTTCCTATTTAGTGTTGTACAAAATGGTTCTAACTCTTGTGTCCATGAATGAAACCCCTAGATATAACCATTCTAATAAAAGCTCTTGAGCAGTACTTTCCGGTGATGTTGTTTATTATGCTGTACAAGCCTATTTTTACTTTTGAGGCTGTAGATGAAAACTAAAGTGTGGCTATTTAAATGAAAGCCTATTCATTATTATTTTACTTTGCCACTGTACAACTATTTGTACAACTATTTTTTTTTTCAGTTTGAAACTTTGAGTAAAGGTGTTCAAATGTAGAAGGAACCTGGCCACAGTTTATGAAACATAATTGTAGCAGATTAAAAAAAGATTGACGTTTGTAAGCTGCCTTTCTTAACTCTCTCGCTCATAATCTTCATCTTTTTTATAGAATAATATCAACTGTTTTCAATCGGGTCTCCTCAATCTCAATAAACGCCGATTATTTTTTCGTTTGCTTAGATTTGAAAATAATTATAAATAAACAAATGCTACTGGACTTTTTGCTAACTTTGTTGAGTAGTGCTTCGCAAAATTGAAATGAAATCTGGTAAAACCGAAACGAGAAAAACAGGAATAGGTTATGAAAGCTGAGTCTTCCTGTTTTGGTTCAAAGGTAACGTTTATGACCTCATTTCAACTGAAACACTAACTCACTACAAGTACTGCCGGCAGGAAATACTTTTAATTAGTAATATTGGACTGGTAGAGTCTTATATATTTTTTTATATTTTTGTTACATATACACGGACTTAAAATATGTTCAGTTTAGACATAAACTTGGTTTAAAATCGTTTTAATAAACTTGGTTTCTTAATGCTAGCTATTAACAAGAACCTTCCAAGATAAAAACTTGGTTGAAAAAGAAGGGAAACTTCGAGAAATACGTCACCAAACAAACGTCTTCCTGTTTTTGTCGTCTCGCTTACATGATTGACGGTATTTACGTAAAGTGTAGTCAGTGATATTGGACTGGTAGCCGTCTTTTAGGATTATCAAAAGGACAAATTTAATAAGCGTGGCTCATTACGAACGTTTCACTGAAGAAAGATCAAGAAAGAAATTGAGAAACTGATAACCACACTTAAATTATGATCGTCTTTCTGTCTTTTTCTTTCGTTTCATGATAGCACTGCACTGATTTAATTGACAAACTATTTCAAGAAATATTGGAATGAAAGAGTCTTTCAAGAGTTTTCTTTACTTGGAAAAAACTATATCATAAGAACTTTAAAATATAGAACATTGCTTGGTTCATTTATGGGAGCTTCGGTAATGACTATTGACGTATGAATGTTCCAAGATAGGAAATCGAGGAAGAACAGATTAAAATACTTAAAAATGTATACGGACATTCACAGTTTAGACAATGAACTTGTTTAATATCGTTTAATAAACTCGGCTTCTTAATAAGTGCTATTCACACGAACCTTCCAAGAAAAATTTTGAGAAAAACAGACACTTGACATAACGTCTTCCTGTTTTTCTCATTTTGGTTCCATAATTACATATATACGTCATTAAGAGGGTTAACAACATACCCGAATCACATAGGAAGTCCCATCGAATAAACCTTCTTGTTTCCCTGATAATAGTTCAATTTAACTGGGTCCAGATTCAGTTTATTAAACCGTCCTTCTTGGATAGAGAGGCCGAATGAATCTTTTTACCTTGGCGTGTTTGTTTATCCATTTCACATCACGTGACGTTCTCTAGAGAATTGTTTTTTTTTTCTTTTTTAAATTATGCATTCATAGGACGCGAATGCGATAACATTTGTACGAACCAAGACAACCAATGCTCTGGAGTAACATCGCATGATCTGCAATAGCTAAACAAACAAGCCAAGATCTATTGTTGCTTTATTTAGTTGGGTTTTTCAGTTCAGTTTTTTTTTATACTTCGATCTAAAGAACTGACAACAAAGCGACTCCTGAAAAATAGTATCAAGTCCGGCCGGGTGCTGTTATCTGAAATTGTCTTTAGTATATTGGACATGCTTTCAGTATTGTATATTCCTTTGCTAATCAAACAATCAATCGAGCATTGCTTTGTCTTCAGGCATCACTAAGTTACTCAGTGGACAAGCTAAAACTATGTCAGCACCTTTCCAGCATGTCTGTACTTATGCACACATGCTACACACACGTTATTTCTGTTCAGTTACTAAACTTACGCAAGATACAGGATTCAGTGATATTCTTGAAGTACCTCGCCTAATTGTTGCCCTTTTTGCGCAATAAGTCAATATCGCCCCTAACACGCTTGAAAGTTACAACCACGTGGCTTTTATTGTTCAGCGAAAATAGTTTAACAGAGTGTGGGCAATTTCTATAGCAACTGGAGCAAATGCAGTGAGGGGGTGACATGCCTCATCCTTGATCATTATAAAGTGAATACAATAATACAATTTATAATTGCGTTTCTGAACCCTCGACTGTTTCAGCGGAAAGTTATGCGTAGGATAAGTAGCATAGATTTGAGCATTCAGTAAGGCTGATAAGGACTGATTTAATCTTGATAATGATAGTAATAACAAAGAGTGCATTGTTTAAGTCAAATGGTGCCACTGCTGGGATCATACTCGCTATGGATGAGTGGTAAAGATTCAAGCATTGAACAAGTCCGGTAAGAGCTGATTAAATCTTGATAGCTCAATGCAGGCCATTTTTCTATTATATTAGGAGATATGGACTAATGATAATGATGATCACCACTTATTACTATACCGTGAATAGCTTACAATAAGCTGATCAAACCTAGTCATCGAGCATATTTTTGGATAGCTCAGTATTTAAATATATAGAGATACCTGTAAAAAATGTAAGGGGAAGTCGCAAAACACGTGTTTTTGTGTTTACATTTTATTTTTAGATACAGTTCCAAATGTGTATAAAAAGGCATTCATAATATTGTTTGGTTAGTATCTTCTGCCAGCCTTCACTGATTGACATGTCAGTATTATTCTTATCATTTTAGCCGGTAGAGAGCAAGGCGCCCGAATACCGTATTTATCGATTAAACGCCGCTGCGTTTATTAAATTTTCCTGATTTTAGTGCGGCGTTTATTGGAGGGCGGCGTTTATTTAAAATCCAATTTATTTCTTACAAACAATAGCAACTGAACGTTTGAATTTTTATAAACAGAAACATGTTTCAGTGTTTGTCTGAAATGTCATTTACTTTATCGTTTTCACTTTGCATTTTAATACGATTGCGATGCATGTCATAGAATAAAGTTCACTCAATTTCAATGTCACTGTCCTCTTCGTATATTATTCGAATAATATTCGAGGGCGGCGTTTATTAATATTTTTGCTCTCAAGTGCGGCGTTTATTCGAGGGCGGCGTTTAATCGAATAAATACGGAAGTTACTTGACATGATTGTACCCTTCTTAATTTAGCTTCATTACAACTACAAATCGCAAGTTTCCTTTAATAGTTAACTGAATACAGTATTGCATAAGCCTTTCACTCCCAGAGTCAATTATGGAGACAGGTACAGTTTAGTTCTAACTTTTGAGTTAGTTGACGAAATCCTATGATGTGACCATTTAGATGAAATCTCATCGGTAGTACTTTTACATGGTACCACTTTTTTAATATTTTACAAATCATAAAATTTGGGATTTTACTTGAATTTTGGTTTTTGGTATTCTTGAGGGTTAAAGGGTCAACCAATTTCTGATTCTCGCCAGTTAAAAACTCCTTGGTGGATCACTGAGTTTTGAGTCCACGTTTGTAAATTCTATGAAAACAACTGATGGCCTGTTTTTTGGAAGCACTATTATTTGACAATGTGATTTTACTGTTTTTACCAAACACTGATAAATGAATCAGTTTAGTCACAATGCAGGCCAATTCTCCATTATGATATATGAACTACTGAAGATGATAAGTGTTCAGTCCGGATGAGCTGACCATATCTCGCCATGCAGCATGGTATTTTTAGCAGTATACACAGTTTATAGCAGTATACACAGGGTTATATTATATCGAGAAACAAAGCTCCGTCTTCAAACACCGACATTAGTAAAGACTTGATTATTTGTAGGTCCAAATATTAAGAAAAAAAAACACATAGTTGTTGTTGTTGTTTTGTCAGTATGTATGTTGATGTCTCGCTCTTTCGATGATTTTACCACCGGAAGGAAACCGCAATATATAACTTCAAAATGGAAGAAGAAATCCGAAAAAACTAAAACAAAAAGACAGAAAGAAAAAAGACCCACATCAAATGAACAGAATTGGACACAGATTGAGTGAAGTGATAATTAAACTCTGTGTAACTTTTGAGTTTGTGGAAGAACATCTAAAGTGTGTCCATTGAACAACAACAACAACAACAACAACAACAACAACTTTATTTCAGTATTCCCATTTCTATACATGGTATTACCGAACCAATTACAATAAGGAAATTAAAATTAGTTAAATCACAATAAAGAAATCTAGAATAAAATGTATATTCATGTATTTGTAAAACAGTGACGAATACTACTGACTAGGTTTTGCTCTTGTTTTCATTGCTTAAGTGACAAAAGCAGCAGTTAACTTGCTAATATGTGGGTCAGTATTGTTGAAAAGAAATAAAACCTCATGATAATCCATTTTTTTAAATAATCTATTTGTTTAATAATTTTGTCAAAAAGGGTATTTCGTGATTCATCATATAACATACAGTGAAATAAAAAGTGTATTTCATCTTCAACTGAATTAAGTGTACAGTGGATGCGAATTCTAAGGTGTTCAGGAGTTTAAGGGATTGTAAATCGTCCATTTTTAATTCTTAAGGTGTGATTTCCTATCCTAAATTTAGAAGTAATTTGTCTACATGTTCAGGATTTTTGATATGATTAATAAAATCAGAGTATTTCGTTTCATTTTTAAAGACCGAATAAAATTTAAGTTTTTTATTTTGAATAATTAGATTGACGTTAGATTGAGTTTGTGATTTTTTAGACTCGCAAAAATTTTCTTTTTTGCCTTTGACAAGAAAAAAGACCGGTTGCTTAAGTTTATTGCAGTCTTATCAATATTGAAGTTTGTACAGAAAGAATTAATTTTATTAATCAAACCTGTTTTATTTTCTTGAGCCATGTTATTAGAAATGATTAAGCAGAGTTTAGCAATGCTGTCATTAGGTTGATTTTCCAGGTGAATACAAAATTTAAGAATATTCAGTAATCCTAAGAAATCAAGATAACGCGGTCGTGTAGCGAAAATAGATCTTCTTGTTTTTTCTTTTAATTTTTCTTTATGATTGGTGAAACTTCCATTAGCAGAAAAGTTCACACCAAGATAGGTATAATTGTTAGTAATCTCAATAGTATCAGTATTAATGTGAAATTTATATTTGTCTTTATTGTCTTTATTGATTTTCTTCTTTTCTTTTGAAATTTGATCACTTTTGTTTTGATTGGATTAATGTTGAGTAACCAGTCCTGACAATATTTTGACAATCTATTGAGACTGTGTTGTAATCCTTCAGCTGAATTAGATATTAAAAATAAATCATCAGCATAAAGGAGACAATTAAGGTAAGAGCCATCTGGTAGTGGGATAGGATCTACCGATTTTTTATGAATAATGTAAGGTAATTCATTTAAATAAAGATTAAAAAGTAGCGGAGAGAGAATACAACCTTTCACACAACATTTTGGCTGCATGTACATTCAAATGAAAGCTACTGACCAATTTTCTGTGCTGCCGTTTTCATTATGCTGTACGGTGTTTAAAACTTTTCAGTCTGTGAATCAAATCCTGAAGTGTGACCATTCAAATGAAAGCTATTGAGTCGTACTTTCCAGTGGCACAGTTCATACTGCAGTATTGAGCAGTACTCTCCAGTGGCACTGTTTATTATGCTGTATAAGGTGATTCGACCTTGATTCAACCTGTGGATGAAACCCAAAGTGGGACCATACAAATGAAAGCCCTGACTGAAATGCTTATCAGTTATGCTGTACAAGGTGGCTCTAACTTGAACTTTTGAGTCTGTGGATGAAATCAAAGTGTGGCCATTCAAATTAAAGCTGCTGAGAAGTGCTTTCCTGTGGTGCTGTTTATTATGCTGTACAAGGTGGTTCTAACTTTTAAGTCTGTGGATGAAATCCTAAAGTGTGACCACTGACTCAAATGAAAGCTACTGAGCAGTGCTAATTTCCAGTGGTACTGTTTATTATGCTGTACAAGGTGGTTCTAACTTTTGAATCTGTGCGTGAAAACCTAAAGTGTGACCATTCAAATGAAAGCTACTGAGCAGTACTCTCCTGTGGCACTGTTTATTATGCTGTACAAGGTGGTTCTAACTATAACTAACTGAAGTCTGTGGACAAATGTGTCGCTGGCTGTGACTATATTCAAACTTAAGCCGACTTATTAGAACATTCTAGTAGATCTCTGTTTGCTTGCAGCAATTTACAAAATGACGTTTATGATTTTTTCTAGATTCGAACTTTTAACCCTTGTGACTAAATAGATTAAACAGCGAAACGAGAAAGTATTTAGATAGAGTTTACAGATAAAAACCCCTTGCTGAGAACATAATCAAAATTAATAACCTTTTCCCTTATAAATTAGTCGTTCCGCGCCTAACGCCAGGGGTTAGCAGAATGAAGCGCATTTGTTTTCCCAGCGTGTTGTCAATTGTTCTCGGCGAACCCACGATGAGGTAAGTTATTATTTTTTTTAAACGTATTGTAGTGTACGGCGAGCCCCGGTGGCCTTGTGCTAATTTGTTGTAGTAGCAGTTATGCCGCTACGCAATGAATATAAGGGCGTGTTATTTTCTTCTCAAGTCACCATTCCGGGGGCAAACTCCATTCAATACCATAACGAGGAAGAAAACTAGCCAGTTTCTCTTTTCTTTTCTCTCTTTCCAACTAATAATATTTTCATTTTTTAATTGAATTCATCTAACCGTCTTCCCTCGTTTTCGTAAGTTGTCCTTTTGGTTTCCATTGTTATGAAAGAGCCTTTCAAATAATTTATGTCCTAAGTTATTCCTCACTCAAACCAGCTTACTTCGCGTCAACTTTTGAGTCTGTAAATGAACCCATAAAGCATGTCCGTTTAAGTTGAGCAATATTCCTTATAAGTATTTGAAAGAACATTAAACGTGATTCATGTTCCTGGTGAGTTTTGAGCCCTGTCACGCATGGGAGTGTATTGGGTTGATTAATCAGTATGACTTGCTGTGATTTCTCTCGCTGACAAGCTTTCCTGTTTCTGTGGTGCACACAGCTCGCGTTATACCAGGTGAATGTTCTCAAGTTAAGCAACTAATAAGACAGTTACAGCTATAGTGGCAAAATAAGAAACGGTTAGGATCAAAGAATATCGCAAAGAAACACCACAGTCTGTTTTAAAAAAAAATAACTTGTGCAACTTTAATTTCTCTGTTACAAATTCCACTATAAGAGATATATATGGAGTTCCTAAATCTTTCACCACTTGTTACATCAAATTTAAGTGATTTTATTTATTATTATTTATACAGTGCACAGCACAAGTACAATTTAGTCTGTTCACAGACATTTATAGATTACATGTTGACCTAACAGGTCATAAAATTTCGCTTTAGTTGAAATCTGAGTGTTCAAAAGTGTTTAACACGAGGTTGGCACATCGCCCAGACAAATCACCGTTTGAACAAATTTCATCGAAAGAAACACAAACGTATCTTCTTAAAACAAAAGAGTTCTTATTCCATTCTTGTGCAATCAGTCCCTCAACAGTTTTGAACACACTGATTCAACTTATCGCGTATTTTAAACTATCTTGTCTACATCGTGTGCCCTTGCGTATTTATTGAAGTGGTACAAAAGCTACCAAATTCTCGAGTTCTTTAGTAGAATCAACTACCAACTCGGCTTTCTTTGCATGCGGTAAGTTCAACGGACTCTGTCCTTACGTATCTACCTTCATTAACCCGAAGTTGTTATATCATGAATACGCTTGACTTTGCAAGCAGCTCACCCATTATTACAAAAAAAAAACTATGTGATATTTCTTCGAGTACAAGCGAAGGAAATTCTTAAAACTCATTGGAGTTAAATTTATAACTTGATTTACTATACTAATGCGTTTTTTGCCTTTACTCTGGTGACCAAGTTGAAACATGCAAATTCTGCTGTACTTCATTCTGAAATTTCTTTAAAGCTCTCTCTTGTGGTTTATTGTTTAATAGATTTTTCCCTGACGCGCTCCGACATAATTGAAGTTTGCCATGGGTTATTTGTATATTCAGAATATGCATATTTCATTTTGGCGTCAAGCCAGTTTTCTTAGCCAGGCTAATAACTACTCAGCTATTGAACATGAAAGGTTTTTCTTTACCTTCATAAAAACAAGGCATCTTAAAAAACTAAGAATTATAAAACCCGACTTTTTTCCATTTGATGGAAATGTCAAATGGCTGTGTTGCTCAGCCGAAATTCCTTTCAATTCGAAACGTATCTTGTTGCTTTACTAAAACAATGTCATTCTAAAGAGTTAATTCAGAACTAACCATTGAACGAACATGCAATCAATAATGTAACAAAAACTCGCTTACGAGAGATCCTTTATACAAATTTTCCGTTATGGATATTGCAAATACTGCTGTAAAAAAGAACAGCCAATTCAAAAGCCTCTAAATCTATAGCTATAGACTGCTACGAAATTATTCAGAACTGTATTAAAACGGTTCGTAATTATTTATGTTATTGACCTCCAATTGAGAGGAAAAATACAATAACCCTGCTGGATATATGTAACCTACGTTGCTTTTTTCACTTAGGAAAAGAATCAATTTGTCGACAAACAATGCTGTCCTATTAACATGATTGATCTAATTTTATGTACATCTAAAGCCAAGCTTATTAAACTTTTTCTTACAAAAAAAATAGACTTGGATTGCGCGACGCTAAAACTGACTAAACTAAACTAAACTAAACTTTTATATAATGCCAAAATCTTTAGCTTACACTGTGTCATTCCATTGTAATGAAGGTTATCTTAGTTGAATCAGAGTAACTCTGAATTAGTTGACATGCCCGTAAACGTTCGGCAAACTCACAGAGCTGTTAACAAAAGGTACCTGGCTCGGGTATGGAGCAATCTCTGGTAAACTCAGAAGATAGGAGCTTAGCTGTTGGGCAGTCGCCACATTTCCTCTTGATAAGGCCTGCAGGAAACGCAATAAAAGATCTTTAGTCAATTAGTGTGCGCGGCGGGTCACCAACTTAAAACACATTGCTATTTTCAATTCTCTCGCCACAAAAAGCCTTCATTTGAGACGTTATTATCATTCATAATTTGAGTGTTCCGCTTGGGTTGTTTTTAATAAAGCGCTAAGTGAAAGGTAATCGGAGGCCTGCGCGGCGAATGAGCGCGCGCGAGTTACCCCAGTAATAGAAATCCAGTTCTGAAAATTGTATTTGTTTTGTAGATAGGCACGTGTACACCCGAAACTGCCATCAATGGCAAAGGGTAAATATCTCTGCAGAGTTTGCCCGCCTGCTCATTTCGAAGATTACCAGAGCTAGTGGAGTCCGCAGCTCTGAGTGAAACGCATGGTATATGAATGAAGTTGCATTAACTTGATTGTCTCTTTAGTAGGGTAACTTGATCTCGCGTCGAGACACGGGTGTAAATTTGATTACTTTTTCAAGAACCAAATTAACAGTTTTTGATGGCTTGTCACTTAGTGCAAGATTGCTATGCAGACCAGTTGACTTTTTTAAAATCCGTCTTTGCAAATCAAACCCTGACACGAGAAAACATAGCACGCTTGCGCCTAACTTTCTTGCATGACGCTTTTGCAAACCTACATTCTTCTTAGCGTTACTGCTATCCGGCTCTGCTTTGTTTTCGAACCTAGTAAATTTCGTGTACAAAAGAACAACAAAAGCTGTAGTTACCTGCAAATCGTAAGCTCCCTGAAGCCATCCTACTTGTCGCAATAGACGCGTTTCTCTCTCGAGCCTGTTGCTCTCATTGAGCACTCGCTGTAGGTGCTTGATGTATTCAATTGCTGTTCGCAGCGTTTCCACTTTAGACAGCTTCTTGTTAGCTGGTGTGGTTGGAACGTGCTTGCGCAAGGTGGCAAAACCATCGCTGACCAGTTTAACCCGGTTCCTCTCCCTCTCGTTCCTTCGCAGGATCGAAGCGTGCTCTTTTTTCAGGCATTGCGGCGTGCGGCAGCGTGTACGATGTCTGGATGCTCTAGGGCTGGAGCTCGGAGAGCTGTAGTCGCTGCCAGAAGCTGCTGACAGGGACGAAGCTGGTGAACTCACAGGCGAAGTAGTTGGCGAGTCAAAAGGCGAGCAATCGGAAGAGGAGGGCGAAGTTGGCGAGTCATAGCTGAGCTCTGATAAGTCAAGATCGTCAAGGTTTGGAAGCGGGAAAGTGATGTCTTGAGGATCGAAGTCAAACTCCATGAGTGTTGGCCAGGGCGGTGACAAGCTTACAGCGCTGCGCAGTCACTCGCTCTCTCTCGCTCTCTTACACGGACTCGTCTCGACTCGCTCCACGCTGCACAAGTGCGTGCAAATACTATATTACATGAGACGCGTGGCGGAGCCTATAAAGCGGTTTGTTTTGTTCCTTAGGGACTTCACGCATGGTTGTTGGGCAGACTTGGTGAGTGGGAGGGGCTCTGGAGACATTTAGCACAATGACACGTTAGGCAAACTAACGGCATTGAATGGCCTATGGCTTGTTTTTGTGCCTTTAATCTTCATATGAAAGGACGGAATTGTCTTGACATCCTTTGTGCGTGGCCTGCGCGTGGCTTCGATTGTAATTAGTTGGCGAATACAATAGCGGTGCGTGCTGACATCAAATCCATAGAAATCTGTAACAAAGTCAACAAGCGATTCTTGGTTTCGTCTCTATGTGCCGATCAATAGCGAGCCAGACCTTTGTTTAATCCACGTGCCTCATTTCGCAGCTCTCTGCAGCTAATATTCCGGCACGGAGCAAACATTTGTAAATCCTGGTGCGGCCAATAGGCGGCAAGCGCTCGCGCATGGAACTCCTTTTAAACCATCGCAAAAAGTTCCCTCGTTCGTCTTTTAGTACAGAATGCTTTATTCACAAAGCTGATTACTATTTGCTTTTCGTAGAGCTGCAGCGTGAATTTTGCGCCCAATATTTGCTGCATAATGTTCAAAGCCAACAGCATTTTGCTGCTGTGTCTCCAAGGAGAAGGCACAAGTATGCACGGTATCTATCTAATTAACAACAAAGTTATCGCCTCGAGATAGCTATGAGCTTGCGTTGTAGAAGGGATATATGTTCTTTGTTACAAAGCAGTTAGGTTCATAAAATGTTTACTATGCAGATCTTTCTTTTCCTTTTCGTGCGCGGATGCGACAATTAACTTTTTCCTTCAAATCGCCGCGAGTTTCTAGTTTTACCAAGTCACTTCCCGCCTTTTGCTTCCCGTGTGGTCTTAAACTATTTTTTTTTTCATTCTTATTGTAAATTCGATTTTAAAACGTGCCGTGCTCATCCTGTTGATTTTTCCTTTACCCAAGCTTATTTACAGAGAATTTCGACTTTGGACGACATTCCTTCACTGTCGTTTACCCACCGCTGCAAAGAAATGAGACATAAAACTGCTTTATTTTAGTGACAAATATTTACTTTTCAAAGAATTCCTAACGCTCCTAGAGCGCGCACCAAGAAAGCGGTAATCAAGCCACTTGCAACGTGGCACGCGAATGCAGCATGGAAAATTAGGTGCCACTATGACGCCATTCTAGCAGCCAATTTAGATCGTGGAGCTGATAATGTCCTTCAGTTTATCTCAATTATAAAGTAGCGAAGGTGTCTTCGAAGTGACAAGTGAAGCGTGCCGTGTTAAACTAATTACTGTCAGCGCATATTTAGAATGCAATTTTCTTTATATTAATTCCGAAGCGTTTGACTTGTTTTCATCACGTATTTAGATGGCAAACGTTGGCTTTAAATGGATAGTTCTGATCACGAGGTTGGATTTTGAATTCAAGCAGGCATTTTCTTAGGTGCGTTATTATTGATATTACATCCCACACGCGCCAAGCGCGTGCCTGAAAGTTTGTCAACATTTTAACTCTGATTTACACAGTGGCCAGACGCGGATATTGGTGACCTGTCAGTTTCCTATTTCACTTAATGTGCAAATACCTTTTTGGTCTCTTAGAAACGCTCGTCGTTGAATTGATAACAAGCATGGTATCACATGGAGCCACATTTCCAGCCGAAAAAAATACTTGTTTTGCAAGTTTTCCTTATAATCAGTTTCTCAATAATATTTCCCGTCTTTCTTAAACGCACAATCATAGCAGGGAATACTGTCGATCCTTTCAGAAAGTTATAAGGGATAAACGCTCCGATATTTGACTGTTTCTTAAACCTTGCGGCTTCAGTAAGGCGCGTGCCTGTACGCTCGATCTCTTTAACTCGCGTGACGGCGATTTTTAAAGTAACGAGAAAATACGCGGCTAGCGCTATTGAAATGTACTTAGATATTTCTGCCCGCATCATCATTAGCTAATGGCTTTTGCCCTTAATTTGGGTGTGTAGTTTCCGTTTGAATGATTGTTATTTATAGAACAACGCTCAAACCTTTCATTACCAAGGGACCAAAGTCCAGAGCACAAAAATTCCCAAATTCAATGCTAAAATAACACTGAGTCACGAGAAAGAAGTAATGCTCAATCACTTTCATTTGAATGGTTACCCTGCGGAACGGAGTCTCGTGTTTCAAGGTTTGTCTCCTATAATCAGAGTGTTAGACTGAATAGATTAATTGAATGGAGGAGTTCATTAAAAGTATCTTGCACCCTTAATTTGGTTTTAACTCCGGAGTATCAGTAGCCTGTCGAGTGCGATCGTTCGGGTTGGTGTATTTTGGAAAAGACTCTTGTTGTTGACAATGACTGACTTTTCGAGATTCTTTCATCTTCAGAGTCATTTATATTTCCATTCACAGGATAAAAAAGTGATGGTTATTTTCACAATTAGAAAGCGTGGTTTTCTTGGAATCTTCAGACCTTTTGTTACCGTTCACAAAGCTGTTCCTTTTTATAGCGACTGTTAAAACATTTTAACTGTTATTTAACAGCCATATGTCGGTTTGAATCGAGTGCTTCTCGAGCTCTTGAAAGCATCTTTGCGTGCTATGATAATAAATAGATTAAGCGATATTGGGTTTGATAAGTAACTTGTTTATATCTGATCATACGCTTTGTCGGTTCTTGTTTTCAGATTACTGATAGACATCAACTGCCAAAGTAGTCAATGCTAATTATATCAACTTTGTACATCTCTGTATACGAAGTTGGTTTTTACTGTAACGTGTACTAACGTTTATCTCTCGATGTAATCGCATACGGTAAAGATCGCGACAATTTTATGTCTACAGACCAGCGCTGGAATTTACATGCCAAGAGACATGACGAGAACAACGACAATTATATCTTTCCACGTGAACAATATAGTCCCTTTTCATAACATTAACCCTTTCCACGGCTAAGTGTTTCAACTCTAAAGATTTGAAAACAGTTTCCAAATTTCCTGTTGCAAAGTATCTATTTACTAACAACACCACTGCAAGGTACTGCTCATTAGCTTTCATTTGAGTGGTCACACCTTAGGATTTCATCCACAGACTCAAAAGTTAGAACCACCTTGTGCAGCATAATAAACATTACCACAGGAAAGTACTGCTCAATAGCTTTCATTTGAGTGGTCACACCTTAGGATTTCATTCACAGACTCAAAGGTTGGAACCACCTTGTACAGCATAATAAACAGTACCACAGGAAAGAACTGCTCAATAGCTTTCATTTGAGTGGTCACACTTTAGCATTTCATTCACAGACTCAAAAATTAGAACTACCTTGTACAGCATAACAAACAGCACCACAGGAAAATACTGCTCAATAGCTTTCATTTGAATGGTCATACTTTAGGATTTCATCCACAGACTCAAAAGTTAGAACCACCTTGTACAGCATAATAAACAGCATCACAGGAAAGTACTACTCAATAGCTTTCATTTGAATGGTCACACTTTAGGATTTCATCCACAGACTCAAAAGTTAGAACCTCCTTGTACAGCATAATAAACAGCACCACAGGAAAGTACTGCTCAATATAGCTTTTATTTGAATCGTCACACTCTAGAATTTCGTTCGCAGATTTAAAAGTTAGAACCTCCTTGTACAGCATAATAAACAGCAACGGCAGCAAAACACTGGTCATTAGCTTTCATTTGAGTGGTTATACTTTGTAATTTCAGTGCCACAGAAGAGTACTGCTCAGTAGCTTTCATTTGAAGGGTGACACTTCGGATTTCATCAACAGACTCAAAAGTTAGAACCACTTTGTACAGCATAATAACCAGCACCACAGGAAAGTACTGCTCATTAGCTTTCATTTGAATGGTTACACTATATATATTAATTAGGATTTTATCCATGCACGGGCGCGAAAGTTAGAACTTGTCACATGACTTGCAGTCTGACCCTATTAGGTAAATAAAACTGATTCAACGTACTCTTTGCCGGCTTTCCAATTAAAGTTCCGAATTTCAATTTAAACGTTCAAAAAAATAACCCTGGGAATCAAACACACGAAAGTGCAGCTTGATAGGTTTTATCTGAATGTGATGAGATTAAAATATATGAACCATTATTTCTCAGCATTAGCTACTTTTAACATTAGTATTTCTTCTGTGTACAACTACGGATTCCATGAATGAGATATGAATTCACAGTCGAAATATACGATGTGGTTACATTTATGTTACTAAATTTATTTATGTTCTACATGGTAGAATGCAGACGATGCAACAAACAGTACATTGGAGAGACTAAACGACAACTGAAAGAACGCTTCAACGAACACCGCAGACCAGTCGACAAACAAGTACACCCCGACAACTCTAAACTTACGGCAGTATCAGAACATTTTCTTTCACCTAATCATTCTGCCTCCGACATGCAACTAATCCCGCTTGAGCTTATAAAATCTAACCGTGACGACGTGCGTAAGGCTCGAGAGGCTTATCTTATTGATAAAGGCCAAACGCTCGAACCCAAAGGGTTAAACAGACGCGATGAAACTTGATATATACTTTATGTAAATTTTAGCGTCCTATTTTTATCCATTAAGCTCATACCATTAACAAAGTATGTATTTTCATATCTTTCGCTTGTTATATATTCAAATCTGTAACGTTTTTTTCAGCGTCATATTTTTATCCATTTAGCTTATACTATAAACAAAGTATGTAATTTCATATCTTTCGCTTATTTTTATACATATTCAAATCTGTAACGTTTTTTCTTTTAGTACGGTTATACCCTGAAGAAGAACGGCCGTGCCGTTCGAAATTAATCGGTTAAAAATATATTCCTTTCTGTACGATCAGCCTTTCATTTTATTTGTTTATAATTATTTCTGCTGATCAGATCCTTCACAAGGATCCAGTACTTCCAATTTGTCGAGTGGTCCTTTCATTTAAAAATTATTTACTACAGAAGCCTTAAATTTGTATTCGTGACATTCACATATGAACAGGGAAGCAGGCAGGTGGGTTATATAGGTCTTAAGACTTTTCATTCCAGTACGAACGTGTTTTAACCTTGCCACTTACTTCAAAATACCCTTTCCGGCCCATGCATGTGTTGACATTGATATTGCAATTCAGTTGCTATTGATGTTAGAGAAATTGAAATAAATTCTGCTGCGTAACCTGCATCTAATCCAGGTAAAGAAGTGATGCTGTAAAAGGGGCTTCTTCACGAGGATTTAAATTTACCTGTTGCTGTTCAGTTTTTTTGGTCAAAACTGTGATAAAAAAATAGATTCTTAAACTGGACGACAAACCACGCAGCCAAATTTATCGATTTTTGAAAGACACGGGGAAAAACTATGCAAATTATATTTTACTTATTTAAAAAGTCGAAACCATATTTCGTGACTGACTTTACATTTACTTTTAGAGAAAAAGGTCAACTACACAACAACTACCCTTATCGATATTACTTTTGACTGCCATCAGTAACCATTTTGATCAGTAGCAATGTGATGAGATAAAGCCTATATAAACCCAACATTCCACAATATTGGCAACTTATAACATTAGTATTTCTGCTGTGTCCAGGTGTGAAAGAATTAATGCACAGCCGAAATATTTGATGTGGTTAGATTTATTTTACTACAGTAGTCTTAAATTTGTATTGGTGATACGGGAGCAAAACTAAAAACAATTAGCCTAACTGCAATCCATTTTCATTCAGACCATCTGCAGCCAAAGATACTTCTTAATAGTTGCATTGCACTAAAACACATAGTAGAGTGTAAAACAGTCTTATTTTTGCGTTGGTCATACAAATCGGTGCGGTTTTTTTAACGAAAGTTCTGCAGCGAGCCTCGGCGCTTCGTGCCTTTGCGATCGAACAGCAAACAAACCTGACTGTTTTGCAATCTACTAACAAAGTAATTGTTCACCAAACTTGACCGTTATTTTGGGGTTCCACTTATGCAGATATGGTACTCGTTTGGTAAATATATTGTACGCTCTTTATATGTGAGCTGTTGACAATGAGTACATCCTTCTGCTTTTGTCAATCACATCCAAACCAAATTCAAGTTGGTCAACGCGAAGTACACCCTTCCACACGTGAGTTTGTTGACAAACACATCTTTAAATCATGGTATTGTTTGTTCTTTATTTTGGGCCGTCATTAATCCGCGGTAAAAAATATGTTGAATTCATTGATTCTGGAGCTGTGATGTTCTGCTTTATCGTACAATGCCCTGTAATATCGCGTTTATACTTGTTTGAGCTTTTTAATGTTTTAAGGTTTTGATAATTCAACTAATTGGGGTTTTAATTGAGAGAACCGACACGAGTACAAAATCACATGGCAACAAATTGATTGACAGATTTCTTGATTTTCTTCGATTTTTATCCACTTTTTTCAGAGAAAGTTAAACTAAATTAGCGATTTTTCATGTAATCGCTAACTTTTGTAAAAGGTTTTCGACTGAACCGCGTATACGCTAAAGAAGCAACGTTAAGTCTTGCGCATGTCCGTGCCGCAGTAGGTTGCGGTCGGTTGCCGATTATCTAACTGAACACTGTAAATTAACCAACCTGGCTTTCGGTTAGCTCTGACGCTCGTACTTAAATAGTCAGCTTTTGAAACTTTGGCCAATGTTCTTAATCGCCTCAAATTTTACCAGTTTTTAGGTCGGTACATGCGAGAGGCGACTTGTCGCGGCGACCAAGTCGCTTTTACACCGAGAGACTGGTTGGAGCGACGGATTTGTTTTTTTTTACAACACCCGCCACTGTTTCCTTTACTAATACTAAACCCTTTATCGATTTGTTTTCCATAGCAGGTATCTTGGCTCCATTTTTCTATGGGTCTGCCAACAATAATACCAAAAATGAGTGGAATTGTTGAAGCCGAAATCAAATGAGCGGTTAATAATCTTTAGCAGGCCAGTACATTACAAGAATTTGCACCTTATAACAATAACATGTGTTTACTTCACTATGATTGATATGAGGCCTTGCTTTCATACTTGCAAATTAAATCTTTTGGGTTGAAAATTGAAATTTTGAAAGCGTTGCTCTTTATTAAAGCAATTTCATTGCACTCGTTTTCTTGAACAACCCATTGCAGTAGCTAGGTTTTTTTTTTAACAAATCAGTTCATCAAATAAAATGCTAAAACTTAAGTTTAAAAATAAGAGTGATCTTTTGTTCAAGCTAACGATTGTGATTGCGTAAATTATACCTTTAGCAGCAAGTTGATTATACCGCTCACTTTTCACTGCAACGAGCCCGAGAGACGCGGTGTGACAAGTATACATTCCTGCAATTGCAAAATTTCAAACTTTTGTACACAATGAATGATCAACCGGACTATAAGCGTGTTGTATGTATGCTGTGTAGCTCTTTCTATTTAAATGTATTTACCGTCGCTAATTGCATGCTAATAGGTGCGAGTAATTTTCTTTGTGTCGCCGCACTACAATAAATTGACGAAGTTTTCGTTTGGAAAAAAAAAAAAAAAAGAGTTGTTCAGCCTGAATTTTTGCTCAAACCTTGACCGCATTCTGGCTGATTTCCAAATTTGTCATGCTTTGTGTTGTACAAGCGGCGTAATAAATTAACTGATTTATATCGCTGAGATAATCGTTGACAGTGTTCTTTCTACCATTGTTGGTCTATTGTTTTTGATTTTAACTTTCCAGCGAGTTTAGAAACGCATGTTGGGAGATCCATGTAAACCAAAAGATGTTATGTTGTGAGTGCGACATTTGTTGCCTAAAGTTGTAACTCCGGAGAACATTTATCAAACAGACAAATTTAACGCTAATCCAGTTAATCTAACATGATCGTGGCGGTCGGGCCGAAAATCTAACCTTTTTGTTCTCTGTCGATTAATAGCTTGACGGATTACAATAGTTTTGTTAGGCCATTTCTTGTTGGCTTAATCTTACGCGACATGCATGCAGTTTAAATAAGCATCGAATCATTAGGCACGAAAGCTGCAAACCAACCTACATTCATAATATGAGCATGTCTATTTTTGGATCTGAAGGGCGTTAAGTCAAGTTCATTTGGGGACTATATTGGAATGCACCAAGAATACACCAAGATAACATTGTAAGTGTTGTGTCGCCTTTTTTTGGTTTGCATTGACTCAGCTTTATTCATGTAAGATCTTAAGGCGCTGTTACACTAGGCAATATTTCATGCAACTTGTCTCGCAACAGCTAAAAACCGTGCGTTGCGATGCTGCGAGACAAGTTGCCTGGAGGGTGTTACACTGGGCAATCTTTCTTGCAATTTGTCTCGCTCGACGGTGACGAACAGCGGAGGGGACTGGTACATGCCTGAAAGGAGCAATTTCATTGGCTGAAGTCACAAAACGTTGCGACACAAGTTGCAGGAAACATGTTACACTACGCAACGCTTGGAAATTTCGTTGCGGCGTGGCGAGAATCGTTGCGAAAAGTAGAACCGACTTCTACTTCTCGCAACGAGACTGCGGCAACAAAAAATCGCGAGAAATGTTTATTGCAGGGTATGTTACACTGGGCAATTTTTCATGCAACTTGTGTCGCAACAAAATTGCGAGACAAGTTGCACGAAACATTGCCTAGTCCGCCTTTAATCGATGAATTCTTCAGTTCTGAAAAACACATTGTTTTTTTTTGTTTCCGGTAGCCTGGAGCTTTATTTTGCTAAGTGTTTGATGGTGTTTTCCATTCATTCCAAATTAAATGGTGACTGAGAAATCTTTGGCTAACAAGAACACGAAACCGGGATGAAAACGTCATAAAACTAGTGGTTAACTTAGAATGACATTACCGCTTTTATTGAAAAATGCATAGATGTAAAAGTAGACTGATTCACATGTGCAGTGCAGACAAATAATTGCAAAAGAAAATAAAACGAGTGTCTCTTACTTAATCCGCCCTTAAACGTTGTTTGAGTACACGGCCCTCACTACTGGCGCAAATGATTTACTATCGTAGCTTTGCAGCGCGCGCTTTGTGTTGGCAAATTGCATTTTTAGCCAGAAACTAATGGTACATCCTTCTGTTCGTCTATCGGTGCCGGTATACTTTTATTTATAAGAACGTGTCTTATAAGAATGTAGAGGCTGGGATTGGCCAACATTTTAAGAACGTGAGTGAAAAAATGTGAATAATAATAATAATAATAATAATAATAATAATAATAATAATAATAATAACAATAATATCGTAAAAAGGGTTGTTGTTGTTCATCGTGGTGAACACACTAGTAAAGAAGTATTTTTCGCTGACCAAATTATTACACTTAGTCAGCTAAATGGCAAAATAAGAGGACCTAAGAGGTTAGAATAAAGAAAGACGTTTTTAGCAAACTTTCAGTCAGCCAAGGCCCCACTGAAAACCGCCAAGGCGGGTGGGCTCCCTGGTTAAATATTACTGTTATTAGTAAAGAAGTATTTTTCGTTTGTCTCACGATGTAGTCACTTCCGATGTGGATCGCGACGTTTCGACTGCATACTGCTAGTCTTCTTCAGGCGATGGGGTCGACTGGTTATGCGTCACCTTATGAAGCACGATGCTCTGCTGTGATTGGTTGGTTTTTCAACAGCTGTGACTGGCGCATTTTGATCCTCGTTGTTTCGGCGAATTGTTCCCTCGGCGGTCCGTAGTCGTACGGCTCTCCTGTTGTTGTGTTTCTTGATCGTGGGCATCCATGCTTCTGGAATTTCTATTCCACTGTCCCTGTTGATGTTGTTAGGGTTAAGTCTTATGTGGATCGCCTCTTTGACCCTGCGTGTGTACCAATGAGGATCACGATCAATAAACGTTACTTCATTCCAAAGCGGGTGGTGTCCGATGTTGTTGGCGTGCTCTGAAACGGCGGAGGTCTGGGTATGGGCGAATCGGATGTCTCGGTCATGCTCTTTTATTCTGTCTTGCATAGGTCTTCCAGTGTCGCCGATATAAACTTTACCGCATTCACAGGGAATTCTGCAAACCACTCCATCTTGTTTAGTCGGGTCAACAGCGTCTTTAGGCCGTACTAAGTGTGATCTAAGTGTAGTCTCCGACTTGAAAACAGCGCGTACGCCTTGTTGTTGTAGGCAGCGGCGAAGTTGTTCGGACAGACCTTTGACATAAGGTAAAACCGCAGTAGATTTGAACTCGGTCGTGGGCTCAGCACTGGTGTTGGGTTTTCTGGTCTTGGTAAGTTTCTGCAAGACATATGAAAGTAAATACACTGACAATACGCGGTATTGTCAAGTGTCTTTACGAGCGCGCCAAACGTCTCGTAACGAAACCCTCTGTTATCTCCAAGGAGAAAAAACATCTGTCATCTGTTCTTGTTTCTAATGGTTATTCTTTTTCTTTCTTGCAGAAACTTACCAAGACCAGAAAACCCAACACCAGTGCTGAGCCCACGACCGAGTTCAAATCTACTGCGGTTTTACCTTATGTCAAAGGTCTGTCCGAACAACTTCGCCGCTGCCTACAACAACAAGGCGTACGCGCTGTTTTCAAGTCAGAGACTACACTTAGATCACACTTAGTACGGCCTAAAGACGCTGTTGACCCGACTAAACAAGATGGTGTGGTTTACAGAATTCCCTGTGAATGCGGTAAAGTTTATATCGGCGAGACTGGAAGACCTATGCAAGACAGAATAAAAGAGCATGACCGAGATATCCGATTCGCCCATACCCAGACCTCCGCCGTTTCAGAGCACGCCAACAACATCGGACACCACCCGCTTTGGAATGAAGTAACGTTTATTGATCGTGATCCTCATTGGTACACACGCAGGGTCAAAGAGGCGATCCACATAAGACTTAACCCTAACAACATCAACAGGGACAGTGGAATAGAAATTCCAGAAGCATGGATGCCCACGATCAAGAAACACAACAACAGGAGAGCCGTACGACTACGGACCGCCGAGGGAACAATTCGCCGAAACAACGAGGATCAAAATGCGCCAGTCACAGCTGTTGAAAAACCAACCAATCACAGCAGAGCATCGTGCTTCATAAGGTGACGCATAACCAGTCGACCCCATCGACTGAATAAGACTAGCAGTATGCAGTCGAAACGTCGCGATCCACATCGGAAGTGACTACATCGTGAGACAAACGAAAAATACTTCTTTACTAATAACAATAATATTTAACCAGGGAGCCCACCCGCCTTGGCGGTTTTCAGTGGGGCCTTGGCTGACTGAAAGTTTGCTAAAACGTCTTTCTTTATTCTAACCTCTTAGGTCCTCTTATTTTGCCATTTAGCTGACTAAGTGTAATAATTTGGTCAGAGAAAATTTGAAGTCCAACTGAATCCAGAATGCTTGAATATTGATTATTTTAAAATAGCAAATATGTATAACAATTAGGAAAGAACTTGGCCCATTTTTATCTCCTGTAAGTTATGTTTAACATACATTACATCTTTCTTATATTAACTAAACGCTGACCACACAATCTGTCTCGTGTTGGGGTTTTACTATTAAACGTGTATGTGTTAGCACCCACTTGCCAAGACGACAGTTGCTTTGAACTCTGAAAAGAGGATCAGAGATATTATTATCATCAGAGAAAGTGTGTTTTTAATTATTCCTTCTTCTTCAGAATTATGATTTAACATTGTATGAACGTTTTCAGGCTCAAATCGCCAAAAATAAGAAAGAACGTTCGGTCCCAGCTCAGCCTTAAGTCAAAAGTTAGTCGTTCTTATAAAGAAGAATGTAGTTAAACTGTCAGAACATATATTAAACCTATATTGTCTTGCTATTCAGTTTCGATTACAACCCTTGGTTACTCGTCGTGTTAAATAAAGGTTTTATGTTTATATTTATGTTTATCTGACGGTTACCATCACTGTCACTACTTTAAAGGTACTGTGTCCTGGGGATTTTGCCCGGGGGTGTGGGGGTGGAGGGGGGGGGGGGGGGTACTCCCTTTTATACGCTATATAGGTATGTACCGCCCGATAGGGTAGGGTTTTTGAGGTGCTCAGTCCTTAAATAGGGTATCCTTTTTGGTATTTTTGGTATTGTGATCTTTAGATATTCCTTAGTTAGGATCACTAAATTGCAGTATCCACCCCAACGCGCGAAAACGAGAAAGATATGGTCTGTTAAAATTGTACTACACACCTTGGTTTTGGGCCTTAAAAAGGGGATCAAATCTCGATTTTCTACTCTTAAAAAGGGTCAGTGTTTGAGAACTTTGGCGGCACACAGAGTTCAGAGCCATCTTAAATTTTCGAAAATTTAAGGTGGCTCTGAACCCACCTACAGAATTTTTTTAAACTTTGCCAAAAGTTGCATCTTATCCTACTGATCAAATTTCGACAATAAAAAATGGGGTTCACCGTGTTTTTAGCACGTTATACTGTTGCTATAGTAACATATTGTGTCACAAAAATGATAAGAATGTGTTCACCAATCATTGGGCATTCGTTTGATATCATGATTGTAGCACCAACTGATAAAGAGTGATTTTAATGACCCATCAAAATCTAAGTCTTAAAAAGTGCTGGAAACTGTTGGGAGCCACCTTAAGCGAGTTTTCCAAGACACAAGTTGATAAACCACAGGACACCCAAGAGAGAATACACCATAATCAGAGCTTAAGCGAGTTTTCCAAGACACAAGTTGATAAACCACAGGCCAGCCAAGAGAGAATACGCCATAATCAGAGCTTAAGCGAGTTTTCCAAGACACAAGTTGATAAACCACAGGCCAGCCAAGAGAGAATACGCCGTAATCAGAGCTTAAGAGAGTTTTCCAAGATACAAGTTGATAAACCACAGGAAAGCCAAGAGAGAATAAACATCAGAGCTTAAGCGAGTTTTCCAAGATACAAGGCGATAAAACTTTTAAAAATTGACCCATCGTTTGTCAAGTTTTAATCCTTTAACATCCTGGCCATCCTCAGCCTAAGACACTTTTAAAAATTTACTTTCAGAGCACAAGTAGAATAATATTTTAAACAAAAATGGACCTTTATTATTATTATTATTATTATTATTTAAGTTATTATTATTATTATTAATGAAATTGGATAAATTACACAACTTGTACTTAATTTGGATCTAAAAATGGGTTTATTTTGCCTTCTCAGAGACAGTGTGAAATTGGGATATTAAACTTTTTCAGTTTTACTCTAAAAACAGGAGAATATTAAGGGTGAAAACGTGCATAGAATTTGAAATTATGGTCTAAAAATAAACACTGAATGGCAAGAGCCAACGGACAACTGCAAAGATACCGGATCCTGGAGGATCTAGTAAGCAAATGTACGACTTAAAAATGGATGCCTGTAGATTTTTGCCACTTTTCAGTGATTGGAAATTCGGGCACGAAGCTATGACAGTACAACAGTATAGACCGAAGTGTTGACACAGATACACACACAGCTAATTCGCATCTCTCTTAACTGGTTCATTTTTTTTTAATTCTTTTGATTGTTTCTTGTTCAGCACTTTTGGCCCTTTACATAAAAGTTTCAAAGTCAGAAATGTTTAAATCGGATCCTCCTTGGTTTATTGCCCATCGACATATTTATGACACTGAGGCGAAATACTTCGGACAACTTCGACACTCTTTGGAAATGTTACAAATTTAAGGACAACGGTAGGATGACTATCTAAACAGTACGTCTCGTTCGACTCTCGGGAAGTTTTGCAAAATAGATGAAAAATATAATACGCGCCAAATTCCTTCTCCCAATATAAACTTTCCGAGTCATTTAAACAATAAATTAAGAAATAATAACTGAAATATTCTATTTCGTCAACAATATTCCCAGACTTCCTCTACGTGGCATCCTTCGATACAGCATTCTTCCACTATGTTGGTGGATCGTCTTTTAAATCGATGAAGAAAACTCTTGGCTTCTTTTTCATCCATCATGACTGATCCTAAAAAGAGGAGACGTGGACCATTATAGGAGCCGTTTTCATTTTCAGTCACCAACAACAGTCTTTTACGCGGGCTTTTATGGCCCTCATCGGCTAACATCAAAACAACAAAAAATATATAATGATATGACCTGGCGAGATACGTTTAACACTCTTTGATTGATTAGTCAGCTTCGAACAATTGGGTATGTTTTTGCGTCGACGAAGGAGGCGCTTCCTAATCTTGTCGGCTAGGCGGAACGAATCGAGGAAAGTGTCGGTACCAAATCTGCGCCATCTTGAAACGTCACAATAATATCCAGCATGCTTAGCGCGTCGTCTAGGCGGAACGAATCAAGAAAAGTGTCGGTACCAAATCTGCGCCATCTTCAAACGTCACAATAGTATCCAGCATTCCCAGCGCGTGGAAATCAGGCATCATCCTGGGGAACTGGGGTTCCGAAATGTCACATGTGAATAATCTATTTGTCTTGATTTAGTTTCGGATATTTTCCCGATTTTGGAATCGCACGGCTCAATATTTCAATACCTACTAAAAGTACGCAGTGGAAAAATTGCACGAAGGTTCTTCTCCGGACCAGGTAAGTTGTTGGGTCTCTTTGGAATTAAGCGAGAAGTTATCAGATTTTCCTCGCTACCGTTCTGATATGTTTTCAATGTTCTATCTTGATTTTGCTGTGGTTCTCTGCCTGATTTGGGAAGCTTTCACCTAAATACCGACGTCGTTCTTCGCGGTGTTCTACGGTTCGGTGCAATTCGCTGTATGTCTTGTAGCAATAATTCACTGACCGGCCGCGCCAGGCGAACGCAGATTAACTTTACAGTGCTCGAAATTGCGCCTGTATCGGGCGCATTTGCGACTAAAGATTTCACATTTTGTGACTAAAATTTGTCTAGCTAATAAAGGAATTATATTCAACAGTCTTGTGTCTTACTTGCAACTGGTAATTGTAATTTTATCCGAAAAATCCTGCGAAATTCACGTTGAATGTTGCGTGACTTAATCGTCGACTTCATGCTCCATTAACCAAGCAACTTGATGACTTTTATTATCATTCCAAACGTTTGAGATGAATGCTAAAAACATAATTAAAACTAAACAACGTTTAAACATGTTTAACTATTAACGCGGTGTCCAAGAAGATCACGGGAGCACTTTTTCAGGCTTTCTCAGAAATTTCTCATTTCCGGTTTCGGTATTAGTACATGTACTGAGGAGTATGATTTCAGAATCGGAGAAATAACCAAAATAAAATCAAGACTAATATACTATTTATATGTCGGAAAAATCTGAGACCTTTCGGATTACACATCACGACAGGATTTTGCCCGATCCCACGGCGATAGCGTGAATTTGTTTGATGTCGGCCCACAGGCTTCCCACGCTACATACGTGGTGTATGCGACAACTTGTGTATACAGAGAAATGTATGGGAAAATCACGGATTCTCTAAAATTGGGTAAATAACTATCTATTTTGAAATAAATTTTACCTACCTCAAATGTGTCGTTTACTTGTGTCTTGTACCGAATTTGAAGCCATTCCGACGCCATTTAGCGAAGTTATTCGAAGTCGTTGTCCTTCCTTCTAAAAAGAAGGAAAGGCAGGCCACTGCCACATTTGAGGTAGGTAAACTTTACTTCAAAATAGATAGTTATTTACCCAATTTTAGAGAATCCGTGATTTTCCCATACATTTCTCTGTATACACAAGCTGTCGCATACACCACGTATGTAGCTTGGGAAGCCTGTGGTCGGCCCGACGTTTTTGCCTGCGTGACATATCTCGCGACAAAACAGTGGCTGAATTAACATGATTAATTCATGAAACTGAGGTACTACACGTAGGTCAAGACGAGGTGCCACGGGATAAGGAGACGCACTATAATCTATGATTACTACTAGTTTAATTTTTTTTTAAAAATTTTACTCGGATCTGCGAGCGTGCGTGGTGATTTATAATTATGCAAATCTCGCGGATTTCTCGCGCCAAAGAAACTAGGGAAGAACGAGACTGTTTGCAGTGTAATTTTTCGATAAATAACTACCTTATTCCTGTTAAAGCTACCATTACTGAAATGAATTTTTCAATGCAGGTCCCAAGTTGCTTCTCTCTAGTAAATAAACCCTTTCATGAAATGATTTATGAGAGCACTTGAGTGAAAATGGTAAACAAGAACAGACTTTGCTGTCCATTTTGATGACTTCACCAGTAAGGAGGTCTGGGACATGCTAGTAACACTATTTTGGACGCCTTGGCGATGTTGCAAAAGTAAATAGGCCCCTTTTTTAATAGTCTTTTGAACTTCCTTCACAAAGACAGTCACACTAGGCTGACTTCATGTTAAAAAAAAAACAGAAGAAGTTTACTGGACCAGTAAGTCGTATATACTTACTTTGTCTTCTGCTTTCACCCCTGTAGCAAACTGCATAGTATAATCTCATTATGTGATCACCGCAGAAGAATCCGTGGATTGGCCGAGCTCCAACTTCACTGGTTTTCACATAATGCCAGGCTGGAGAAAAAGAGCAATGGAGAAGAGACATACAAAGACAAGGTATGATGAATGCCGAGTGTTAATTACCCTGGGTGCCAGATCCAAATCCGTCTCGCGAGCTTATAAGACCGATATCACGCTAGCATGGCATGAAAATATATTTAATTTAATGGGAAAAAGAGTCCGGTATCAAATTGAGTACATCAATATTAGTAAAACTGTGAAGTTTTGTAAAGATTGCTCGTACACTGTCGGAGATATGAACTTTTGAAACTTGGTACTTTAGCCTAATTTTTACTAAAAAATGTATGGAAAAAACACGAAAACGAGGCTGGACGGGCAATCTATGCCCGTCCACCATACATTTCTTTGTAAAAATGCTCAATTTCAAAATTTCATATCTTCGTCAGTTTGCTAGCAATCTTTTCAATACTTTGTAGTTTTACTAATATCGATATGCTGAATTTGACGCTAGGCTCTTTTCCCCAATAAACTGAATATATTTTTGTGCCATGCTAGCGTGATATTGGTCTATTAGAACCGTTTATGCGGTTAATTTCACTCATGATATTCAGAGAACGGACCTCTGGATCCAGGGTGAGTGTTAATGCGGTCGACAAATAATGTACACTAGGAACTTGCGTAAATCCACATACGCCCAAAAACAAGAAAGGAAAGAGTCGGAGGAGTAATTATAAGGAAAGAGTCCTCGTGGGCCCGAAGAGGATAAGTAAGTAAGTAAGTAAGTAAGTAAGTAAGTAAGTAAGTAAGTAAGTAAGTAAGTAAGTAAGTAAGTAAGTAAGTAAGTAAGTAAGTATTATTCGACATAGCATTCTAGAGTGCAAACACGCATCAAAACGAATGCAAATATGACACGTCATTGTACTCTTCTGACCTCGCGTTGGGAAAAACAACTTCAAAAACTTAGTTTTAGGAGAAGATCACTGTCGTTTAATAAACAATTTATTCAGCGAAAAGTTGTGTAATATGGCCTGGGCATTTTTACTCGTCAATATTTATTTTCTATTTCATCCGCGCACCACTCTATGGACGCGTTTTTTTGGGGGGACATATTCTGATCATTCTAAAATCAGAATACGCTAACAAAACTATGTTGTTTATACATTCTCACAAGCCAAAATCTTTCCAGGTATACGTAGCCAAAAGTGGTGACTTCTTTCCATATTTTACGAGAGGAATAGATGCAAAAATTAGAGGTTTTCAGATTTTGGAATGGCCAGTATATGTCTCAAAAAAACGCACCCCATGTCTTCCTTGTGTTCATGGTATTTAGCTTTTTTCTATCGTCTTAAACAGTTATTTTTCAATAAAATTCCTTTGTTTGAATTAATAGCGAGTACTTGAATAAGCGATTTTTACCAGTTGCTAACTTCTCTTGTCGCTAAGAATGGCGGCAACCTTTAGGAAATATATTCACCTCTATTCACGGCATGGTCACCTCCATTCACGACATAGTCGCTTGAAATAAGAAGAAACAACATTGCAAATAACCATCCATTAATTCTCTCCATCTAAAAACAATAAAAGATACAGTTTGATCATTGGGTTGGACACACTGTATATTGAGTACCGGCATGGAAAACGAACAAGCAATTTATTCTTTATTTCCTTTTCAACAATAACAACAAAACCCTCATGTACCAGAATTTCTGTCAACAGCCCCTTTACTCTTTCTTGGTAAACTCCAGATTTACGCACTGGGTGATGTAATACCGCACTAACCTTTAAGTGTGACGTTTGGCCATTCAAATTGAACATGGATCTATGTTTGCCCAAATTCGCCTCAAATGAGCTGGACGTTCCAAGGACAAAACGAAATTTTCCCCCAAAAATTTACCTGTATCCGAAACGTCTGTTTCCACACGACGTACAGAGAACAAAGTTTAAATTAAAGCAGTGTTGAGGTGGTTTTTTAAACATACGCTTTCACTGGAAAATTCTTCTCGCGCGAAAAACCGGCCGAGTCTCAGCTGTATCCACATCTAAGACAGAATGTAACGCGTTCAGAGTAAATACGAAGGTACACTTTAAAAACGACTGATTTTTACAAAGAAAATATCAACCTATGTTGGAAAATGTTTTTTTTTGCGCGTGGTAGTTTCTACAACCTCTTCGGAAGTTAGTGAAAAATTTGCCAAAATTAAAAAGTAAAGTTTTTGTGGAAAAACCATTTCACCACTTTTTTAGTTGAACAATTTTTAATGTTTGTTTGCTCCAAATCGTAAAATCATGCTAAAACTGATAGGAGAGTATCCCCTGTTCGCAAGGAAGCACAAAATTATTTCGAGCGAATTTATTATTTTTCATGAACTAAACTTAAAACCTGTTCAAAATTTCTGATCTCCCACGAATCCTTAAAGAGGTTTTAGAAATTCTGATCCCCCGTTAATTAACCGGACAAAACCAGCTATTTACATGTAATTCTAAAAGGATTCTGAAATTCTGATCCCCTGTCAATTAACCGAACAAAACCAGCTATTTACATCTAACTGTAAAAGGATTCAGAAACTCTGATCTCCCCCGTCAGTTAACCGAACACAAAAACAGCTATATACATCGAATTTTTAAAGAATTCAGAAATTCTGATCACACCATCAAAAAACCGAGCAAAAATTGTTTTTTTCAGTATAATTCTAAATGGATTCAGAAATTCTGATCATCCCCCCGTCACAAAATTTAACAGAGCAAAACCTACAGATGTATACATATAAATCTAAAAGGATCCAGAAAGTTGTGATGCCCCTGTCACCTAGTCAGCGGGGCAAAAATGCCTGTTCATGTCTAATTCTAAAGGGATTCGGAAATTTACATTCCCCCGTTAGTTGACCGAACGAAAACGGCTATTCGCATCTAATTTTAAGAGGATTCAGAATGTTTGATCTCCCTGTCACTTAAGCGAACAAAAACAACTATTGACTTCTAGTTCTAAAAGGATTCAGAATTTCTGACCCCTCCTTCACTTAACGGAACAAAAACTAATTTTACACGAAGCACACTGAGCTATAAGATTTCTTTGCTTGTATATTTTCATTTTCTTAAAGTAGTTTTATTTGCGTGTCATTCATCGAGTTGTTGGGATTCTTGCAGGCTTCGTGACAGGAAGAGGGCACCAGTCAAGTCAACCAAGACGATAAGAACATTTCTGTGTGCTTTTTTGTAAGTTACAGAACTGTATGTTGACCACTTTTAAACACCTTTCATTGAGGTTAATATATTGTTTTTTGGCATAAGAATGACCCACTCAAAATTGCTATTTAAAAGCTTGAAGCGTTCAGAATACCCGATAACCTATTTACATATCGTTAAAAAACGTTTATGAAAACAAAACTATAAAAAGGGCGATTTAGACGCATGCGATAATCGTATGCAAAATCGTACCGACACGCTTACGCCATGACTACAACATGAATCGCGCCGTGTACTGAAATCAACTTACAACATCCTTACGACAGACGCACACAACACGAAAAATGTCGTCGGATTTTAAAATATGTTTTATCTACGACAATCGCGTGGAAGTGGTGTTGCGTCAAAATGGGAGACTCGGAGTCGGAGGAAGTTGTTTCGGTACAAGTTCAAAATGCCGGTAAATCCGACAAACCCAAGGCTAAACCCAAGGTATTTTTTTTCTCAAGAAGAGATAGAAAGCCTCGTATCATTGTAGAGTGAGGAGGAGGTGTTGTTCAATTGTAAACACAAAGACTATTTCAAGACCAATCCACGACAAAATGCCATCAATCGCAGCTTGTTAGTTGGCTTTGGATAAACGTAGTTCCTCCATCAACTGCCGGAAATCCCCTTTCTCCCATCTTCGCTGGACCATTTCTTCTCTCTAACTTCTCGTACCCTTCGGCGTTTTCTTCTTCTCTTGCATAAAACATCCACAGCCATAACACGATTTGCATGTTGTATTGCGTGTAAATGGTCGTAAGTCATGGCGTAAGCGTGTCGCATGCGATAATCGTAGGCTAAATCCCGGGCAAAATCGTACCGTCTTAATCGCCCTTTAGGAAGAATAAATCTGAAACATCAATGTAATGTTAGCAAGCCTTATTTGCCTTGTGCCCAGAATTACTTGCCCGGACACAGGGAGCCCAAACGCTTTATCGGCTGTAACATAATCGTTTAATAAAATATTGTTATTGCGGTCGACGGGAGGAGACCGCAAGTCTAATTTTGTGTATAGCGAAAAAAATTGAGATTTTTCTCTGTTTATCCATCAATTATCCAATTACCTTACTTTCACATTTGGCGGCCGGTGCATAGCGAAAAAAATTGAGATTTTTCTCTGTTTATCCAATTACTATCCATTATCCAATTATCCAATTATACAATTACCTTGCTTTCAAATTTGGCGGCCTCGTTTTCACTTAAGATAATGTGGTGACTCGTGGATGGGCGCGGATCGAAGTATCGATTTGCTTGCGCGATTAAGCTTTAGGGCTGTCCACAAGTTGCTCCAATTTTCTCAAAACGTTGCTCCAATTTTCTCAAAACGTTTCTCAAAAGTTGCTCCAAAACTCTAAAAGTTGCTCAAAAGTTGCCCCAAAATCCAAAAGTTGCTTTCAATTTTTTAGTGTAAGAGATTGATTAACAACTTAAATAAAGATTTAATGAATAGAATTAACTTTGTATAGATATTATATACATAATTATATCATACTGACTCATCAATATTGTAAGACTGAGTCTCTCTCAACCCAAATCATAAAAATCTGATTCTCTGTATTGGCTTTCTATTACGATAACCACGTGATTGTATTTGAACAAAACAAACTTTGCTAATATGCTTATTAAATATATAAAGTTTCTCTGACATACACGAGTGTATGTGGTATAAAACCATAGTCTTTCAATATTTACATCTTTGCGGATGTAGTACAGAGCACTGTCCCTGTTGGTCAATGTTTTGCACCACCAGCTAGTCCACTGGGTTCCGCCATTTTGAATTTTTCAGCATATCCGCTGACCACCTTCGGCTGCTACCACATGCAGACCACCAGGGGAATAGTGTTTTTTGTTTACAAAAGGTGTTTTACGCAAAATCATGCATAAAAGCAACTGATGCTTTAAATAAGAACTTGAATGGGCGGTTTTTAGTTACAAATTGCCTTAAAAAAGCAACAAAGTTATTCAAATAAGAAAAAAGTTGCACGAAATCCGAAAAGTTGCTCGAAGGACTAAAAGTTGCTCCAAATCTGAAAAGGTGCTCAAACGTTGCCGAGCAACTTATGGACAGCCCTAATAAGCTTTTGAAATTGAAAATACAGACGTTTCGGGACTTCTGTCCCTTCCTCGGTGAATAGCCGTTAAATAGAAAACGCGCGTCAGCTATTTAAATAGTTCAAAATGTCGCAATATCGCAACATTACAGCGCGCGCGGAAAAAGCCTAAATAAAACTGAAGTCCGGGTTCATGCCGTGTGCTTGGAGTGTTTGGTATTTGAAAATCGCTTGCTCTGCTCGTCTTTTCGTAGTATTTTTCAATCACGGACAGTTGTGTTCACGACGTTATTATTAACAAAATGCGCGAAATAAGTGATGACCTCCGTAACAGGCAATTAATTAATTAATAAATTGGAAACGTAACAAGTTAATTGGAAACGTAACACAACTAACTGGACTTGACTTGACAACAACGTAGTTTTAACGGCAAAATGTTCTGACGAAACTTCGTAAGTGAGTGGCAACTGATAATCCCGGCGTTGTAGTAGCTCAACAAACAAGTAAACTAAAAATGATTCCTCTTATTTCCTTTTATTGCGCCCAATTTAAAACGACCTTATTCATTTTGAAAACTCTTGAAGAGGTGAAGTATAGAAAACAGTAGTCTGAAGCTATCAAAAATGACCTGATAACGGTTCGAACCTCGGGGTGGAACTTCCAGGCAATCACCCCCTCTATTCCCATTGCTCCTATACAAACGTAGTCACGCAAAAAATCATGTAACATGTCCTTGTACTCCTCTCTAACCCTTTCTTCTTTCCAAGCCAAAACAGGGCTAACTTGTAGTCTATAGTGTACAACCACTCACTTGTTAAGGGGAAGGGGGGATAGTTTCTGTGTAACACCCAACTTACTCCTCTAACAAAAAAAGACTTCCTTTCGAACGCACTTATAATCCTTGATTACTACTAGTTTACCTGTTTTCCTGTGTCTTTTTGAGTCGTTTTGGAAAGGATTTGAATCAGAGCGAAGACGGTTGACCTTGCACGTTTCAAATATTAATATCTTGTCTGCCGACGACGCGCCTATTACGTCTCAAGTTTCCATTATTATTAACTCGAGCTCCCATTATTATTAACTATTAACTCTCCTCGGGGGAGAATCTCGGGTTTCAATTTAACGGCCGCGAGAAGAGAGAAGAGAACTTGAAATTGATCAGTAACAAGAGAATTATGCTTCAAAATAAAACTACCCTCATTTTAGTTTCATCCCTTGCTCTCTTTCTCTCTTTCTGGAGAGTTAATAGTTAATAACTAGGTTATCTTAAAGACAGTGATTGCTGCGCACGTACGTGATTAGGCCTGGATAAATTCTGCTCATAAAATGGCTTATCCTGTCTGTAGGCAATGCTCGTAAAAATCGCTCATTCTGCTCGTACACCTGAATTCTGCTCGGTACTCTGGCCTTATGTATTTTCGCAAATATGGATGGGAGCTGGGCCTAACCCCTAATACTAATTAGATATTCATTATGCGTAGCTGAATTGTAATTCATCATGACTTCAAAATATATGATAGAATCATCTGAGCGCGTTTTAGCTAATAATCACATTAATCACAAGGTATTTTCCATTTGTTTTGTATTTAGTTTTCAACTGTTCTTACAACTATTATGCATATCATTTTGCTTGAAAAATTACATATAAAATCAATTCCTTTCCACCTTAATTACAGTTTTCTTTGTCACTGTAGACAGCAGTTGCTTGTGTTTCGAAAATAACTTCATTGATGTCGTCGTCCGAAATTTCATCAAAGTCTTTGTTGATGTTACCACGCTCGTCTTCTTTGAAAACATTGAATAATTCTTGAATAGTGTGATAAAAAGTTGTAAAGATATTGATTCGTTGTTCTTGTCTGTGATGAGAACACTGGCCAAAAGTTGCTTTTTGCATTTTGACTGCAACTGAGACAGACTGCAACTGAGACGTTTTCTTTGAATCATATTTAGTGCCCAATAAGAAAAACGAGAATGGTTAGCAAAACGATAAATCCAATTTCCATTCAAATGTTCAGCAAATTTTATGAGATGCTTGTCCTGTTGCAAAAGGGGACGTCTCTATGAGCCTCATTGGTTGGGTCACCTTTACCATCGGGAAACAATGTTGGAAAAGCCAACAACACGCCTTTTATGACTTCGAAATGAAAAAAAAGTCCCGATAGGAAGATTTGTATGCATTTACAGAACCCTTTTTAAAGTGGTAGTAAGTGGACAGAAAGCGTAAAGTGGAAAGCGTAAAGTGCGAAATGCAAATCTGATTTTGTTTACACGCCGTACAATTGCTCGACCTAATGTGGCCGAGTTTTCAGCTTTGGTTTCTTTTAGGGGTGTCGGGCTAAAAGCGAAAAACAACTGTATTAGCGCGCGCTAAAATAGAGAATTAATGTCGTCAATTTACGTCAGCAAAGTACAAATTAAAGTTCAAAAATGAAAAAATTCAAATTTGAAAAGTTAAATTAGAACGAAATGTCACTCAAAAATTGCGCAAACACAAAATGTCACATTACGGACATATGTAGTTGCTCTTCATCAGGTTTCTTCTTTCAACCATGCAATTGCTGACTCGAGAGAAATTACTACGTTTAGCAACTCGAAAATATTCATCGTTTTCTCTCAAAATGACAATTTTACTCGCCATGTGATCGCGACAGTAATTCGCTATTTTAGCGCGCGCTACTGAATACAGTTGATTTTCGCTATATAGCGCGGCACCCCTAAAAGTAACCAAAACCGAGTTTTCTAAATATTTCTCAAAAACTACTGATAACACAAAGAAACAGTCAATAAAATATTTCTTACAAAGTAAATGCACATTCAAAACGGTTATTTCCTTTACCATAGCTTTTCAATAATTCTTGAAAATTCTTAGAAAAGTCTGCAGATTGTGAATTCTGAAGCAAGACATGCTCTCACTTTGCGATAAATCTGTATAAATGTGTCCTGACAGGGACGTAGCTACCTGTACGCGCGTGCGTACCTGAAAAAGTCGAAAAAATAAGTAAAAATGAATAAAGTATAGGACCTTGATTTGGTGATTGTGCGTACCTGTGAAAAAGTCCTGGCTACGCCCATGGCAAAAGACGATTTAATCGCTTTCAGCTCTCTTGCCTACTAATATAGCAAGTGTAAAGAATACTCACCTTCAGAAGCGATCGAGGTCCGACAATATGAAATACTGTTTGCATGTGTTTAACGGAAAGCGAATGACGCAAATAAAGGCACGCATCAGCATGACGCACGCAGAGATTTGTGGGACAGCGTTTCCTAGGAAACCATTGCATCTTCAGCATAGCTCGCAAAGGATTGTGGTAAAAAAACAGTGATTCCAGACTTTTTCTGCCTTTCTGGATTATGAACTGCTGCTCCGCTCACTTCGTTCGCTGCGCAGCAATAATGAGAACTTGAGTTAATAATAATTGAAACTTGAGACGTAATAGGCGCGTCGTATTTACGAAGCCGCAGACAAGATAATATTTGAAACGTGCAAGGTCAACCGTCTTCGCTCTGATTCAAATTCCTTCCAAAACGACTCAAAAAGACACAGAAAAACAGGTAAATAATATTTTATTAAATGATTATGTTACAGCCGATAAAGCGTTTGGGCTCCCTGTGGCCCGGACAAGATTTTATAAATTGTTATTTCAGCTTTAGTTCACGAGCAGCCTAGTTGTCCATATCCTTTTCCATCGGGCAAGTGAGTAGGAAAAGTTACTTGCCCGATAGAAAAATCTACTTGTTCTGGACGACCGGACGGGACTTTGTTCGAGCCCTGTCGGGAATTTTCAGACTAGCTTCAAGTTATTTACCACTAGTTAGTTGTTTATATATAGTTGCAACAACGATTTGTTGTAGTTTTCGGTATGCATTTTTTAGCAAAAGAACATCGTTTTAAACATATTTGTTGTAATGTGGAGGGGAGCAGGGGTGTTGTAGTGGTGAGAGCACTCTCCTCTCACCAACTGTGGCCCGGATTCGATTCCCGGCCCCGGCGTTATATGTGGGTTGAGTTTGTTGTTGGTTCTCTCCTTGCTCCGAGAGGTTTTTCTCCGGGTACTCCGGTTTTCCTCTCTCCTCAAAAACCAACACTTCCAAATTCCAATTATCTCTGGAAAGTGTCCACAATTAGAACTCGCGTGCTAAATACCTTTGACACATAAATCAACTGATTTTTTTTATTTATGTTATGTCACAATGAACCAAAATTAAGAGGCTGATTATATGATACTGGTATGAAGTCAGACCAGTGTAAGTCAGAAACGTGCGAGTAAAATTACACGAGACCGGTCTAAAAGTATGAAGCAATTCAGTATCATGTGAGTCAGAAATCACTACGTAGACTCGGACTGACAAGGAGTGTTGATGTGAGACTCGTACGATCTTCAAGCCAATCATTGTTATCAAGAAACAAAAAAGCTCATACTGGTACGAATTTCGTTAGTGTTTACCTAATTCCCTGCTCTGGAAGTATTGATTCAAATGGTCTGAGTATGGTACTTAATTTGGATCTGAAAATGGGTTTGCATGTTTTGCATTTCTCCAGTTTTACTTGAAAAAAGGATAATTTTAAGGGTGAAAATGTGCATAGAATTTGAAAATTTTGGTCTAAAAATAACTATGCTACTTAAACGTCTAAAATGGGTGCCTGTAGATGTTTGCCACTTTTGCTTGGAAATTCGGGCACAAAGCTAAGACAGTACAAGACAGTATAGACTGAAGTATTCAGTCACAGATACACACACAGTTAATTCATAGCTCTGTTTACTGGTTCATGTTTGAAGATTCTTTTGATTGTTTCTTGTTCAGCACTTTTGGCCCTTTACGTAAGAGTTTCAAAGTCAGAAATTTTTAAATCGGATCCTCCTTGGTTTATTCCCCTTCGACATGTTTATGATAATAGGCGAAATACTTCGGACAACTTCGACACTCTTTGGAAATGTTACAAATTTAAGGACAACGGTAGTATGACAATCTAAACAGTACGTCGCGTTCGACTCTCGTGAAGTTTTGCAAAATACATGGAAAATGCGCCTCAAAATATTTCTCCCAGAACTTAAACTTTCCGAGTCATTCAAACAATAAATAAATAAATAAATCAAGTGGAATCTTCTATTTCGTCAACAATATTCCCGGACTTCCTCTACGCGGCATCCTTCGATACAGCATTCTTCCACTATGTTGGTGGACCGTCTTTTAAATCGATGAAGGAAACTCTTGGCTTCTTTTTCATCCAACATGACTGATCCTAAAAAAGAGAAGACGTGGCCATTATTAGAGCCGTTTTCTATTTCAGTCACAAACAAGTCTTTGACGACCCCATCATGTTTAACACTCTACTCAAAACAAAACCGACAGGTTCTTATAAAATGAAGAACGAGACTGGTTGCAGTGTAATTTTTAGATCGATAACTAGCTTATTCCTGTAAAAGCAACGAATTTATCAATGCAGGTCCCAAATTGCGTCTCTCTAGTAAATAAACCCTTTCATGAAATGATTTATGAGAGCACTTGAGTGAAAATGGTAAACAAGAACAGATTTCGCTGTCCATTTTGATGGATTCACCAGTAAGGAGATCTGGAAACACTAGAAACACTATTTGGACGCTTTGGCCATGTTGCAAAAGTAATAAGCCCCTGCCCCTTTAAAACCCAGTTTTTTGCCTCAACAACTTTTGAATAGTCTAGTCATTACGTAATGAACCAAGGAAAAAATTAGAAGGATTTGTATGGAGTCATCAGAGCATAACGGTGCCAATATCTTGTTGAGGAAGAAGCACTCTGGAGGGAATTGCGAACATAGACATGTTATTCGTTTTACATTTTGCTATGACTGTTTGTTGATTTCAAGTACCTAATTAGCATATTGCAGATGTTTCTAGAACCTTCTATGACAGGTTTAGAACTGGACAAACAGGTTTTTCTAGTAAGGCTTTCGTATTACATAAGCAGTTGTATCTTACCAGTTTTCGCTCTTCTCGTCGGTGATCGATCTGTAACGGAGTTCTCTTGAGATTCAGTTGTTATTAAATTTCAAGTTGTGTTCAAAGACTTGTGGAGCTCTGGTACGTTCATTAACCCGAATTCTAACATATCTCACCCCCAAATTGCAATAGGATGCTGATTTTTGGCAAGCGGACATTTTTCATGCTTTTTCCGAATATCTAATCATATCCCATAATTTCAAAAATTTTAGTTTTTGTGACGTCACACTTTAGTACTCTATCCAGCAGTCAGCAAACGTCCCACAACAGCTGATTATTAACATCGACAAAACTCCGGTAAAAATGGTTCCCGTATCAGAATACACAATGAGCGGAAAAGATGTGGGGGCGACGACAAGAAAATGTTCACTGCGGTGTTCTCAATAACAATGAATGGGAAATTCCTTCCCATGCAGCTGATTTACGGTGGAAAAACAGCGAGGAGTCACCCCAAAATGGATTTTCCGGAGGGTTTCTACGTTACTCAAAATCCCAAGGACTTGTCAAACACAGACACAACCAAGGAACTGCTGACTAAAATCATCGTACTGTACACGGAGAAAGTAAAGAAGAGATGAAACTACCAGATTCACAGAAGGCCATTTATGATAATAGTTTGGGACACCTTTAAGGGGCAGAATAACGATGATGTGCGAGCCCTACAAGAGAAACATATCATACATGGCAGAAGTCGTGGTACCAGCCATGAAATACCATTGCGTTTAACCACCCTTTGATGCGTCAGTCAATCGACCTTGTGAACATTTCATGCGAGAAAAGTTCCAAGCGTGGTACACTGCAGAAGTTGAGAAGAAGATTAACGCTGTACAAACACCAGTGACATTGCAATTGAGATGAGCATCCCAGTTATGCGTGAGCATACCTCGCGATGGCTGGTCGATTTTTATCAGTACATGCAGAATAACCCGGAAATCATTGAAAATGGATGGAATAAATGTGGCATCGCAAACGCGCTGGCAAATGGTGTTCCTTCGAATGACCCATTCGTACAAATCTAACGGGAGGGCTTTATACATGGCCATTACCCTGACAAGCGTTTTTAAGAAGACTTTGGATTTGCAGTAGCGCATGTCGTCATTATATTATTTTATGACGTTACAAACTTGACATAATTATAAGCGATATATTGACGTGTACGGTATTCACGTATCGTGTTGCTTTGTTCATGATAAAAACTATTTATCTAAGCTGGGATTGTTGTTTTCTGTTAAAAATCAATGTTATTAGTTCACGTTTACATTAAAAAGCAGAGTTCTTTATATGACTGTAGGGAGTAAATTTTTGCGGAGTATCATTTTGCGGGATTTTTTTTCTACGTGAACTTATTTTTGCGGATGGAGGGCGATCCACAACAATTTTCACGCTACACGGTAGTTGCATTTTCAAAGAAATATGTGAAAGGTTAGCTCGCCCAGGGTAACTCGGGGGGAGGGTTGTCTCGGGTATATTAATGGGGCGTTATACTTACTTTGTCTTCTGCTTTCACCCCTGTAGCAAACTGCAAAGTATAGGCTTATTATGTGATCACCGCAGAAGAATCCGTGGATTGGCCGAGCTCCAACTTCACTGGTTTTCACATAATGCCAGGCTGGAGAAAAAGAGAAATGGAGAAGAGACATACAAAGACATTAGGTATGATGGAATGAGTGTGCGATGTGACTTACCGTGAGTACCCAACAAACTATTTTATAAGTTTGCAGGATTTGCTTTACCAGTTAATTCTTATAATCATTCTCGCAACTGCGGATATGCACGGTGCAGCAAAGTGAATAAAATCTTAGTATTGCGAGGAGGCGTGTCCGTTAATTGAACTCGCGTTCTCTTGCTCTCTTTTTCCATCTGTTTCCAAGGTCCTGAATTCTTTAATTCTCTTAGCTTTCAAATTCAAAATGCTACAAGCATCGCCTCTTTTACCTCCAAAATGAAAGCATTCCTTTTATCGTAAACATTTTTTTCTTTGCTTTTTCTTTCCACTTTGCGTTTTTAGCCTAACTATGCTTAAAACAAATACATAATTTATGCCTTCTCCCCCTGCCCCATAACCAAAACCCTTGGTGCTGCCCTGCCTGAGCTCTGTTTACTGGGCAATAATAAACAATACCAAATTTGGACTAATATGGCTATGGACAAAAGGCCAATAGCCGCTTTTATTGAAGTGTTAAAGCCATGAATAAATTCTGATACCATAGATTTACCCAGTGAAGGTGCGGGCCAAGAAAAACGCCAAAAGCAAATGCGCTGAAGGCGAAAAAATCGCAAAATTCTCCTCCCCAAGACCCAGTGCTACTCATCTATAATGACACAAAGCATGAGAGAGAAGACATAAAAATCCTATTTGCCGGCAAATATTTTATATGTAATAAATGTTTATTGTTAGTAGTTTTGCCATTGATCTGACGTAATTATATTCTTTTAATAATTAGTTGATTATAATATGTTAAGGGAGCCTATTTATTTATAAGCCCAGTGGTTTCTTTTGGGCTTCCTTGCTCTTAAATTTTATATGTATTTACTGTAACTGTATACAATGTAGGGCAATAAACTAAACTTGAAACTTGATGCGTAGCACTGTTATGCGGTCGTCAAATAATGCAAATAATTTTAAAAATGAACTTGTAACCAGGTGGATTCACAATAACAAATAAAACGTTACTCTGGTCATTCATTTGCCGCATGAGTATATGAATTTAACTTTAAAGGACATAGTTAATTAGCTCAAATTTGCATTTTTCTAAATATATATATACGCGCTCTTTGTAAATTTCTTATCACTTCCCCCTGATGAAGGCTGAAGTTTTAGCCAAAAACTACCGCAAAAAACACGTTTTCTTTGTCATTAAGTAGTTTAGTTTCTCATGAGATATACGTACAAGGAAGGTCACGGTGATTTACAGTTCAGCTGCTACCAGAAAAGTTCAGAAAACGCGCCATAGAAGCAATTCACTGAAACATTGTTTTAAATTGTGATTCTTATTCAGTTTTAATAGCTTTATGTAGGATTTATGAATCATGTGTACACGCTACATAGGATCAACCACATGGATTTGTTTGCTGTCATCATTTTTCTTTTTCATTTATTTTCATCTATTTCTGTTTCGTTTATTGACCAATCGATTTAGTTAAGTAGAACATTTTGTATACCTGCCAACTTTTTCCGAGTGATAGATGTGAGAATTTTTTCGTGGGAGTGCCGGGATTCCCGAAGGCGACCCGACCAAATCCGAAGAGAACCCGATCTATTCCGAAGATGTCCGAAGTTGTCCGAAGATGTTCCGAAGAATTCGGAAGTTTCCATGGACCTCAGACCTCTGTAATTGTAATGTTATAATGATAAAAACCTACAAAAAAGTGCCATATTTTCATGAACGTAACTATATTTTATATTGGATCATGCAATCAGTTAAGGCTGATAGCTCAAATCTGTAATTTAGGCGTGAGAAATTGTTCCATAGGCGTGAGTAGGCGTGAGATCGGAGTTTTGGACTCGCAGGCGTGAGACTCGCGCCTAAGGTGGAGACTTGGCAGGTCTAATATTGTATCCTTTAATTTCATATCGAATAAATACACCTTATTCGGTGTTTTAGAAGATAATGCGCGCTGTATTTTACGCGTTGCGTAGTATTTTTTCGAGCCTCGCAAGGGCGAGAAAAAATGCGAGCAATGAGTAAAATGTCCGCACGTATTACCTGTTATTTTCGACATGGCTCGTTTTCCTTAGTTGTTTTTTCGGGTGATTATATTAAATAAACCCTGGCAATTATCAACTGTCTGGGGTGTTTCTTGGTGTTGCGGAAGCCATTGTTGGTTAGCTTTTGTGTTGGGCTGTGGGTATTGTTCAGTGTCTTTTGAATCTTTTGTTTTACGTCATTTGGTGATCACACCATCCGCAACACCAAGAAACTACCACTGTCTGAAAAGCTGGGGGCGGCTTTGATTGTATCAGGGGAGAGCGGGGCTGATATTCCCTGAGGGGAATATTACAGGTAATATTCTCTTAAGGGGAATTACAAGTGGAAAACAAGCTTCCAAGAGGGAAATCGTCGCTGTAGACGACAAATAGCTGTTGGTGAGAAATGACGAAAGAATCCCACAGAACACTGCAAAAAGAACCTGTTGGTGTATTTCTTAAGGCAATATTACAGGTAATATTGAGAGGAAAAAATGATGTTTTCCTCCCGACACACTAACAGGTTGTTTTTGCAGTGTTCTGTGGGATTCTTTCGCCATTTCTCACCAACAGCTCTTTGTCGTCTACAGCGACGATTTCCCTCTCCACTTGACCCGGTCTTCTTTTTCAATTCTCGATATTCTTACCATCCGTCGCGTCCGCAATGATAAACTGAGCGTTTTCATAGCCATTATCCAGCTTCTCAGTCGATAGAAATTCCTCTAACTTTAGGCCTGGATTGATCGAACCGTTAAGAGTATTCTGCGTCACAAAAAAATTCTTCCTCCGAGTCACTCATTTTTGACAAATTCAGAGTGAACTTGTGAGAATGTTGCCCGGTACGAATGTTCTTCACACGTACGTATGTCTAAAACAAGTTAGAAAATGGTCACACCCACTCAGTCAATCAGTGCCCAGTATTTGTGTGCTCTATATCCCATAAACTGTCTTAAATTATGTAAAGAGGCGGGGGCTTTGAAGCCCAGGGAAATTGTGGGGTAAAATAACTACTCATTAGTAAGCTCTATATAGAACATACTAATGAATTCTTTTGTTTTCCTTTGTCTAAAAGACTAATTAGTATGCTCTATATAGAGCATACTAATGAGAAAATAGAGCATACTAATGAGTATATAGAGCATACTAATGAATTACAGGCTGCTAATTTAACCAACTTGCAGTTATAACAATGACAATTTTATTTGAAGTTCTCGCTTTACATAACTTAAGATTAATCACCAAAATGACAAAACCAAATTCGACAACAATTTTTAGGAAAAATTAAACGAAAGACTGGGTCTTTCTGCGTGTACCGGTACTCATTGTCTTCTATTGTTTGTGAGGTATTGTACTTTTGGTCTTGTTTTGCATTTGTATTATTGCCGTTCTTTGTTCCTTTTGTTTTACGTCATCCGTCCTCTGGTACACACAGAAACAACCGAAAGACTGGTCTCACCTTGGTTTTGAATTCTGTCTCTTTGCTCAATTTTGTTCACTGTCGTAGGCTTTTGGAAACGTGCACTTTTGTGGAATTCATATCATCCCCCAAGCACTCGGATATGTCTACGCTCTCAAAAGCAAGTAACTCTTGAGTGGCAAGGACAGCCTCAAGTTCCTCGAGCTCTGTATACTGGCTCATAGCCGGAGCAAATGAGCCATCAAAACAACAAAGAATAAACAAAGCTCCAAAGAAAGGAAAGCATTGTTATTCGTAAAATTCTTCCAACGTTGAATTTCTTCGCGGATATGACCATTTTCTAAGACGGTTAGACAATGAACGCTCGTGTCCTATGGGATATAGCGCCTCTCGCATTAGATAGAAGTGCCACTCGGGCTACGCCCTCGTGGCCTTCTCTCTATGCTCGAGGCACTATATCCCATAGAACACTCGCGTTCATTGTCTAACCCTTACATCGAGCTAAGAAAAGTGTTTGTTTTCGGTCGGTGTGTCAAAAAACAAAGAAAATCATGTCTATTATACTGTATTACAATGTGGAAACCCCAATGGATACTTTCGGAATCTTTATTCTATTGTTCAGCTCTTCACACGTATGTGTAAAACACTTTTTGACAAATCCAGCAAACAAAAGTGTTTGTTTTCGGTCGGTGTGTTAAAAAAGAAGAAAAACATCTCTATTGTAATATATTACAATGTGAAAACCCCAATTGATACTTTCGGAATCTTTATTCTATTATTCAGCTCTTTACACGTATGTGTAAAACACTCTTTGACAAATCCAGCAAATAGAAGTGTTTGTTTTCGGTCGGTATGTCAAAAACGAAAGAAAAACATGTTTATCAATTGTTTGACGTTACTTTGTCAACCTCGCGCATACGGAAAATAAGCCAGTTATTTTTAGGCACCTCGTGGATATGTAATATATTCATCTCGGGCTACGCCCTCGGTTAATATATCACATTCATATCCCCTCGTTGCCTAAAAATAACCCTTACTTAAACCATCGGATAAGGGATTTATTATTCGACTGAAAGTAGTTGTATTTTAATAGCTTCTCTGTTTTCAAATTAGCTGTGGAAACGCCATACGTTTTTGTTTTCATTCATTGTCGACTCAAACACAAGTATCAGTTGAGAATCCAGACTCCATCCTAAAGGAGGGAGGGGGTAGGGGAAAGGGGGAGAGGGGGATTAAAACTGTTAGATGGGGGGGGGGGGGGGGGGAGGCTCCAAGGGCGGTCCCTCCCCCTACCGCTGCGTACGATAATAAATTTTTTCCTTCTTTTTCTGAACGAATTCACCTCTTAGACAGTTCGGCCTTATTTGTGACGAGTTGGAATAATCGCGAATTGAAGTCTTTGTCAGCGATTTTTACATGCGGCTGCCAACTTCGCTTGTCGCTAAAAAAAAATAGCAACCTTTATTAAGGAAATGTATTCACCTCCATTCACGGCGTGGTCGCTTGAAATAAGAAGAAACAACATTGCTAAGTACCATCCACTAATTCTCTCCATCTAAAAACAATAAAAGATACAATTTGATCAGTGGGACACGCAAGTATACTGAGTACCGGCGTGAAATGCGAACAAGCATACATTATTTATTTCCTTTTCAACAGTATCACAAAATCTTCATGTGTCAGTATTCCTGTCAACAGCTCCTTTACTCTTTCCTGGTAAATTCAAAATTCACACCCTGGGTGATGTAATGCCGCACTAACTTGTAAGTGTGACGTGTGACCATTCAAATTAAACATTTTGAGCACTTCTATACCCGTAGTGATGTTTCCATTTTCTATTTTAACCAAAGGTAATTATTCAGACAATTTGCAACATCTCTGTGCATTTTATAGCAGAGTAATGAGGCATTGTGTCCCATTGTTCGGCTGTTTTAAGACAAGCATTAGAATGTTCCCCGAGTTAAGCGCGGTGTTATTCAAAACGGACTTAAGTAGATAGTTCCTTGTGTACACATCTAGTTATACGTACACACTACTAGATTTATGTTTTCCCAAGTTCACCCTAAAGGAGCTGGGCATTCCTAGGACAAAACTGGAAATTTTCCTTGAAATTTACCTGTATCTGCATGAGGCGTCTTTTTTCACACGACGAGCACAGAACAAAGTAAAAGCAGTGTTGAGTTGGTTGTACTGGTGCTTTTACTGGAGAATTCTTCTTGCGCGCAAAGCCAGCTGAGCCACAGCTGTGTCCATATCCAAAACAGAATGACAGTTCGGCCCGTATGTTTGCGCTTATTGGTTTGTTTGTATTCCTGTGCTTTTGCAAACAAAATTCGCTCATCTGTTGGAATCCACGCAGGTTTTGTTTAGATTTGCGGCAAACAGAAGCTAGTACGTAGGTAGGTAAGTTGGCAAGAACTAAAATACCGCACATGTTGGGAATGTTTTCGATGAGATCGGATTTTGTCTGCCTTCTTTCCCGAAAATTGGATGTAGTAGACTTTCATATTTCATATTTCCCACCATAATGTTCATTAGATCCTAGTCTCTTCAAAAGCGAGTGTGGATGTTGACATTACCCCTATTACAGCCATGCTCCGTCACGCGTGACCAGTATTTTTGAAAATTGAATGGAGTTTTCAAGTTTACGCGTCAGTTTTGTAAATTCATTCCGAGATTCGAAATTCCCGTGAGAATTTTACCGCATTTTCGGAAACAAAGAGCAACAAAATATCATTTTACTTTAAATGTTACATATCCGAACAATATTAGGTTTTTTATGCGTGTACCGAAGTTATTTTTCCGTCACCTTGTGACTTTCAAAGTGTTTTCCAGCGAGATCTTCAAGGTTTTATTCAAATCTCGGACGTTACAAAGAAATATTCAAATGTCCATTTCAGTCTCATGGATACTGGTCACGCGTGACGGAGCATGGCTGTAAAATGAGTTACACCGCTAAAAGAGATGACCGCGCGGTTGAACTCCATACAAGCCTTTTCGTGACATTGGTCACTTCAAGGTCAAAATGACGGGACTTTTTTTTTTAGTTATTAAAATATTTTAATGTTTCCACGTAGAATAATAACCAACTTACTGGAATCCGAGTGTGGATATCCGAAAAGTAATTCATAAATGGGCGAAGTTTTGATTTTCCCTTCAAAAAATGGGGTTTTCGCTGTGATTTTAAGGGTCAAATTGGGGATCTGGGGACGAGTTAAAAAATTAGAGGCAAATGTCATCCAATTTTTTGCCATGGCTCGAAACAATATAACGCAACTCGTAAAATATCCCGCGTATTATATGTTTAACCATCGAATAAGGTGTATTTATTGTCCGTCTTTTGTCGCGTGCAAAGATAACGTCAAAAAGACTTCGTTAAAGGAATAGAAAAATGGCCCACGAAATGACGTCATAACTTCAGTTACAAAAACAGACAGATGTCCCACACAGCAATATGATGATGATCGGAGCGGGGGTTTACTCCCCAGATCGCTTCGCTTGCGGGCTCGGCCAACCAAAATCCATGACAAGATTGACAAGAACAAAGTCACGGTTCGAAACAAATGACCACTCACTCAAAAAACGACTCTGGTTTGTCTTCGCCGCAGACTCAAAATTGGGACCAAAGTATTTGATTTAAGGATTGACTGCAGGAGTAAAGGTTAAGACCAATAATATAACATCAGTGTCACCTGGGGCCAGTTGCATGAAACTTAACGTCGGACGTAAATGCTAACGTCTGACGTTAAAATAGTAACTTTGACTGGGCTTAACGCCCGACGTTAGCTGTTAGGCCTGGCGTTAAGTTTTATGCAACTGGCCCCTGGATTATCCGTGTACCTAGCCTGTTCCAGGCCTTGAGATAGTGGGCAGAGAAGAATAGACGGTGCGCGATGACGGCGCGCGAGGGAAAAATACTGCGAGTGTTGACGAACGGGGGAGAACTAGAGAGAAAAGAGAGTGCCGACCATATCACATTTCTCATAAACATTGAAAATGCTTGAAAAGAAGTGTAGTAATGAATAAATCAGAGGGACGATCAGGAGATGATATACCGGAATGATTTTTTGTTAAGAATGTTTACAGGTGTTACCACACCCCCTCTCCCCAGTCTCCCCTGGTTTTCCCCGCTCGTTCGCGCGCTGATTTTTAGCTGCTTCCCGGTACGACAAGGCTACCGTGTAGCGTACCGTGTAGCGTTCACGGGGCTACTCGGTACGACAAGGCTACCGTGTAGCGTACTCGGAGCTACACGGTACGGAAAGGCTACCGTGTAGCATACCGTGTAGCGTGCACGGGGCTACACGGTACGGCAAGGCTACCGTGTAGCCTACACGGGGCTAAACGGTACGACAAGGCTACCGTGTAGCGTACCGTGTAGCGTACACGGGGCTACACGGTACGACAAGGTTACGTGTAGCGTACACGGGGCTACACGGTACGACAAGGTTACCGTGTAGCGCACCGTGTAGCGTTCACCGGGCTACTCGGTACGACAACTGAAGGCTACCGTGTAGCGTACCGTGTAGCTCCGTGTACGCTACACGGTACGACAAGGCTACCGTGTAGCGTACACGGGGTGAAACTAAAATACTGACAAAAGTCAGTAATATGTCCTCAGTTCTACTTATTAGAGTCTTTTATGATTAAGAAAAGGTAGAAATATATGTCATTGTTTTCCAAATTTCAATTGAAAGTAGAACATTTTTACAACCTTGTTCCCAGTAAATAAGAAGCAAAGGACCGCGAACGAAGCTGCCGGTATACGTAGGATCTGTATAACAGATCTAGTCAGCCAAAAATAGAGATAAAATCAAAGTATAGAGCAAGGCTGATACTACGTAGAACATTTAACGCGACAACGACACGATAGAGCCCAAACTGAAAGCCAAAATGCAACCGTGGACAGCTGTTTCGATGGTTTGATGATATTTCAAATTCTTTGCCTATTACTCATGGTCACGCGCCGCTGTGACGTGGGTCAATATTGGCAAACATTTGAATTCGAGCTGACATCTGTTGCCATCACCAATCGGCGTTCGCGCTAGTTTTTCTATCTTTTTGCTGCTACAGCGTGCTGACGAGACCCTACCAGGTTGGAAGAGCTGTCCAGGGTTGCATTTTGGCTTTCAGTTTGGGCTCTATCATGTCGTTGTCGCGTTAAATGTTCCGCGTAGTATCAGACTTGCTCTATACTTTGATCTTGTTCCCAGGGATTTTTTCCTGTTCTCTCATGAAAAGCCCTGGAAACGAGGATGACTTTTTCAATGAAATCCGACTTCTTTGACAATTGTGAAAATGCTTGTTCCTAGTTACAATACAATACAATACGATACCGGATACGATACGATACGATACAATACAATACTATATACAATACAATAGTTACATTTGGTACCCCCTTAAGGGTAAGAATAAATAGGGGATACGCCCACATGTATGTATATGGGTACCGTACAGTTATCCTGCAGTTCACGGTAAGCTTCAATCAGGAAACCAAAGGAGCTTGAACTTAACAAGGCTCACTGAAATCGATACTCTTTATCCATCCCTCTACTCCCCCTCCACTCCCCCCTGAAGCAGCAGATAGTTATCGTCAGTAATTCCAAGTTACTAAGTTTACGTTGAATAATCTATCTTTATTATTGTATTTTATATATTAATATATATCATGTTACTAGCTTTTATTTTAGTAATGTAGCACGTTGAAAAACGTTTTAAAGTACCATATACAACCAAGGAAACAACCTCGCTCCCTTGTAAACAACTGATATACAACATCTTTGTTAAATAAGTTACGGTCTCTGTTTAAAGGCGAATGAATAGGCCAGTTTCCAGTTGGGCCAGTTTGAAGAGACTGTCAAACATGCCGCGAAATACAGTGCTTGTATGAAAAAGTGATGTTGTCAAAATTAATGATTCCTGTAAATATTTAAGTGATCAAATCTAATGGATGTTCCTTTGATGAGCCCCATGCATATTTCATATGCATTGTCTTATATATTTAGTACACATCTGTTCTGAATTGCTCATAAAAGACACCCCGGAGGATGCAGAAAAGCTGGCTGATCTATCCACAAACAACCAAAGCCGATATGTACCAGCTTTAGTTAGCGTTCTAAAGCCACTAAAAAATCTACGTGAATTTACGTGAATCTTAGCATTTTACATCGCAATCCCATACAAACACTGTATAATTTGCGCATTGTTTACACTCTAACTTTGAGTCCCCTAAAAACAGTATTCCAACATCTCTTCAGCAGCACAGCCTTCATGACAGCATTCTTCAACTATATCGGTAGCTCTTTTGCTGACGCTTCTCCGGTGGCGCTGGATTTGGTGATCCAAAAAACTTAAAGCTTCTTTTTCGTCCAGAAACATAGATCCTAAAAAGTAAACAAGCAAATAAAATTGAATTTTAAAACAAGGGAGTAACTTTCCTTAAATCCCATCCACCCTGGAGTAAGCCCTTCAGACGGACTCGCGACCGGTCTGTGGTTGAAAACTAAAGTGTGACCATTTAAGCTTGGTTCCCACTAGCGATGTAAGCGGAATCGTAAGCGGAATCGGAATTGTAAGAGCCTTACGATCTAGTGGAAGTTAAAACGACGGAAGCGGATAGTAAGCGACGGAAGCAGAAGCGGAATCGGAAGAAAAAGGAAACCTTCTGATCCTTCCGATTCCGATTCCGTCGAGCTTCCGATTCCGATTGCGACTCCGTTTTTTAGTTTCCACTAGAACGTAAGACTTCTTACACTTCCGACACCGATTGCGACTCCGTTTTTTGATTTCCACAAGAACGTAAGGATCCTTACGCTTCCCACTCCGACTCCGCTTCCGATTACGTCGCTAGTGGGAACCAGCCCTTAATGAAAGCTACTAAACTTTTGTCTTTAATCTGTGGCGCTTTTTTGCAATGCTGCACAAGGCCTGTGGTTCTAATTCTTGTGTCTGTAGATGGAATACTTAAGTTTAACCACGAATAAAAGCTAATTGACCATTCAAATGAAAGCTGTCGAGGACTACTTTCCTGTGGTTGTTCAGTGTTTTTATGCTGTTGAAGCTCACGTTTGATTCTGTGGATTATGTTATCAAGTATGACCACTTACTGTAAATGAAAGCTTTGAAGAAGTACGTTCCTGTGGTTTTATTGCTACAGTACTACTTTATTTTAGATGCTTTCAGTATCATTATGCGTGTATATTATAAATTAGTGAATACAGGAATTGTTAGGGGTGAAAGGCATCAGTATAACCAGGAACATTTGTGATAAACTTACTGCGTTTTCTTTTTGTAGGATCACAAAGCTGATTCCAATACAAAGTTATTTGACCGCCACAAGCTTTGAAATCCACCGGAGGTTGGTCTTCGTTTACTTTATATAACTGCTGATCATCTGTGAAAATAATAGTTAACTGTCTTATTTCCAACCCTCACAAGTGCATTTTTTTTGGGCGGACGAGAGTGTAGGCGGAGGAAGCTTTCACCCTTCCAACCAACTAGAACCACGATATCTCTTTTCAAAACTGAATAAGTTGTGACACATTGTATGTTAATAAGCGGGCCTTTTGGGTGAGAAGATGGAATATGTAAACTGCTGGCCACATGACAAAATCAATACGGAGCCGTATTGGTAAAAATACTTATTGTCATTCGGCTTACCTTGTGAAGACACATGCTGACACAGAAGGCACAGGGTGATAGCAAATAGTGCAACAGCGCTCCACAAACATGTATGTCTCATCTGAAAATTATAAAACAACGTAAATATGAGAATCAGTTTCCGCCAGTTTTATGCTTGTGATTAACCAAGAAATCTCGCGCCATATTTTCAACCAATCAGAAGTAAATCCAAAACCAATTGTGACTTATTTGCACGCGTTTTCCCGCGCTTGGCTCCGGTTGAATATATTTTCTTTGAGTTCTGATTGGTTCATTGGATTGTATGTGTCTGTTGTGATTGGTTCATGGGATTGTCTGTGTCTGTTGTGATTGGTCCATTGGATTGTATGTGTCTGTTGTGATTGGTTCATTGGATTGTATGTGTCTGTTGTGATTGGTTCATGGGATTGTCTGTGTCTGTTGTGATTGGTCCATTGGATTGTATGTGTCTGTTGTGATTGGTTCATTAGATTGTATGTGTCTGTCGTGATTGGTTCATTGGTTTGTCTGCGTCTGTTGTGATTGGTTCATTGGATTGTTTGCGTCTGTTGTGATTGGTTCATTGGATTGTCTGTGTCTGTTGTGATTGGTTCATTGGATTGTCTGTGTCTGTTGTGATTGATTCATTGGGTTGTATGTGTCTGTTGTGATTGGTTCATTGGATTGTCTGCGTCTGTTGTGTTTGGTTCATGGGATTGTATGTGTCTGTTGTGATTGGTTCATTGGATTGTATGTGTCTGTTGTGATTGGTTCATTGGTTTGTCTGCGTCTGTTGTGATTGGTTCATTGGATTGTCTGTGTCTGTTGTGATTGGTTCATTGGATTGTTTGCGTCTGTTGTGATTGGTTCATTGGATTGTCTGTGTCTGTTGTGATTGGTTCATTGGATTGTCTGTGTCTGTTGTGTTTGGTTCATGGGATTGTATGTGTCTGTTGTGATTGGTTCATTGGATTGTATGTGTCTGTTGTGATTGGCGCGAGTGTTTACTTTGGTCGTGGTTTTGGTGTTACGATACTCAATTTAAAACCGCTCATTACATTATGTCGAAAAAACCCGTCTGTGTTTCGTTACCGCTCAAGTGAAAGACAGTACATAAAGTTCTCCTGCTGTGCTATTACTTCTACATATTTGACTTTGACGTTAGGCTAAATCAAGCCAACCAAAGGTTAAAGGCATGAGTAAAACCTTTTTTAAATCCTAAGATGTTCACAAGTGTGACTGTCATTAGTTTTGAATCAAGTTGTAGTAAACAAGTTATGTCATTCCATTGCCTTGATTCACGTGCCGTGTAACAACATGAACTTTCGGCAAATATACTACTGTGGATCCCCGATATAACGAACCCCTTTAAAAGAATCCCTCGGTATAAAGAACGATATTCTTTCTCCCAGTTATAGTAAAATGTATGGAAAAGAACCCCGATATAACGAACCCCTTTATAAGAAGACCCCGGTATAAAGAACGATATTCTTCCGCCCAGTTATAGTAAAATGTATGGAAAACAACCCTGATATAGCGAACCTCGTTATAAGAAGACCCCGGTATAAAGAACAATATTCTTAAGCCCAGTTATATTAAAATGTATGGAAACGAATCCCGGCCGATATAACGAATATAACTTGGCACTTCGTCATATCGGGGTTCCACTGTATCTTTATTTTTTTGTGCGTATAGTTATTAGTTGTTTTGCAAGTTTATTTGTGAATTGTGTCAAACAAGTTAACTTACTTGTTGTACGTGACGTACATGATGTGTACTAGAACTTTAAAAATTAATTGTCACATCCTTAAACAACTAAACTTTAGGTAAATATACAATCATGCTTTCTTAATGCTTACAGTTACCAGCTGTTTTCCAAGTTTATATATGAACTGTGGTTAAGCATGTTTTCGTGTGAAAAACGGTTAAGTAAATTAAATTGTATTATTTGTGGTTGTGTTATTTCCGACAATTGAAGGTATCAATTTCTACGGAGATTTATCGTTCACGTGTAAAAAATGATGACGTAATAAAATTGTATTATTTATTACTTATTGTACTAGTTCTGACAATTAAGTGAAGTGACCCGTGATTGGACGAGCGAAGTCACGTGTCCAACATCCGCTGAGTATAAACGGTATCGATTTCTACAGAGATGTTTCGTTTACCAGCGGAAAACGATGAGTAATAAACTTGCACCAGTCCGTCACTCCACCGCTTTGTCGCATCGTCTCTTCTTACCGTCTTCGTAACCGAGATAAATCTCCGGTTATTCTTTAAAAGTTAATCTCCTTTAAATCTTGCGTTTTCGATGGCTTACGTATCAACGGAAACACTAACCGTGTAAAAGAATATCCGTTTCAAATGAAACATGTATGTATGCACTGCGGTTGACTCCCGGGGATTGACTTCAGTCGAAAGTGGCCGATTGCACTTCTATAGTCAGAGCCAAATTCATAACTGAAAAAGTCTGAAATTTTGTAAATTAAGTACTAATTTATCGAATAACGAACAGCACCACAGGATAGTACTGCTCAATAGCCATCATTTGAATGATCACACAGATTCAAATGAAAAGTTAGAACCACCTTGTACAGCATAATAAACAGCACCACAGGAAAGTACTGCTTCTCAGCTGTCATTTGAATGGCCACACTTTAGGATTTCATCCTTAGTCTCAAAAGTTAGAACCACCTGGTACAGCATAATAAACAGTACCACAGGAGAGTACTGCTCGATCGCTTTCATTTCAATGGTCACACTTTAGGATTTCATCCACAAACTAACAAATTAGAACCATCTTATACAGCATTACAAATAGCACCACAGGAAAGTACTGTTCAATAGCTTTCATTTGAATGGGCATACTTCATCGTGAATCCATAGACTCAAAAGTTGGAACCATCATATACAGCATAATAAACAGTACCACAGGAAAGTGCTGTTCAATAGCTTTTATTGAATGGTCGCTATTTAGGATTTCATCAACAGACCCAAAAATTAAAACCGAGTTAATTCCAAAAATATTTAGTTCCTACTACTGAAAGTAAATAGTAAAAATTTCAATGATAAAGCATCTAACCTTTTCTAGTTTCGTTGATCAGCACAGTTGGCAGCTAGAGTTCAACGGCAACGAACTTGACTTCAAAACACGTGCGCATTACGGAAACTCTTGAAAATCTTCTTATGAATGAACTGTAAGCGGATATACGTGGTTTCAGAGAACCATGTCGCATTATCATGAGAAATAACGTGTCTTTTTGTCTTTCGAGACGCACGTACTGGCAATTGATGTTGGCTTTGCACGGCACTGAGTCATTTTTATTTACATTTAAAAAGCGTTGAATTGCAACTGTGTTTAAATAAAGAACTCCTGTAGAAAGAAGCACTTTCGTGTTCTAGATTGCTAAAAGAATTTGTCTTTATTGGCCTCATCCATAGAACTACGGCATTAAGCATCAAATCTCTTTAACATTTATTAAAGTTTAGATCGTGATTACCATAATTATTTTATCCTGGTCAATAATTCCTTGCCCCCTGGATGAGCGTGTGAATTTACTTAAAAGAAAAAAAAAGAATGTTTTTTAATCCTATAAACTTGAGAAAGAAAGTTCATAAATTTACCACAAGAGCATAAACTTCCTAACAACACCAAAAATTGTGAAATGATCCGTCAAATCCCAGAAAAAGTAAACAGATTTATCTGTCCGCCCATCATGATACACGATTAAGAAGTTACAAAAGGGCAGTAAGCTGGCTTTGTGACGACCGCTCAAGTGATTTTAATATATAATAACCGAAATCAAAATCCACCTTTCTTCAAAGGATTTCCGGAAACTTTTTTATGTTCCAATCATTGATCAATTTAGACAGTATTCTCTGAAGTCACGTATACTGTTATTGCGGTATGTTGTTGAAAACGTATCAGCGAGCATTTTCCCTTAAACTTTAGGTAATCCAATTCATTCCAAATTCAAGCTTTGAGTCATATGACGTGTTCTATCTTTTGAGTCTGTTAATAAAAACCCACAATATGATCTTTCAAGTCAGTGTAAGCGACTGAGCTACAGTGCTTTCATTTCTGTACTATTTATTACTCCGCACGAGGTTTCGCTAAATTTTAAGTCTGGGAATGAAAATAGAAGCTCACAAGCAGTAGGTTCATATGCCTGTATGCTTATTTAGTGTTTAATGAATTATTATATTTTTAATTTTTGGCTGCTATATTGGAATTGAAAGGGTAAAATTGTTGCTCCTTATGTTGCCTGGCCGAAGTAAAGAGTTATTTGATTAATGGATATGGGAACAGATAAAAAAAAAAAATACATAAAAGCGTAGATAACATTCATAAGTTTTGTGTAAAAGTGCTAATCACATAAAGTCTGACCGACAAAAATACCAGGCCTTCTGATAAACCGCTAAAAACTGAATGGGAACTGGAACTGAAAATATGATAAAATACTGAATCGATTCTGAAAGGTTGCCGGGCGGGGAACACATGGACTGAAATTAAGCAAGATTTGACTATACTGTAGAAGTAGTGAATATCGTTCACCAATCAAAGATGATACTGGCTGTACTTTTCATTTTAGTCATTTAATTTTGTATGTAAATTAAATGTAGATTAAAAAGCTCTGGATTAGGTCGCAACAGTCATCCAATTCATACAGATATCAATTGAGAAATGTGAGCTAGACAGCTGAAAAAATACTTCAATAAAACAATAGGTTTCTTTTATCTTTCTCAATATATTCCAAGCCAATATTACTTCGAAATCTAAAAGCCTAGAAAAAAATATAAAAGTATTGAGCTTTAGAATATAAATCACCTCCCACGTGCAATAGCTTGGATCAGTGACACTTATAGCAGTTCTAGCATTTCATTTCCTGTTTTTCGCTGAGTATTTGTGGTCAATAACTGTTGCACCTATCAGTGGCTTCATATAATTCTCGTATCTAGATACAAGTGTCATTTGCAAGTTTTCTGTGAGATAATAGAAAATATAGACATAACAGTTTCCAGAATAAGTAATTTCATTTTGAGAAAGACAAGCTCGTAATAACATCATTGAAAATGTAGCCTGCATGGAAAAAGAAAAAACTGCACATTAAATGCTTGTTTCAAAACTGTTTCTAAGAACAATAAATCATTCTTGATATTTCATTTACGATGATAGGAAATGTAAATATATTCAATAGTAATACTTTGTAGAAAGACAAGGTGAATTCTCGAATATTTTGTTCTTAGTATTCATGGGATAACCAAAAATCATTTTTACTTCGCACGATGCTCTTCAGTTTTCTTCTTTTTTTTTTGAAGTTTTTTTAACTCCTTTGTAGTAAATGCTGGACCGGTTTAAAAACATAAGTATCCGTTTTTTCGACCAGACGGTTAATATTTATCAATCTTGATTTTATATCATTTAAACTACAGTTTCCGTACCTTGTCTTTCAGTCCACTACAATAAGGGAAGCCTGATATATGAAGTTTTAGCGCGTTTGTCTTCGTATGTAGCCGCCCAGTTTATGGGGAAATGAGCCGGTCTGTTTTTATCCACGTTTCCTTCGGAAACCACGTGTCCCTTTTAACACAAAGCCTTCTTACGGTATTGTAAATATATAGATCGTTCCTTACAAGTGAAAACTTATTTCTACAAACGGCTTTTGTTCGTTAACCACGCTTCCGTTACTTACTGTTATGCCGTTCTTTTCGTCTGTCAACACGGCACAAAATTATTTGTGGAAAATAGTTCCCTTTCATTTCACTTTTTGATCCCCTGGGAACGAGTAGAGCATAACCATTTTCGTCCGATTCAGCTGCTTTTCGACAAGAAAAAAAGGGAGCAAAAATCACTTAGTTGGTGAGAAATTCTAGGTTGTTTTTTCTGCTTGGTGTATTTCGATCCACCTATAATCTACATTTCACAGACGTATCTACTTCATTTGGAAATGAAATATCACTTGACAAAGTCATACAAATTGTGACAAGTGTGGTTAAACTTTGCATTTTTTACAGATACTGTTTGATTTCAATTAGTTTTGTCACAGGAAGAAAACAACTTTGCACGCCCTAGTAACGCAAATACGATCGCCTTGCGGCCATGAAATCTCATAACAGAACGGATATTTTCCATGTTGTTATATTAATCTGTTTGGTTTGATTGTCTCTACTTCCTTTGCGTTCTCCAGGGTCTTTGTTTTTAAAGAGGCTTTTACTCACAGTTAATTCGATCTTGACTCGTATCAGATAAATCTCAAATGTTGGTTACGTTCCATTTTCCCCTTTTTTTAGAGGATTCATTATCGTCTGTTTACCGTTTATTTCTTAGCCTTTTCAGTCCCAGAGTCAATTATGGAGACATGTTATACAGTTCTAACTTTTGAATCTGTGGAGGAAATCCTATGGTGCGACCATTCAAATAAAACCTCTTCGGTGGGACTTTTTTAATTTTTTTTTTCAATCTTTTACAAAATGAAATTTGGGATTTTAAATGAATTTCTATCTTTAGCATCTTGGGAGTTAATTAAAGGGTTTAATAAGCCAAAATTGAAATTTAACGACAAATTTTCACCGGTGTAAAGTTGAAAAACAAACAATATTACAGGAAAGTACTGTTCAAAAGCTATTTTAATTGAGAGGTCACAGCTACAAAAGTTCAAGCTTCACTGCACCACCCACTCATCGTTTGCCTTTAGGAGGGATATATTTAAACCGACACTTGAAGGTAAAATATCGTAAACTGCTTGGAATTTCCATCCCATATCCGGCATTTTTTGGCATGTACACAAAACGTACCAACTTGAAGAAGCTAGGTCACGCTAAGATTCGGTAATTTTCTCGCCGGAAACTGGTGTTTAAATCGAATGAAACTAATGCTGCGATCGAAAAACATAGCAGAAAATAGAAAAGGAAGAAAGCTGTAAATGAAGAGGTGGATTGAGAGGGAGAACTGGGTTCCCTGAAATAACTGGTGGGGGACACGTGTCTTTGACAAAATCCGCCTGATAGATACAGCTCATTTTAAACGAGATAGATGACTGAAAAATAACGCTAGAACTGTACGACCTAACCGAAGAGGAGTCTAATTTGAGCTCGTATTGAAATGGTTAGGACAAACAAATTTTTTAATCTCTCTTTCTCGAGTGAGGCTTTGGTCATGTAATTCTGTTTTATATCTGATTAAGCAGTTTTATGTTTCTTCTGATTCTACACTTTCATGAAATATGTCAGATTTTTACTTTGGTCTTGTGGTCTTGAGTTAAAACTAAAGAGTCTGGCTAAACAATAGGAAACATTATTTCTTGGAACATTATTCGAAGCAGCAGCCCCGGCATTATAGAACAAGCTGCCTTGTGTGATTAGAGTTGAGGACAATCTTTATCGTGTTAAGTCACGTGTGAAAAACGTTTTATTTCCTAATGTATATCAGCTTTGAGAAGCATGGTATACCGTGAAATAGCTCACGAGTGACGAAAAATGAAATATTTAATGGTATAGTACGAGAAAGCATTGAATAATTATCTTTTCCTATGCCTTTATAACTTTGGTACCACCGAAGCTCTTCTGAAGATTTCCATAAATTGTCTGAAAACATTGTTACAATGCTATGTGAAACTTTGTGATCAATTTTTGAAATTTTCCAAAGTTTCCCGAACACTACCGAAAATGTTCCGAAACTATCCGATGCTTATCCGAGAGTCACTTAAATGTTTTCGGTGATTTTGCGAAATTTTTCGAAAATAGAGGTTTTGCACGGCAGCCATGTTGCATGGCAGGAACAATGAAAATGTTTTGCATTAGATAGAACATTCTTTCCCATAGGGAAAAGAATCTATTGTTCCTGCCATGCAACATGGCTGCCGTGCAAAACCTCTATACCGTAGAGGGAGAGTGGCTGCACCGAAAAATAAATAAATAAATTACCGAAGACTTCCGAAGATTATCGAGGAAGATACGAGGCTAGCTTGTTCGATTTACGTCGGCGAGAAACTACCGTTGAATATAACCCACGGCATACCGCAGAATATGCAACGGCTTTCCAATTTCCAAAGCCTTCTGATTAGCTTATTCTTCGCGGCATGGGATAAGTTAATTTACGCCGCGATAGAACTATAAATTATCGTTTTTTTTCTAGTATGGCTAAAATGGCAAACATTTGTTTCGGATGCGTCCAACAAGGAAGAATGTTTTTGATTGGATTGAATGATCATGATTTATTTTCGACTGGAAAGCAAAATTCAAGTTAAATATTTTTTATGTAATTATAAAAATAAAAATTTCGTTTGTTCTTCAATTCAGACATGTCCCGATGCATGCAACGAAACCTAAATACCTACAATGTGTCAGACCATTCTTTCTCAGATCGATCTTACTTAAGCCTTGTTATTACACGAAATAAAGTAACAAAGCTTTGAGCTCTAGTTGGCCATTCCTGGCTGTTATTTTAAGCCCTGGTACTTGTTGAGTTGTTGTTTCCTTTACCTCCTTTAATATATAATATATTTTTTTGCGGGGCGTTTCTGACTAAGATAACAAGAAGACCCAATAATTACCTAACTAGGCTGGATAACCCTAAAACAGAATGGGACAGTCGGACGCCTTAACCTGCTGTGCGAGATAGTAAACGGCCTTGTGATGTGACGGTTAATTAAACCTAGTCAGATTTACTACAGAAGCCGTCAATGTAAAGTAGAAACATTAAGCGGCAATCTGATTCATGTCTGTTAGTTGCAATACTGTATCAATACTATACTGGATCAATACTGAATCGATACTGAATCAATACCGAATCGCATAATCAGTTGTTCTACCCTAGAACTGTCAGCTATTGGAATAGAATCCCAAAAAGCATCTTTGTAAGGGATGCAGGCAACCCACAGGCATTTAGGAGCCTTGCCCGACCGCACAGCTAATAATCCTCAGTCGAGGGTTTGTTGTATTGAGAAATAAATAAATAAATAAATACCATGCTTTAGGACAAGGACCGCCATAACATCAATAAGCCGCAATTTTTGGAAAAGAAAGATCAACCAAAATTCCCAAAAAAGTCTGACCCACCTGGCGATACATAGTCTGCGAAAATTTTAAATCGTTTCAAATGTGTAATCCTTCACACTTAGCATCAGTTTCTAAGTAATAATTTTGCAGCGCGAAATAGCTTTTGGCGTGAGAATCCTGTGGCGAGTTCATTCCTCTAAAAGGTTGGCGGTAACAATTGAGGAGCAAAACAACAACTTTGAGAGTTGAGATAAAGTTAAAATTTCAGCGGTACTCTCCCACCAAACTATGCACTGTGAAAAAACAGTGAGGACACGTGATCAAGTGGAACAGGGAGTTGCTGTTCCGGTAATTTCACTTTGCAATATATTTTTTTTAATATAAATTATTTTCCGTTCTTCTATGAGCTTTTTTTCGGTTGTAAGGAAGGAAGGAACCCTGTGACTTAATGCACACAGGATATTCTTGACCAGACGGGAAAATTCTCGTTATGCCTTATTTTATTCGTCGGCGCCCGTAAAAATAGTTAACCGGATTTCAAACTTAAATAATATTGCCTACAGAACGAACCAGGCTGTCTTTAAACCTCCTTAAAACCCATTAGAGCGAAAGCTTAGAACATCAAAGCTAAACCGCTAGACAGACTGTGTAGCAACATTGAAATGAGCTTAGGTTCAAGAAAAATTCAATTTACTAAATGGTTCGCTTGTGTAAGAAGATTTGCGGTTTAGCCGAGCTCAAGAATATTTGAGCGGTTACTTGGAATGACTAAGGCTTGAGAGTCTAAAATTCCTAAATCGAAAATAAAGAACCCAGATCACTTTAATGAATGTTGTGAGATTTAGGTCAGTTAATTCGAGGCCGCGAAAAACTAAAAAACTAAAATGTTTGAAGTGATGGTAGTTGTGAACCATAAAAATGGATGAAAGAAGTTCCTTGCCAACAGGTCAATCAAATGTACGCACAGTTATTATCAATTATGATTTTTCTTATAGCTCCAGCTTCACTTCATGAATTTTAGCTTAGCAAAGATGCACTCTTTCGGAATCTATATTGCCCGTCATATACGTTTCAATTGGCTTTTTTCTGCCTTGTATAATCGTATTACATCGTCCCGTTCTCAGACCATTTTACACGGACTTAACTACAATACTGACACGTTAATTTTTCACTCTCAACTCTCAACTCTACCTCGTTAGTGCAAATATTTTCTCAACTGACCAATTGCAAGCTTTGTTATTTAATTGTGTATTATCCATATTTTCTTTGAAGCTCTTTGAAGAAATTGTAGTTTTGTGTTAAACAATGTGAAGTGCCTAGATGAAAAGCTTAGTTTCACACCTTAAAGAGAACAGATGTATTGTACATTCTTTTCCAGCTGCTTTGGGTGGGTAACATGGATCAATCGCGCATTTCGGCTTGGTTCCTTCCACATGTTTTCCACAACAACTAAGCTAATTAGCACTTTCTTACAACTGTCTTTTTTGATCATTATACGTTTAACTCTTCCTGTTCAGATCACGTTGATTAATTCCTCCCTTTTTTGCTTTTGTATAGTGCTGTTTAATATCCAATCAGCTTTCTTTCCTTCACTGTAGCCACGAACAAAGAAGAACAAATTTGCTTTTATAGCTGATTATTGTGTCCTTGTCGGAAATGTATGACAAAATCCAAATATTCCTGAGTCACTGTCTGGTCTCTCCACTTAGTTTAGACGCTTTTTTACGAGCCGTTAAGTTATTGTTTACAACTACATACTCAGAAACGGCTTTCAGCGTTGATAATAAAAGACAAATTTAAAGTGTTTTTAGAGAAATGAAACTGCTGTCTCTGCCACAAACAAGCTTATAAGAGGCCTCTTTATATTCTAGCAAATCCATTGTCAATGTTTGTTCAGTAGACTCTATATAGTGTCTTGAATTGATCTATGATACAGCTTACCTTTAGAATAAATCTCTTTGTTCACCGGTTTAAGTCTTACTTCTTATCCAACAAACTTCAAGTCTCGGCTGGAGTGTTTTGGAGAAGGGTTGACTTACAACTCACAAAGGCTAACGTAGTGTTGATGTTTACGGCGAACCTTGCACTGAATACTGACCAGCTACGATGTCGGATGTTCCTTTTTATACCCGTCCGAGGAAGGGCGTCGCCATAAAACAAAACAAACTGCTAAATGCCGTTACTTCCGCTGGTTTAATCAGTCCAGTTCGATCAAGGTCGGCGTGAGGTCGCCAATCCGTCTGTTTTATTGAATTTTAATTACGGTTATAAATAGATATAAAGATAAGTTAAGGAATTGGACATTTTTGTTAAGAAAGTTTTCAAGACTATGGCGAAGAATCTACCACAACAGGAGCAAACTGCCTCTCTGACGAAATATTGATCTCGGACGTTCGAGAATGTGCGAACTAAGAGCGTCACGTAATCACGTTTAAAGAGCGTGAAAACATTCTCGTCACGGTCTCTTGAGCGGTGACAGATACCTTCAACACCCAATATGTAATTAACTTGTTCTTATCATCATAGATCTTTATCACACTTTTTAAAATATAACATACGACTCAAAATGAATTCATTGGCATACAACACAATATTTAACAAGCAATCGACTTTTTAGCGTTCTTCAAATTCTTAAGATAATAACACCTCCACGTCACATTACGTCACGGTCTAAGTGTCACGTAGTTACGGTTTTATAGCGCGCATGTCACGAATAGATTGCTACTCTGACGCAAGTTGCGTTAAGGGCGGGCGGGGATTTACTTTGGTCATTCTGTATTTTTACCCTTCAAGAATATTTCAAGTTCTAATGGACTTATTTCGGCTGCAGGTGTGTTTACTAAAATAAACTGTTCACTTCTACTATTCATTACTAAAGGGATCAATTCTTTTTCTGGAAAATGATTTTCCGTCCATGAAAAATTAGATCAAATATTATATATTACAAAATATTTTTGAAGGTTGAAACATTCAAATATATTTTGTGGTTGTAATAATAATTTGTGAGAAAGGCTAAAAGTTCTCTGGTGAATTCTAGGTCTTCGTTGTTAAAAGCCATATATTATTGTATAGCTCTCCAAGCGTATAAAACAAATGCCTTATTAAATGTAAAAATTTCTCAAAAATGTAGTTCTTTTTATGACAGTCGTGGTCGTAAATTGCTCCGCCAGATAGGGTTTGTCAAATGATTCCCACGTTATTCTAACAGGAAAAACTCGATTAGCACCTATGTGATAGTTTATTTTACGATTTTTCATGTTGTATATTTTTCTCTTACATTTTTGAACAATAACTAACAGGAGAACTTGTTTAACAAATGTAATAAATCTCTTAGAAATTCACAACTGTATATACGTCTATATTTAATAAAAAGCCTTGAATGGAATTAAAGGAAAAGCTAGAATTCGGAAAAATAAACCGTTATGCACCCAATATCAGCTTCAGTTGTCCAGTGTTTTCTAAATTGCCCAGGTTTATTCCATGCACTGGCGGCTTAGCACATAGCAATAAAAGTCGTGGCTACGGTTAATAAATATTGTAAACACGCCTTTGAATCCGTAATCCTTAAAAAAATGAGAAATAGCTATAGCTAAATTTGTTCTGAAGTTGTTTCTCTTGAACGTTTGGTAATCGCTAGCCCCTTATTGACCGGGCCGTGGGAAACTGATCAGTTCGGCGTTATGTTTGTCAGTATAAAGTGGCTTAAAACATAGTTAAGCCTTATAAGGGGATTCTTCTTGTCCTTCTGTTATGTTTGCGCGCTCCTAACTTAAAATATTCAACTAAACGTAGTATATGTTTACTCAGTTCTGTAACAAAAACACAGTATTTCCGAGCATGCAACCACAGTTACAAGTGACTTCTGTCGCGCCAATAAGAAATCGTGCAAGTTTTTAATCGGTTTCAATCTAATTGTGTCCAACCTTTCTCATCTGCGGCTTTCGAATATTTCTTTTATGTTTTTCTAAGAATTCAAACATTTATTTTGAGGTACGTTCCATTTTAAGACCAGTCTACGCAGTGACAAAATGGCCCAAAATACCTCGACCATCTTGTAGATGGGAATGGAACGTCCACAATCGGGGGGTATTCTTCCATTGTCATTGAAAATGTCGGATATTTTTCAGTTGTTCAGACCTCCAAAGATCGGTATTACTTTTCTCTGGATGCAGAAGTGAGGCCGCATTGGTTGAAAAAGAACAAGAAGAAAGTGAAAAGGCCTTGTTATGTAACCTGATTTTTGTAAACAGGATATGAAATTGTCGGTTTTTATGTTCATCTAGGCGGCCAAAACATTTAACGAGGATACTTAGAAACCTTGAAGATGACATCTGACAAAGGCCTCCACAAATATTCGTTGAATGTGATTATATAGCAGTATACAAGTAATTTTAACAGTAGAAGTCGTTTAACAAATGTAATAAAACTCTCAGAAGTTCACAATTGTATATACGTTTACATCTATTCAAAATCCTTGAAAGGAATTAAAGGAAAAGGTAGAATTCGGAAGAATAAATCGTAACGCACCATTTAGGGAGTAGAGCCAAGTAATACAAACATGAGCCGTTCAGTTTTCTGCTTGCTCGATTGCCCTTTGCTCATTCCACGCAGGGATCAACAACACATTGCGGTTGAAGTCGACCTCGCTTGATTCGTAAACATGATGGAAAGTGTAAATTTTTGCACGTTCATTTTGGCGGTGAAAAACCCGGCTTAAAGAGGTTTATCACTCATACAGGGAAACCATGAAGAGGGCATTTGACGAACGCCTCCACAAATATTCGTTCAGAGGTATATGATTTAACCGGGATTATGGAGAATCTAGTACTGCATGTTTTAAGTTGTTTGTAGCCCTCAGCTCAAGTCCAAACATATTTATGCTCTGATAACACGCACTATATTTCTTCATTACTATTTGTTTTGAAACTTAATGTACCTCAGATAATCTACACCTCTTTTTCCTTCACAAAGTTTAACTGTGACAGCATACTTTAAGTCAGAGACTTAACGTTTTTATAGCTCTTTAGTTCGAAAGAGCATTAATACCGTTCCATAACAAGCCTAGAGACAGTCAAATATGTCTGTATTGAGTAAGACGTGCATTCCTTTTAAGTAAATTTGAAACTTAATGTACCGATCCGAAAGGTTTAACTACAGATGCAATGTGCTTATTCGTTGCAGGCCTTTTAAGAACAGGTCAGTATCGGCTTTACTTATACTGGTGATTAAATGCAATCAGAATATTAACCCTTTCTCCTCATTCTTCCAGAGTAAATCCTTGTGACACAGAAAGTTATTCTAACCTTTGACTCTGGGATTAAATCAAAAAAAGAAATTCTGTTTAGCAGTACCGACTTCCGTCCCTGTGGTAATATTGCACGGAGAACAGCTTGTTTTGCAGAATCGCATTCTTTCAACTTTAGACGTCTATTACTTTGTGCGATCATTTTAATAAAATTTATTTAGTAACACCACTGTTTTCTTAGGGCGCTTACGGCATTTGTCAGAACTGGACGGTCAGACCGGTCCGTTTGAAACTAGAATGTATCTTTTTGCAGACTTGTTCCAACAAGTCCATCAAAAAGGTGCAAACTATTTCCAAATTTACCAGTCTGGCCGACCAGTTCTGACAAATAATATAATAATTTTTACCAATTGAGCGGTTTGGCTGGGTAGTTCTGACAAATGTTAAGCGCCCTTAAGTTTTCAGTCCTAATTGACTTTCATGTTTAGTTTGTTAAAGAACCACATTGACTGAAGTTTGATATTAATAAAGGCCACTGAGCATTTCTTCCTATGATTAAGTTCCGTTCTTTTTTTAAAAAGAAGCGTTCTTTTACCCAGTTAAACAAATTTTTACCTTGTATATTGGCGGCTACAACAAGGCCACTTCCTCGCAATATGGGAAAGGTTCTTTAGTTTCAAGTTTGTCATATCGTGGTTTTGGCATTGAACTGCATTCTATTCTTTTGCAGCATCTACCGACACATACTTGTCGCATTTTGTATGATTATCCGCTTGGAAATAAACACTCGTCGTATCGTTTATTTTACCACGACATGATATTGAACTCTTAAGTTTAAAATGAATATCTCGCATATAGCTCCGAAAAAGTTGTTTTTGGGAGGCAATTAACATGCAATACTGCAATATTAGTCAAGAGCTGGAGTGGCCGGTTCGGAGTAGTGGATTCGGAGTATTTCCCCAACAGGCTTAAACTAATGGCTTCTAATAAACAATATCGTTTACCTTGACCTGCACGATATTAGCTTAAAATGTATAACTTCTGGCTATTGTCGTTACTGCCACAACGAATGGGGCTGTCTTACGAGGAATGCGCTCCCCCCCCCCCCCCCCCCCCACAGTGATCATAATGTTAAGTAAATTAACTCTCTTGCGGCTCCGCGCCCAAACTTTGTCTTCGCGCAAACAAGCTCGCCAGCCACTGTAAGCTGGCTAAAAGTAAATTAAAAGTATACTTTTCTAGCACTCGATTAAGAAATGATGTGCTTGTTGTCTTTTTGTTTTTCGACACATCCATTTAGATAATTTCTGTTTATGAATGGTTAAATATTGTTCTGAAAACGCATTAAAATCGACTGATGAGATTAGTAGTCTCTAATTCTATTTCTTTATCTTCTTCTTCTTCTTCTTCTTCTTCTTTTTTTTTCTGGGGGGGGGGGGGGGGAGGGGAGGGGGGGAGGCGGTGGAAGAGAGGTAATATCGCGCGTTTTCCCTTGCTTGACCGTGACCCGGCTCAGTCCCTGCAACAATGTTCGTTTCTGCTTCGATCGAGTTTTAATTGGACCATTGTTGTCATAATTGGGATATTTGACGTTAAGTTTGCGGCAATGACGTGCACGAGAAACGAGTCTGGAGCAGAAAATGTGAAATAAAGTTGCGACAGAGAGTTCTGTGAGGCGAACGACGAGATTACTAAAATTAGACCATAAGGGAGTCTCACGCCCTATGCTGGCTTTTCCGCTTCTTTTTACTCATAGAACAATTTTATTTATGAAGGAAAAAGAGAGTAAAATTGCCCAGTCTAGACTGTTGTCGGCAGACAAAAACGGACTTACGGGGGATCGCGGTTTCCTTCCGATGTTGGTGGTACCGGAGTCAAGTCGGCCCCTACACATGGGTCCGCCGGATAAAAATAGGATAACATATTCCTACAAAGATATAATTAGCCGTCTCCTTCCCTTTTAAAAATATGCTGTACCTGCAGCGACAAAAGCAGGAAATGCTTTCATTTTACATTTTTCATTGGAGCAATCGATATCATTGGTCCATACTTTTCGAGTATATTGCGCAAAAATGCACGTTATGTTTTCAATACTGTGGAATAGCGCAGACGAGTTTTAACAGAGCATTTTCTTGTTGTTGGGGCAACATGTTACAGTCGATTCGATAACTCACATCACGGTTGGCAACGTGAAAATTGCCCAGTACGCCCGTGGCACCAACTTCCGCGCTAAAACGATCCCAGTTGTATCGCGTGTGACATCGGTTTAATAATGGAGGACACGAAAATAATTGTTGATGCTATGGCTAAGATCTTCACATTAAGCTTTCTACTGCTAGCAATCAGGATATTCTTTAAGATAACTGACTACAACAAGTTCAATACGCGAGCCTTGTAGTCTCTTGCCGAGTCTCCAGGCGGCAAGTGCGTGCGCTTCGGTATGTTTCGCTTGCTGTACTTTTCGTGAGAGAAACACGAGAGTACTCGTAGTTATTTACTTTTGGTAGGAGCTCTTATTAGGGAGGGGCCTTTATTTATTTCAGTTTTTGAAAAAGCATTTTAATGAACAATAACAGAAAATGTACAATTCACATAATCAGAACAACGGTAAAAACGGTTCACATGGTCACTTTCTTGGATAAGATATATAGGGGGGACACTTATTAGAAAAGGGGCACTTATTGGCAAAACGACACTCGAGGGGGCGCTTATTGGAAGCAGCGCGCTAAATCGAATCATTTCGGGAAGCCGGCTAAAATGAAACTCTACTCATTAACACGTTAGCTACGTTAGCAGCTAGTATGATTTCAGTTTCACATGCCATCAGTCATGTATTGCACGTTCTTGCAACTTCCTGTATCTAACAAACATACAGTAAGTAGAATCCCAAAAACAGACAGGGGAACACAAAACTGTTCGATTATTTGAAATTAAAGTTCAACTGTGTTATCGAGGGAAAATGTCACGGAGTTTCCCTGATTTTGATCAAAACTGTACTAAAAATTTGATGAGATACACTAGAGATACCTTTACCAACTTATACACAATATGCATTTAAGAACACCTTGATGAAAATATCAAATTAATGGTTTTTAAAAACGGGAACAAACCATTGTCAGTTTTTAGTCATTTTTCAAAGAAGTAAGGCCGGAAACTTTAAGAGCTTGGCCAATTTTTTCAAAATGCAATCCAATTCCATTCAGGCTGGCCTTCCACGACCTAATAACAGTTACTAGGAATTCAAAGTATTTTTTAACAAAAATGAACAACTATAACTATTGACATTAATATGTATTTTGGCTCTTTAAAGAGATAATTAAAATTTGTGACTTCTTTATCCAAGTGGAACAGGGGAAACTATGTATGGTCCGAGATAGCGAGTTAGTCCAAGTTATACAGACTTGGAGCTATCGAGATTCCACCGTGTATATATAACCATGACCTTCTTTAGCAAAATCAGATTAAATAGATTTCAAAATTTTGGACTTAGCAGTATTTTGTTCCAAAGACATCGCTTTTAAACAATGATGGGATAAAACGAATCTTAAAATGAGATATTGTTGTTGAGTGGATCGCAAGTGAAATTTACTTTAATTTGTTCTCTCTCAAGTGCTTATACACTAAAACTGATTTATACAGGCCAGTGTCATGCTTATTTAAAAAATGTTTAAGACCTGACTTTTAAAATTGTATGTAATGTTTTTATACATGGCCAACAAAGTTTTAAATATTACATTCGGATTTGAAAACCTACCCACAAATTTAGGTCAACTAACGTTTCTTTACTCGTGAAGTTTATTTGAAATGCGAAGATAACATAACAAGATTTTAGCTTCTAATCATTTTTGCAAGTTATCTCCAGGCCACGAGTGAAGTTGCAGACAAGTGGAAATTTACTTGGGCTTGAGAAAATAGGCTTAGCTACAAATATGTCAAAAAGGGCCTGCGATAGTATAATTAATGAAAAGAAAAGCTTAACTCTTCATATTTTGGTACGGATCCTGAAGGAATCCAAATTCGTACTGAACAGTTCTATGGAATCATGGAATAAAGTTTAACGAATTATTTTCATTTAATCAAATATTTCGACAATATCCAATTTTTCACTCAGAACTTAAAATGACATTGAGTAGTCCTTTTAATGTCTGCTTGTAGCCCTCATTAAACGAGGTTGATTAATTTACATTTGATTTGATTTTTTTTTATTTCGATATTTAGACAGGAACATCCAGTTTAGGATCTTTAGTTTAAACTGATGGAGTCCTGTATTAAACTACTCACGGAAAAATATTAATAAACATACAAATAACATAACACAGATTCTAACTGAACGCAATGGGATGACTTTGTCGACGCAAGATATTTCCTCATTAAAATTTCTACTATCTTATTAAAATCGCAAAATCTGATTATAGGCCTTATTGAACAAGGGAGGTATTTTCATCTTTGTTCTCATTTGAAAGAATTGAATGGAATGATTATTTTGGCGCGAAAATATTTCCTAAATTAAAATTACAGACTAAGTACGTAGTTTTTTCTAATCTAGTTAACTTGCAGAACAATGACGATGACGAAATCAAAATTAAAAAAATCAAGGAGGGAATCCCTCTAGTCTCAAACTATTCCTTTGCCTGGTGAACTGAAACGTTGCGGCACACACCAAATATCGGCGAACGTGACCTTTTATCCCAAGGGTAGATATCTCTGACCAGCCGACTAGGTTCCTGGGTTATCCCAGTTGATGTCATTTCGCGTGCATAGCATTACATTTTAATTCTACATTCTTCATTCTTCAAAACAAGCCTAAAACTAAGTAAACAGTACTTTTCCAACTGTTTGCATGCTTCATGTGGTGATTTGTGTCACTTGTAAAATTAATGCTTCGTAAAGAATTTAAAATGAAAAATTATGTCAAGAGATTCCAGTTATAGACTAAACATACAACAATCCATTTAATCCGGATAATGTGTTATCAGAATCTATCCTAAGTCACTTATTAGAGGCTGGATATATTCATACAGTTTATTCAAAGTTATTTCGAGACGAATCAGTACTGGCATCCCTATTGAGAAGAAATCAATGCGGTCTGATTATCTTCCATATCTCTAAATCTCTAAATAGTTTTCATCGCTTTGAACGTTTTCCCAAGCTATCTTGTCGCTTGTGTTTGTTAAAATGTTTCTTCTTCTGATAAATTGAAAAGCTTTTAGGAATTAGATTGAAATGTGACTTTACCTCATCAGATAGGAAAAAGCGAACCTAATAATTAAAATGAATTAAGCCATTTTAGCCAGGTCCTTTAATGAATGTTAAGGCCGAATTTAAAGAGACTCATCAGTTCTATGTGTCAATGAAACATCGAAATAGTGCGTGAATCGATATATGCGGAATTGATTTCATTTGAAACAATTTAATTGTAATTGTTTTTTATCCGCAACTCAAAACAGAAAAACATATATTAAAAGTGTTTTGCCTTTTCAAGTGAAGCAGTAAATTCATTGATTCCTGATCTTTCACTGACTATTCATTGACTCACATGCGATGCTTTTACTCTCCAAAAATGATAAAAAATATATCAATTAAAGTCTTTTAATAAATGGGTTTTGTTTTTTTTATAAACTGAACGTATAGTGGATAGTCTCTTTGTTAAAGCTAGTTTAAAAAATACATTTCTACATTTCTGTAAACTAAAATGTGACTTATCTCGAAAATTCTTCAGAATCTCCTAAGTAACTTATTCGGCAAATTCCATTGAAATCTGAGAGGACCACTTATGATGGCTGCTTCGAAATCAGAGAGGACCGGAATTATATGCCAGATTTCTAAGTCTCTAGATAGTTTCATCACTTTCAATACTTTCTCCAAACAGAGCCACTTTACGATTCACTGATCATCAACAGAGTAGTTTCTATTCTGATATCCGTGCAAAATTTCAAACTTATCCCACGATTCAAGAAAATTCTAACGAAGCATTAGGTAAACCGGCGCTGTTGGTTGTCAATCGATTCTGAATGCCAATCGATCAAATTTAACCGAGTTTTGTTGATCAATGATATCATTGATTGAGTTCGTCGAATTTGCACTTTCAAGAACTTTGATGAAAGGTTTCATTCTTTTTAGAACGTATTTGATTTTCTAACTGCAAGTGAACTCTTTCCTACTTACCTTCGCTTTTAAAAAAGCGTCCTAATAAGTGAGGAATCAAGCTTCTTTCTGAAAGCAAACCAAAATCATAAATGATTTTATGTCATCCGCTCTTGCTTTCTGATGCCTTTTTAAAGTAGCCTAGATGGCGAATCAGGCAATTATAGCTTCCTACGACCCTACGGTAAACCAATGGCAAAGGCAGTTATTAATCATCTTGATGTTATCTTATTTCTTGATGGGCGTTTTCCTCGACGCCCAAATAAAAAGAACCATTTTTATCCAACGCAGCAGATGGTCCATTTTAACATTGCATAATAGTCAAGTTCCCTTCAAACATTTTTTTTTTTTGCGTACCATGTTTTGGTTTGTCCATCTTGTTATTAATATTAAAGGATAGTATTTTTTTTAATGTTATTAGTGAGCACACGTGATGCTTTGCAATTTATTAATAGAAAAACACTCAACCGTGACATCTCAATACCCTGAGGATTTCTATATAAGTACAAGCACTTTACTGGAACAGATGGTGACGATACACTTGTCTTATGATACACTTGTCCTCTTGTCCTCTTTGTAATTAAATAAATAAATGTCTTTTGCGCTGAACTTTAAAATAAAACGGCCTTGAAATACACCGATTAATCCCACAGCGGACATGATTTCAAGCGAGGAAAATAACCTTTTAGATGGTTGGATGTTTGGTCGGTAATTAAATGGACTGAATTATATTTGGGTTGATTATATTTGACTGATGAAGTTTTTAAACGAACCAATATAAACGTTAAGAGCGAGTAAGAAGAAAAAAGGCAAAATGATACTAGTCTTGTGATTGTGTCTTGTGCTTTTTCATCGTTCACACCGCTAAAAAGGATAGCTTGTGTTCGCGTCGCCGTGAATAACAAGTTTGAACGGAAGTTTTGGAAAATCACCTGCCACTGATTTTCAATCGATAACTGAAAGTTGCTGCCTAATTTACCGGCTAAACTATATCAAATTAATCATCATTAGTGCCACCTGATTATACCCGCTTGCACGCCACAGCCTTTATGTCCCCACGCGGCTCTAAGTGCAGACAGATTCTTGTCTAATCATTTTCATACACCAGACTGAAGCGTACACGATGTGGTTTTAGTTCTTGGGTGTTCAATGCATTTCTTTCGTTGATAAGGATATGGATCCCAACAAATG